>MU159317.1:45804-150582 GCA_015888305.1 Antheraea pernyi | reverse complement strand
ACTTGTGTCCTACTATTAACAAACCAGCGATCTAAGCCACGAACCAAGCCGGGGTACCCCGAAGAAGAGGATCTCCTAGTGCGGGTGAGTGGTGGATACAGTCCTCCTAAATTCATTTCCTATACATTTGTTGGTCTGTTGCTAGATTCAAAGGTAAACTGTTTTGCCTTAGAGGGCAGCACTTGCGAACGTTTTTAAAGGTGCGTTCACGAAAACTAGTGGACAGATACATTCCTTTTAAAAGATAAAGTAAATATGAAAATAAAAGATTTGTGCTAACATATAAATTACTACAGATAACAAAAGTACGGAACATCTCTATATCTATATAAAGGAAGACCGAAAAGGGTATGGATGGATTGTGTGAAAAATAATATGTGTATAAAAGGTGTGCAAAATGAGATGACATGGGAGAGTTGAAAAGGAGTGCTGTGCAGACCGTACCTAGGTGAGATATGATTAAGGAGAAGAAGCTGTCATCGATGAGTTAAAACTCAATAGATTAGATCAGGGTAGCTTTCATAGAATCTTGTGTGCACCTGCAAGTGAGGAAGCCAAGATTCTATGGAAGTTTGTGTTGAAGTCTCTTTGGTGAATATTTTAAGATTAGGGTATGATAGGACTGAAATGTTCTATGTGGACCTAAGTCCCTAAATTAAAAAAACTCTGTTATCTTATTTATCATCATATCATGTTATCATCTTAGTTTAACGTCCATGAAATTCTGTATGACGAACAAGGTTATATACATACATACATGGGGCGAATGTGGTGAAGCGAGCGCTCTGCGGTAAAGTTTGTCACGTGTCAGTTGTCTGTCTACAAGCTGATATTATATTATGATAGTTTGATCAATCAAGCGAGTTGCCAAAGCTATTGATAGACGAATAACATCCGCACTCGCATCCCCGTCGCAATGTTTAGTGAATAGTCCATTGTATTCTCATTTTTATATTGTATTGTATACACTCATTTGTTTACCATAATTGTGTTACCGACCTTCTTTATATCATGTTCAACGAGGCAGCTTTTAGAGACCAGACATGGGAATATAGTATAAAATGTCTGCATTGTTGCACACGTAGGTATGTAGCTTGGCTGGGTTTATCGACCGTTGTTGGGGAATTAGGATAACCATTTCTCGCTTATGGTACGGACATACATACACCTTCATCATATTCGATTCCTATACACTGTATCTATTGTTTTAATGTAGGTTTATGGTGTAATTTTTGGATGATTTTATCGCTATCACTTGACAAATTGGTACATGTGGATAACTTTTTTGAAATGTATATTTTACCGAATTTTACCGTTTTTATAGTATTTCATATAATGACAGTTCTTGAATAATATTTCAATATTTAAATGGTAACGTAAAACAGAATGTATGAAATTTTCGGGATATTTAGATCAATATACATTTTATAAACATATATATTATTTATTCTATAATATAAAAAGCGGTTTCGATATATCTTGAGTTTTATAAACTCCGAACTTTGTTATAAAGTAAATAAAATATAGAAAAGTACGAAAATATTACAACGATAAGTAACGAATTAAATTAATTATGATTTAATAGAAGTTTACAATAGAATTAAAAGTTTTACTTCAATCGCGTGTGACGGTTACACGCATTTTTTTTTCAAATGTGACCAGTATTGTCTGAGATTACCCCCTACAACCTCACAAACTTTACCTCTTTATAATATTAGTATAGATGAATATTTAAACCAGATCCGACTGTCTTGCCGGTTGTTCTCGATGACTGGGTTGTTTTCGGAACCGGTGGTAGCTTTGACGTTCATAAGCGCTTTCTCAGGGCCTAAACTGAATAAAGTATTTTTTTGATTTTGAAAATAATAACAAACGCATGTCGAATCGCGGGGTACAGCTAATAGAATCGTTGTTAAATGTGTTTTATCGTGCAATTCATTATTATATCTTCATTTTCGGTGTTAATAACAATATTGTACGTCGATTTGGTGAATTATCTCTCGCTGTGAAATAGAGAGCTGTTGATATATAACGACAGTAATAAAGAAAGATATAATGAGTGAACTGTAACTTCGCCGTTTAATGGTACAACAATATGAAACGTGTCTATTTATGTTCAAGGAAAATGAAATTACTAAACCGAGAGATACATACGAAACGGACTTCATCGGGCGGGCGGAGCGTTTTGGCCCGTTCCCAAGACTGTATATCGTCTCCTTGATAACATTTCGAAGAAATAAACCAAAACACGTTGAATGTTCGCGTTTATCTAAAAACTCTTCGCGTTAAGAGGCCGGTTCGAAGGATCCCTTCAGTTTTAATTTATTATTTTATTAATCCATTTGTATTATCGATAGCTGGGTCGATGTTGAATCATGTTATGACCAAAATGTGTAATAAATACGAGTGCTCGTCCAGAGGCCGAACATGGATCAAAGAGAAAAAAAATTATCCAATTTTTTATAACACTAAAGCTCGTTAATAGCTACGTAATAAAGAAATGTCGAGGCAGTCATAAGGACTGCCGACAAGAGTGAAAACTCAAAACAATGAAATAACATTTATTTATATTTCATAATATTATCATTACTCTGGTTTTCACATCTAGAACGATAATTACATACAGTTTTATACATTTCATGAATTAATCAGTCTCGATATGCAGCACAATCTCAATACAAAATATAAATATTAGATGTATCTACACAGGCCGCTATACTATGCATCGGTAGTCTGACGTAATTCGCGCGAGCGCAATACAGTCGGTCACGTTTACTAGCATGTCATAATGCCAAATCATAAGTTTATCTCGTGTCAAAAAATACCACTCAACGCGTCTAAAGAAATTTTCACTTCAAAAAGAATGAAGAAAATCGGCTGAGAAACAGAGGAGAGATATGTTCTTGACCGTTTCATCGCTGCCTGTTTATATATATATATATATATATATATATAGATGTGTACGTTTTAATGTAAACACAAGTGACATAGTCGTGTAAATCCCAATGAGCTATCATTGGTCTTGCCAAAAAAATTTAAACGACGCAATACCAAATTCGCATCACGATGCTTCCAGAATTTATTGCGAAAATACTACGCGATAATTTGGTATTCTTTTACATTTAATTAGCATTTATTATTATTGCGTTTGTACTATTTTAAATAAACACAACGTTTATAGGCCTGCCGTTCGTAGTACGATGAAGCTGTGAAGGTCCGTCAGGCCAATATCGTAGTCAGTTCGAAAGAAAAAAAATCTATCGTTGTGTGCGCAACACTCAAAAACTACTGGATATATTTCGATATTTTTTTAAATTGTACACTTACCTTACACTCTTGGTTTTCATTTAATATAATGCTATTAAAGTTTTAGAAAACTACGTTTTTCATAAGCATGAGAGGGAAAGTGAATGGGTAACATTGTTTACAAAGAAATTTTTGAAGCATAGTGTATTTTTACTTTCTGTTTAATGTTTTTTCCTCTGTACGTAAATATATTGTTAAGATTTTATTTTTTTATACAATAGGAGGCAAACGAACAGGTGGGTCACTTGATGTTAAGTGATCAACACCGTCCATAGACACTAGCAACACCAGGGAAGTCGCAAGTGCGCTGCGAGCCTGGGAGGGGGAGGAGGGTAGGGAACGGGGGAGGTGGGTCTCCGGCGCTCTCACTGACCGTACGAAACGCAACAATGCAAGCACTGTTACTTCACGTCGGTGTTTCTGCGTGAGGGTGGTACTAACCCGGGCGAGCCGACCCATTCATGCTGAAACTAGTAATAGTTACAGCGTGGCTCTACACCTACTGTTAAGATTAACAAAGCAGATTAAGTCGCAGTTATAAGCTGGTTATTTTATATAATTCTTAATGTTATCAAATATCGAGGCATGCTAATTTACACAGCGAATGGTCGAACGTTACAGAAGTCGATGTCTAGTGTTTTTTTTAGTAGTAAACTGGATAGGATTAAAATCTTCTCCACGAAAACCACTCTGGTATGCCAATTTCCATGGTGATTTTGAAGTTTATCTATTTCGTATAGATATGCCAACATTCATTTGCCAGAAACAAGATTTCTTTGTACGTTATGATGTTAAATGGCTTGTTTCTTATTAATAGTAAAACCGGTTGTTCACACGTTTTGCAGTGTGAATTTCATAAGAAACACACTTATCGGTGTCTAGGTTATCGCGTAAGTGATTGTAATGAATCTTTATTATCACGGACATATTTTGATACAGTATAAATGTAATGTAAAATTTATATCCATTAAGATTGTCGGGCTGCATCGTTTGACAAATGCCTTGCGATAGAGATTTTGTTGTCCAAATATTTAATACAAATATTTTGTTCGCTGATAACGCGTATAATATATGATTTGAAAGTTTTTATCTCGTCGGCAAATAATAAATGGGGCTATTATTAATTAAGTTCCGAGAAAATGATTAATCTGCCAGTGTAAACAAACATGTTAAACTTATCAACTTGTTAAGTATAGTGATTGCGTTCCATTTTTAGTTTTTAATACAGTTCAGTGTAATTCCCGTTATGGAAGCATCAATGACCGTGAATATTGAAGGCGTTGGATGTTGTCTTTTATATTTATTTGTCTACATTTTGTCGTAGCTGGATATCCCTTCTGTGGCGACATTGATGGAGTTCCGCTTGGACAGCGCGGAGTACTGCCAGGCTCAACACAAATAAACTAGAGGGCTCTTCGTGCGAACGAGGACGCAGGACAGATAAACCAACTAGACCCATGCTGCCGGGAGCGCGCGTTTACACGCACTCCACGCATTTTGCAACACACACCCACCCACAGGTACCATCATACTTATCTCTTATCTACTTAGTTTTATTCTTTCCTTTATTTACGACGAACTCGCTCCACTGTACTGTATGTAAGCCAGGTGTAATTAGAGAACAATAGCAAAACAAGATAATAAATTGCCTGTCGCTGTTGTCTTCCGGGCTAGCAAGGCCCTCGACGGCTTCGCATATCTAGTCTGGCTGTAGTATCTGTAGCTGTAGTATCATCCATTCCGGTGCAGTGCTTACTACCCAGATTAAATATTCACTGGACGATAACGGAACACGACTCGCATAAGCATGCCATAATTGCGGACATTATACCTGATGTATGACGGACATAATTGTTGTATCCTATCACTCTTATAATCTCTGTATTGGTCATAATTCCTTAAGCGATAATGTCTGAGTGGTTAGCGAGTTCGGACACCGTGTCTATCGACGTAGATTCGTAAGCCTGAGTCCGGAGATTTCGGTGAAGGAAAACATCGTGATGGCGTTAGGGCTTTTTCTGGTCATTATTATGCCATTTAGAACAATGTTCAATAATAATAACGATGAGTAAACTGTTTTATATAAACTATTAGATAACAAGTACTCGAAAGTTTTACTCTAGAATCACACAATACAAGTGTTGTTTTGATGGCGTCTTGTTTACGATATTCATTATCGCGCAGTTGTATATAAAATCACTGGATGTGAACACGTTAATAAGTGACGCGGTCTTGGCTCCGGTATCGGCGCTCGCAAATATCTCTGCGGATGGTAGGTAGACATTCAGAAATTCAGACATTCACATGACCCAAGCACCGTTTGATCCGTACCGTCTATTTTAAGAAGTTATTTTTTATTCCACTTCAGTCGCCGCTCCGGCTTTGACGCAAGAGCACATCTTGAAAATGACATACCTCGTAAATCATCATACAGATTCGCGTTCGGTTTCGTTAATTTTAACGATAGCGTCTTTCTTGTTTCAGTTACCTTAAATTCGGGAACCACATTCACTGGAGTTCACAGCATCGATTCAGTTTCTGTTTTTAAAGTGTGACGGGAACTTATGTTTTTCGCGTAAATTCATTGTTGTTTTCATTCCACATTCTGTACTTTAGTTTATTGTTCTACGAATGCGTTGGAGTGGTTGAAAGCGACATCCATGCGGGTTATTCCTATGATATAATTGGACCCTTTCAAATCAAAAGTAAGGAAACTGTAGTGTGTTGTGTGGAAATAGAGTGACAGTTTGCCTGTTAGACTGACGGACTGCGACCAAGTTTGAAGTGTTCGGGAGTTACCACCTGCGTGCAAAAGTGATATTGTGTGTAACCTCTTCGAGTGTACTTCGGCACGTGGATTAGGAGCGAACGATATCATCATGAAGCAGAAGGACATCAGACCGGCGCCCTCGCTAATCGAGTACAAAGGCATGCGTTTCCTGATCACAGACCGGCCTTCGGATGTTTCAATTCAAGCTTACCTTCAGGTATCTACTTTGTTATTACATATAAGGTTTTTTGCATAGTATCTTGTCGTAATGGTGACACTTGCTCTCACAGTAAACGCCAATACAATCTAAGAATAATGGTGACCGACGTGAAATCAATAATCCTTCAACGAAATTACATAGTCATGATTCCGAAACGCAACAACCTAAAATGTGCTTGTTGTTCGTGACCCAGTCGAGTCTTAGATGGATAGCTTTCTACCATCCCAATGATTACTGAGTATAGACTTATTCCGGAATACGACAAGTATTTTATTGTCACTAAGCGGTGCTCCAATCATCCATCACATCAACCTGGTAGAGTTTTACTACAGGATCTTAGGCCTCTTCCTCAAGCAAAGTTTGGGCATAATCACCACTCTAACCTACGACGTATTGGGGATTTAAAATTCCGACAAATGCATATTTATAGATATTTTTCCACGTATGCTACGGTATTACAATAACATTTTTCAGATTCACGTTTCTTCATCGTCAGCTCACAACGTTACCAATTTAAATTAGTAAATGTACGCGAATTCTGAAAAATTCGACCATCACGACTTGTACACACACGATAATGTTCAATAGCTGTTTTGTCCTAAATAAAACCCCTAAAATTGTTTACAATAGTAGTATTCTATGGATTGTCAGATGATTTATTCAGAAATAAGTTAAATATCTCCACGAGAACCGCTTGTTTGAAGTAATGGAGGGGTTTACAAAATAGAATATTAAATAGACGAGTGTTCACGGTCAAACGTCTATATTTTTTCGTTTTATTGGGAAAAAATAACATGGTTTTCGGTATAAAAGAAGATTTATACGTTCCATTTCAAATATTATGAATTATAATAGATCTTCTCGGTAACTTGTTTAATATTTATTACGTTCAGATATACTCTTAGGTCGCGCGAAGAGTTGCTACGGAGATACGCGTATTATCTTACGTCGTCGGTATCTTGTACATCGGTGATTTATCTATATTATTGTTCGAAATCTGTGAATGGAAACGTTTTTGGCTCAGTGACATCGCACTCGGAAACTAGTGAGTTGTGAGATATTGATGAAGGAATGTGCTATCGGGATATAGTCTTGTATGATTTTTTAATACTCTTTCGGCTTCTTACCACAGTTATGTTGAAAATGAGTTGAAAAGTTACCAGTGTAGTTTTATAGCTGTATTAGGAATTCAGGTTACTTTACGGTCTTAAATTTTTCGAAACATCATCAGCTGCGATGTTTTTTTAATAAATTGATTTGAGTTTATGATTGTATTATGGGTTTGCATGGCGGTAAGGTTTTTTCTAAGTCCGCCTGGCTAGCCACCATGCACGATTTGAAAATCTGTCGCTAAGCACCTGTTGGTGTGTGAAATCCTCAAGGTTTACCATCTTAGAACCATGTCATTATTTAATATCGGACGAGATTGTGGTTCAAACGTTTATAAATTGTCTTTATATTGGATCAGGAATTGAGGAAGCATAATGTGTGCACCGTGGTACGCGTCTGTGAGCCGAGCTACGACACGGCGCCATTGAAAAGCGAGGGGATCGAGGTGCGCGACCTGGCTTACGATGACGGGACTTTCCCACCGGCGAACGTCGTCGACGACTGGTTTGAGATATTGCGCGACAAGTGAGTGTTTATATAAATTTTTATCATTAACATCTATCGATTCGTATATAATATCGAACAGATATATAAAATTTTAGATGTGAGAAACATATACATAAATCATTTCCCCTTAAGCTTTTCAACACAATTATCTTGTCAATTTTCGAATTTTCATACATGTGTATTCAGTCAAACCTTGTTCCGACAATTACAAAGACATAAAAAAATTACAATCGAGTGTGTGAAGAGATGCCCTTACATTCATTCGAAAGCTGATTTGTATTAGACAGATGTATTCAGAGCTATAGTTTAGCAAGTCAGAAAGGGTGGCTGAGCTCTGGAAGGATATTTGTTTGAATCTTTTGTAATTATTATAAACATAGTCTATAAAATATAGGTAAATGCATCCGTACCGTGTAACATATATTTATAGGCTACTAAGGGCGAAAAAGGTGTCTGAGTTTTTATATGAACGGTTTTATATTATGTCTCATTTTTCACTTATATTAAAATATATATAAATAAGAATTTAATACATTAAATGCTTACTGGTTGATCAGGATCCGCTTTAAAACTTATTTACCCTTTATGTAAAAAATAAAAGTTATCAAATAGTAGTTAGTTTACGACTTATTCTTCAAAATTCTTACCATTGATTGTAGTCAAGTAAGGGTGTAAGGGGTGTCAAATAACATCTAAGACTTGAGACACCCAAGCCAACCTCGCCTGCACGTGGTGCACCCTGCTGAATAACGAACGAGGCAATGGCGAAAGCGGGGTGGTAGGGTTTTACAGCCTGACTGGGTCGCAACCACCATGTATATGGCGAAAAAGCCCGTCATAGTGATTCGCGTTTGCGAGTCGCGTTTCGGCATCAGCCTGTGCATATCCAGCTTTTCGCAGGCCGGCATGACAGCGGCGACCGGCGATGGATAGTATATCACTCGGTGGTCGCCGTTGTTTTTGGATTGTACTGTGCTTACCATGAGGCGCTGTGCAGTCATTTTGCCGTGCTACTATAAAAAAAAAAAAGTCAAATTATACTACACTATAATTTTACATACTACATTCTAGTTACGGATTTAAATACTTCTTTATACACGAGTGGAATTTGTATACAAAATAACCCAATAAGTAAATTTATACAGTTACAGTATCGAGAGAGTTATTTATATCACAAAACGTGGGAACTGTAATAACTGTGAAATTGTTACAAGGTCTAGAAGCTTCGATATTGTCAGAACGACACATTACAAACGATTTATGTTATTTCGGTTATGTTTAAATCCCTCTGTTGTTCAAATGACTAACGGCTTTTTTTGTGATTTGAATTGAATTTCTATATTTACTAGTTTCATTGATGCCATCTCTATTTATTATTATTTATTAGCGGGCCCGGCGGACGTTGTCCCGCACTGATAGAAAAAACCTTGACAAATTATCTACCTAAACCTGCCTCGTAAATCACTTTATCTATTGATGAAAACAGCATGAAAATCCGATCAGTATTTTTTGAGTTTATAGCGAACAGACAGACAGACGTGGATATATAATAATCCTTTAATTTTGTACCGTCAATTTTATGACAGGAAAAGGAAAATTTTTGAACTAATTTTAATTTACGTTCATGTTATCATCATTATTAGAGTTTAAATAAACAGACACTATAAATAATGCTCACCGCGACCTTGGACATTGAATATTACGTTAGGTATATATGATAAAATTTAATTGTATGTTAGTTTCATTTGTATTACTTAGGTATCTACTTGAATTACACCGCGCAGCACACTCTGTCTGAGTGTGCTGCGTGGGAGGAGCAACGTCGCACTCTGGCTGCGACGGTAGGGCAAGACCTCTCACTGCCGAGCGTGGTTGCGGCCATGCTCGGTAGTGAGGACAACTGGAATGCAATGGCCTCCTTCTGCGAGGAAGTCGTCTCGCAGAAGGAGGCGGCGGAGAGGGTCCGTGAGCGGGATCCTCAAAGTGACCCTCTCCGCCAACGGAGGACGGGCAGGAGGAGGCGGTAGTTTGACCGCCTCCTCCCACCGTAGCTGGACCTAGAGAAGATGGGTCGGGGGGCCCATCTTTCTATTGCGCAGGTCCGGCGGACGGAGGAGGCGGCCGGTGTGTACCCGGCTGTCTCCGAACAGGACGAGGTCCGGCGGCAACAATATCGCTGCTGGGCCAACCGCTGGGGCGGCACGATGAAGTCTATAGAGATCTCGTGCCGCCCCAACTTAGCGGTAGACGTACACCGTGGGGTTTTAGTCCGTGCAAGACGGACATAACCCACCCTCTCCCCCGGGAGGGTGGTGTATCCATAAGGGATTTCCCCACGTAAAAAAAAAAAAAAAAAGGTATCTACTTGAATACATCTATAGAGTCGTTTATCCACTACCTTGAAATCGATCTATCTAGGTATTTATCTATCGTGTTAACCGATAGGAGGTCATATCAAGTACAGTCCTCAGTCTTTCTGACCGCTCTGAACATAGCTGTAAGTTCGGTTTTGAACGTTATATAGTCAAAAATGTAATACAAAGCAGAGGTAAGATATTATTATAGAAATTTAAACTTGGTGTTTGTCTATCCTTAAGTTGTTTCGATATTGTGCTTATAATATAACACGTATTTATACTAATTTGTGTACTTAGGACCTATGTTCAGAGCGGTCAAAAAGTTTGGTGAGGACTATAGTAGTAAAACAAAATAAATTACCTATGTACATCCAAGATCGTATCTCAAAGATTTTTATAGTAATTCGAAGGACTTAGCAATTATACGAAAATCAAATTTATTAAGATACTAGTTGGTGACCGCGACTTTGGTTTCGTGAAAATGGCTTCATTGTTTCATGGTTACTACGTGATTTATCTAAATTAATTGTAGGTTGCCTTTTTTATTGTAATTCTGCCATTACTATTTAACTCCTGTAATAGTTTTACCGATTTTAAGTTACCTATGTTAAACTTTATCAATACTGCTTAGCCCATATAATAATAAAAAAGCGTTATTGCTACATAAAACTACCTACCTTACCTATCAGTAAAAAATCCCCTTAATTCCTTTTAGTCGTTTTAGAGGTTATCGCGGACATCACGAGATACTTGATTTTTATTTATCTGAGTATAATTGTATGTAGTATAAATAACAAAGTAAGTACTATAAAGAGGTACAAATTTATTGAGCTTTTGTCTGTAACATTTCAAAATGAATTAGTTCAATTTTCATAAGATATTAAGTTGTTTTTTTTTAAGATCATAATCATATCACATTTTACTCACGTAGAGAACTAAATACTATGAGCGACCAAACATTGGACCTGGTTCATGGCGTATGAACTTGAAAATCTTAAAAACATTACAAATGTCATATGAACCACTTTAGTTGGACTTTATTCATTTTGAGATGTGAGTACGTACATAGCATAATGTTTGGAGCTATAGATTTTTTTATATGGTTAAAAAATTGCACTCATATTAATGATAAAATTCTTATGAATTATCGCTTACAAAGTCAGGGTTCGACTACGAATCCTATCGATATTATAAAGTTTCTAAGGATGGATGTATGTTTGTTACTAATTCAAGCAAAACTACTTAAAGAATTTTGATTAACTTTACAGTACATATATATAGCGTATACAACAGAATAACATATATGTGTGTATACTATCTTATAAAGACATTGTTTAAATTGGCCATTAATATAACGATAACTGTCAAGTAAGTAACGGAATCTTTGAAGTTATCGACGCGATGGTAGCTCAGTTGATAGCGTGATCGGACACTGCGTCGATCGAAATAATCTCGAATCCTTACGACTGAGTCGTGGAGCTATAGGTGATGGAGCTCGTCGTGATGAAACTCACATGATGGTAGGACCTTTTCTAAGCTCGCTTGGCTAGCGACCACATCATCATCATTTAACATCAGATTTTTTTTATATTATAGGAGGCAAACGAACCTGCGGGTCACCCGATGGTAAGCGATCACCGCCGTCCATAGACACTGGCAACACCAGGGGAGTTGCAAGTGCGTTGCCAGCCTGTGTTTGGGGAAGGGGGAGGGTGGAAGAGTAGATGGGCCTCCGGCGCTCTCACTGACCGAACGAAATGCAACAATGAAAGCACTGTTACGTCGGTTTTCTGTGGGTCTGGTGGTATTACCCATTATGCTGAAACCAGTAGTAGCTTCAGCGTGGCTCTGCCACCTACCATAACCTCCAGATGAGATTAAGGACAAACGCAAACATATATTCAGTCATCTTAGAGTTATCTCGCCGTGTGTTGCGCTAGAGTTACATAAAGATAATGTATGATATCATCATTTATAAAGATTCAAACCGAGGCGAGGTCACGGGCTACTGCTAATACTGCTAACAATTTTAGAGTAGAGTTGAAATGCTGTACAATTGTTTTCAGAGCTCAAAACAAACCAGAGTCAGCGGTCGCCGTGCACTGCGTAGCCGGACTGGGCCGGGCGCCCGTCATGGTCGCGATCGCGCTCATCGAGCTCGGCATGAAGTACGAGGAGGCTGTGGAGACCATCCGAGAGTGAGTATCAACTATATTACATACTAGCTGATACCGGCAACTTTGCCAACTGTTTTGGGTATATGTAGGGGCCTTCGATCAACAATAACTAGATAAACGGCCACGTACAAAATCGAAGCTGAATCCTGTCCGCGTAAATATATACTTATGTATAGTTATTTCTTTACTAAGAAAGGGAGAAAAAAAGTTTTAAAACAGTTTTAAGTTCAACTTAATTACAACCATGACACCAAGTAATAAAGTCACGAATGTTCACAATATTATCTAATACTTACGATAAAACGAGTAAAGCAATAAATTACTCCCGTCACTTACAAATGAAAAGACAACATAAACAACATTTAGTGTGAATTCAACCTTAACACGCAATGAATAAAGTACTTTTTCCCGTTATTGTGCGTGCTTGGCGAGCCTTGACCTAACATTTGTACCATAGGTTTAAAATCGGTAATTTTGTTCAAAATTTAATATTAATTAGTAGTTTAAAGCTTAAAATATAACTTATTCAACATGTATTTAGAGAAAGTAAGATACTCCGGCCGTTAAATTGCTTTTTCGGGTATTATTTTTGCATCTTTTGAATACACTGCGGCATTATGAAACGTGCTTACTTTGGCTGTGCTTCAAACAAACTAAACAAAATAAAAGCTCACGTTTCAAATGAGCTGTTATTTACCTAGACGTATTTTTCGCGCCGACCCGCGATATCTAGTTATTGTTGATCGAAGGTAAGGGCTATCAGGGCGTAGGGGGAGGTATGACGTAAATCATAGGTGACGTCCTCCATATCATTTATACCCGGTTTCGGAGTCATTTGTTCAATAGCGTTATCAGTTCGATAACTTGTCAAATTGGGTTTCTGAACACAATTATACGATAAACCTCCGTTAAACTTAAATGGCCAATCTGGGCGTCTATCTTTGACATTTTAAATAGTTTTTAATATTTTGACAATGACATGTCATTGACGAACAACTAACGAATTAAGTTTTGTATTTAAAATAATTAAATTTAATAAAGTAAATTATTTTAAAATAAAATTAAACCATCTACTAATCTCCAAAGTATTGTTTAATCATAATATTACTACTATAAGTTAAGAATTAAAATAATAAAACCAATCTTTTTGACACTCTTTTTTAAAAATAGCCATCTAGTTAACATCAAAGAACTAATTATGGGTTTCATAGTTATTTAACAGATCGTTGTGTACTCAGAAACACATTGACAGTTTATCTATACGTTAACTCTATTGAGTCAATAACTAATGATAGTTTAACGGAGTACCTCAGAAACCGGGCATTAATCGATTTGTCACTCGAGACGAATCAAATATTAATAATAAAGTTTTAACCTTAAACACCAGGTTCCAACAATATACTATTGAATATACATAGTATTATCTTCCCAGATGTGAATGGTCCTGCGCTCCGCGCGAGATTGATTTCCGCTTATATTTCGCTAGGACTTCATATTAGGGGGTAGAGCGCAATATTTATATCCGTACAAATACTTTTTGACGTCAGAACTCAGAACGCGCATTTGCACAGACATATATCAAAAGAGCAAAAACAAAATATTAGGCAGGAATATACTTTCTGTGCTATATATATGTGTTCCGGCAACTGCACATAAATAAGTAGGTGGGTAGTAGGGTAGAGCCATGCTGAAGCTATTACTGGTTTCAGCGTGAATGGGGCACGCCCGGGGTAGTACCACCCTCTCACAGAATCACCGACGTGAAGTAACAGTGCTTGCATGGTTGCGTTTCGTTCGGTCAGTCAGAGTGCCTGAGGCGCACCTCCCGTCTTCTCTCCTCTTCCTTCTTGCCCCCTTCCATATTACACAATCACAGGCTGGCAACGCACTTGCGACTCTCCTGGTGTTGCTAGTGTATATGAACGGCGGTGATTACTTAACATCGTTTCGTTTGCCTTCTATAATATAAAAAAAGACAAACAGCTTCTCAGTTTAGCGTATTTGTCAGTACCACCCTCTCACAGAACACCGACGTGACCTTTTGAAAGAAAAAAAAAACAGAAAAAGCTACATCGTCATTTAACATCAGGTGAGATTGTAGTCAAACGCTAAAACTTACAAAATGTAAAAGAATTCTTCAGAGTATTATTGTATATATAGAGTAATTATTTTGAGTTCTTGACGTATTATTCGTATAGTGAATACAAATGTAATTGGTTTACGGACAAATTTACTATGCTTCGTAAAACATGTGCATTCTATACGAACTCGTTTGTTATTTTTTGCATCCGGCATCTTATGTCTGTCGGGAGGCAAATATTTATGTCTTTAGTCTAGACTACTGGATAATTTGTGTAATGGAACGTCACTTTTGTTTTATTATCTGTTATTCAACATTAACAGATTAATCACATTAAGGAATTAGCAAAATACACGAACATTTAGGGGATATTAGAAAATTAATCACAGATTTAGTGTATATCGACTAATTTTCCTTGAGTTAAAATTTTTCCATACACCAAATGGATAAAACCCAAGATTATAAAATAAAATTTCTTATGTAAATATTTTAAATCTCGCACAAACTTACACTCTCTTTTCTAAAAGTTTTACAGAATATTTCGCCAGGTTAACTAAACATTTGAAATAAATTATATAGAGGCATATATGTACAAAGAGAAATCTAGAAAATAATAAAACAATAATAATTGTATGCACTGAATAAGTATGTCAAAACTAATATGATACAATGTTACTCAGTTTACTACCCCGCATAAGCGTTATTATCCTTGCACCATATACATTTGCAATACCAGTTTGTGAATACATGAATATTATGCATGTGTCAAGATTCTTCAAGGATTTTATTCGCTGTAGTTTTTTTATCATTTCTTACACATTAATATTGCTTAAATATTTTTTTTATCTATACTAATATTATAAAAAAATAAAGTTTGTGAATTTGTGACGTTGTAGGTAGTAATATCTAGATCTCCTAAACTGATTTTGAAAATTTTTATTACAATAGAAAGCCACGTTATTTGTGAGGGTATTATATACTTGTGGAAGTCGGATTTGCAAAGTAAGTCGGAGAGAAAACGGCCGAACGAAAACGTTTCTTACGAACGCTGTCTTAACGATGAGAGATATATGATTGAGTTCTAGAGACAAGTTGTAGAGCTTGATAATGCCTACAAAAAAGTTAGCGACAGCACGTGTCTAACTTTTATATTTGAGTCACAAAAAGTAGTTTTTTTTTAATGTTTACCTCCCAACGAAGTGAGCACAGTTCAGCTAGTACTTTATAATTGGAGGTTTAGCGTTTCACGGCAAAGTCACTTGATGTCAATTACCACGTCAATTAACATGGTGGTAACACTTTTCAAGTCAAAAATTTGTTCTCATGTACAACTGCTTGCTGCGACGCATTTTGTTTACTCTGGAATGGTGATTTTACTCCATGGAACAAATCCATCCAATATTAATCACATAATTTGAAATGTTTTGTAGTGTATGTGTACAATGGTGTAAAATAAAGATTAAATAAATAAATAACTAATTAGCCAGGCAGGTATTAGGAAATACTCAATAGACATGCTAATCAAGATGTTTTTCTTTACCGAACAAGCAGGCATAATTACAGGATTTAAACCTGTATAGAAAGATGGGCTGTTTAAACAATCCTACAATGTTGCTATAATCGCTTTAAAACTCTTAAAAATAAAATATTAATAGAAAAGCACAATTTATATTTATAATTATAAAAAGTAACAACAATTTATATTTAAACACATGGTGTAATGGAACAGATTTTTGTGGTTTCAAAAAGAAGTAGTCTATTATATAAATTACGAGAATCATTTATTACTAGCCAACCTTTAGGAATATGATTTACATACCCCTATCTCTAAAGTACTAATAGACCTGGGTTAATTCTTTAGTATTTATAAAGTTGAAAAATATCATACCAATGGAATATGAATAGTACACATTAGGAAATAGTTGTGAATAATGGTTGGAAAGAAAATAGCAAGGCTGCCTACAAATTGTTAAGAAAAAATTAATTATAAGTTATAGCTATATAATGACACTTGGGCTCATATATTTCAATATGCACTGAAAATGCTTAAACACACTTTACTAGAGATTTCTCTCAACTGCCTTCCGTAAATCCCTTAATTTATATGCCATTCAAAGACATTATATTTCATAAGAAACCTGGACTTGAATTTGAGCAATAGTTATTTATTTAATTGTTAATATAATTTGTGCTTCCGTACATGTACTTATCTGTAGTTTAACACGTATAGATATTTTATTAATTGGAAACTTACATTTGCAGTCAACGGCGCGGCGCGATCAACGCTAAGCAGCTCTCCTATTTGGAAAAGTACCGGCCGAAGTCACGTCTGAAGAAGAATGGGAATAAGAACAACTGCTGCGTGCAGTAACTGCGCGTCGACAGCGAATGTAGCTCTGCTTTCACACACACACTTACACGAGGGATCTTAGAAAACGAATCGTTTTTGTCCAATTTCTATAAAATACTTTGTGTATGATAAAGCGTCTTTTTTGAAAACAAATATAAAAATTTTAAAATTAAAACAACAAATTTTTAATTACGTCCGACTTGGCTGCATGGTCTAGATACCTTTGCTTTTTTTAGGATGGAGAGAACAGAAACCAAAAAAGAAGTATGGTTTTTATTTATATCGACCGAAGAGTTATCTGGTTAAACTGTAATCTAAAAATAGAATAATATTTACTTACCTTCAGCAATCACCACTTACCAAGTTCTGAATATTTTTATAAAGATAATGTATGCTTTTTTGTATTTTAAATGCTATACAAAAGTACCCATGTTTTGCTATATATCAATTTTAACGTAAAACAAAACGTCATTGCCTGAGGTATTTTATACAAATTGGGCAATGTTTTTTTATCGTAGCCTGTCGCCTCCTTTTCACGAACGGTCTGTCATTTATTCTCCATACTATTTTCATTCATTGAATTCTAAATTGACGTTTGAACGACGAGAGTATTATTCCTATATTGAAATGTGGATTAGGTTACGATAAAAAACATTTTTATTAGCGTTTTCGAAGTTTTTTTTTTCTATAAAATATAATCGGTGAAGCCAGGCTGTTAGTTCCATGAGAATAAAGTTTAATAAATAATAATAGCCCTTGTACTGTGTATTAGTGAATTATTATGCTAATAAATAGAAGCGAACCACGATTTGTGTTCATAATTGAAACAATTAATCGGGTATTTATCTACTTTAATCATTTCTAATAAAATAGAAATACACAGTCGATCTGTCTGTCACTGATAATTTTTTTTATATACATATATATTATTTGGATTCCTTTATAGTGTGGTGAAATCATGTTTTCCTATTGTATTTCTTTATAAGCTACTATTATAATAACTTTTAATAATTTTGCTGACATAATAGAATATACAGTGTTTCATTATTTGACAAGAAATTTGTAATGAATTACGCTTTCTTTTTGTGTTTAATTTTTATAACATCAACCGAGAACAGCTTATTTAGGCGTTATGACTGACTAAAAATACCTGATGCGATTCTAATGATAGTGAAAATATGTAATAATATAGCACACATGTATATGCTATATATAAAAATTGACTTAACGACAGTTCCACTTGAATAAAATAGCTCTTTGATATTATTTTTCTATTTCTAATTTTATGAAGATAACCGAAATATATGGATCTTGTAATAGAAAAATCACATTCATAAATAAAACTATTTATAATGCAATTGATGTTTTATTTAGTCACTAGCGACCTGGCCCGGCTTTGCATGGGTGTAATGCACTGACGTGGCGTCATAGATCTATTATACAATTCCAAGTTATAAAAAGTAAGATTCGTATTTTATTGCACGTGATTTTAAATCTGCGATATCTTGTAATAAAATACTTAATCGGATAAAGATTATTCATCAATATAAAATTGCGGATAACCTATTATTTTTTAATCTCGTAGATGGCGCCACGGTTTAATTTCTTTCTCATCTCGATTTTATTTTATGGTGCACATGTTCTTAGTCTTTACACAAGTCTTTAGGCAGACTCATTACTCCATAATACAATAATTTTAATTCATCATTTAATAACTGAGCCACAGGAAACATTATATATAATCTTTATATATAAAAATCAATTTTTGTATGTTTGTCCTCAATGCATTCAAAAACTATTGATCAGATTGTGATAATAATTTTGTAGGGTCTTCTGGAGACATCCGAAATGTATATATAAATGTTTTTTTCAATTAATAAAATTGTTTGCCTTCAAGAGAGAAATGTCTTTTTCTTCTTATTGAAACTTTTTACACTACATTTGATATGTTTTGACATGTATGACATATTTTAATGAAAGATCAGTTATCACAATGTCATTGTTTAGGAATGTATATAGTTCTGACATGGTTACGAGGACAAAATGGGATTCAGGGTAATGAAGCTGTTGATCTTATCGCTAAACAGGCTTTCCAGACTGGATATTTTGATCACTATAAAACCTATGTTCAGGATTTATCCTCCCCAAACAAGACTGCTTTGTTTCCATTATGTAACTCAAACTGGAATGTATCCAACCCAATTACAAGCAAATCATATGCTTCCATTCAGAACAACATTTCTGGTAAGCTATGGCTTGATAAATTTCGTGACTGTTGCAAGTTTGCTGCGTCTACTATCTGTAGACGTGTGCTCTCCAGTCCATAAAACTCTAGGAAACTCCAATATTAAAGAGTTGAAGTTTGTATAGTTTGGACGATCGGGGTAATATCTGGTACTACTGATCCGATTTTGGAAATTCTTTCACTGTTAGAAAGGTATATAAGACTACTTTTTATTTTGGTAAATATATATTTTCAATACTTGATCACAAAAAACGTAATTCAAATTAGCAAAATTCTATAAGATAGCGCGCGTTGCTGGAGTGATTTTAAGTAAAGGGATATAATCCGTAGTAAAATTCGATACTGTTAGCTCTACAAAAAAAAATCGAGACACTATATAATATCTAAGTTTTATATCTCATCCGAAAAGATTGTTTTTATGTGAAAAAGAAAATAAATGTTACAATTACAAATTACTAAAGCTGTTAGATACAGGTTTCATGTATACTTTACAAATTCTTATAAAAACAAATAGTTAAATACCAAATTGAAAATTTCACTGAGATGAAGTTTACTTTTCACAGCATGTTAATTGCTGCTGTTGCTTAGAAGATAACGTAAAAACTATAAGCCGGTAAAATTATTGCGTTGTTACGATGATAATAAATGAGGCGTAGAGGTGAGGGCCACAGGAGCAACCCAGGGGATACCGGGAAGACATTTCTGACCAATATATATAGGATAGTTTGGAATCACAATTGGACCCGGTAAGTGACATCATACAATCGGGTACTAGGTTTTTTTAAAGATTTTTCGTGTTTGGAAATAAAATTGGAACCGGTAATAACAGATTTGGCGCAGACGAAGTTGCGTGGGTTAGCTAGTAATATATAAAAACGCTTGCTGTGGGTCATGCTTAATTAGGAAATGTCATAAATATGCGATGTCGAACTTTATTGTAGGCATTTTTAGCATGTAAAATTCCATAGAACAATATTTTTTAACTTATAACATAAATACCCGAAATCTTACAATTTCATTATAATATATCTACTTTTTCTACTGTATATAAATATAATATACAATAAACGACAGTGAATCCCATCAAAATTTTAGTGACGTAATTTATAAGAACTATGGCAACAGATACAAACGCGACAAGTAACTTTCTTGTATACTATTGTATAATATGCCATTGATATATAAAAACCCAAGATGCACTCAACGTCTCAGAATCGTCCGCATAAAATGAGCGCACTATTGAGAATTGTGCACTCATTTCATATAGTCTCGTCACCTCTTTGCACTTTTTGTACATTGTAAAAACAATTTTAAATAATTCGCATAAGGTTGAATTTGTAAAAAACAAGTTTTAAAACATTACGTACATCGGCGAGTTTTTTAGGGACGGCTCTGAGTGTTACTTTTATTCGAGACTGTGCATCTTGTGTTTTTATATATCAATGGTATATGCACATAAAGCATTAAGTTTTAAAGTCGAAATATACGATGCATTAAACGAAAGGTTTTGTATTTAAAATTCTGATTACTGTCACTCTTACGGGGCTTCGTAAATTAAATTCCTCTAGGAATTTGTAAAAATAGTTTCTAATAGCATAACCTCCAATCAGAAATGGGACAATCAAATATAAAAACAAAAGTTTACTGATATCTTTATTTTAAAAATGAGGTAGAAGTTTAAACAGGTACACAGATTGGTTTCATGTTATTATTTAAATTTTACAAATATAAATAATATATTATTTCAAATATAATATTACCAATATAACAATGTAAAACGGTATTTACAAATTATTAAATAACTCTCATATTTTAATACCTAATTGAATTATTAATATTTAAATAAATAAATATTATAACACTTTTAAAGTACAATTTAAATTCGATTTAAATTATAGTTATACAAAAAGTTTGAGATTCACTAACAATTAACGGTTTGAAAACATTATTTACAATACTACGTATATAATGTATTTGAAAGTATCTAGCACAAAATAAAATAAAAATTAGTAAGTACTATTTATATTGATTTAATTTTTGTTCTCGAATTTTCTTTAAATTGGCGTTTGTTTGTGCGTTTGATGTATTGTTACAGGCCTCCTAATTTTAAAAGAGTTTTAATTACATCTTCCTCTCGTATTACAACCAATTTTCTTTACTACTTTTTCTTAGTAACTTTGTTGAGCTTTAATGTTAACTTTTTTTTTTGTAAAAAGTATGTTTTTTTTTCTTTAATATTGAAACTTGAATAATTAATTAATTGTGGTCGAATGTCGGCCACAACACGATCACATGTATTACTTAATTCACTTTTTATATAAGTTTTTTTTATGTTTTAGGTACGTATTTATGCACTTTACCGCCGTACCTCGCGATAAAGGCTTTGATATCGAACTTGCGCTTGCATCCCTCATAGTTCATGTATCGGATCTTACCAAAAACTGATCGTTCTGCCCAACCCTGATCATGGATACCGCAGATAGACCACATACACCCTGTAAAGAATCAAAAATATTGGTATTACGGATTTAAAACCGGGCATTTATTTTCAACTAGCGTTTTTCATGCCTTAAACAATGCTTGACAAGAGACAATTTTAATTAATACTAACTTTGTGTATGTCATCATTGTGTTATTTGTATTTATAGCTGTCTTTTTCTTTGTTTATTTATATTTCTATAAGTGAAAACTTGTATTAGCCTTTATGTATGATACTGTTTTGTTATTTCAATACTGTTAGCTGTGAGTATTCATTCATAAATAATCAAAATACAAATACATTACGGCATGGAGAATTTAATATGGCAACATTATTTTCAAATTTGACGTTATTGACTGTTAATTTGAGTTTTTGGCGGGATCTTAGTCTGTCATGTAGTGGATTTTGTTTTTTATTCATAATCTTGTGTTACTTGACTCTATATTGTGTAAAATTGGTGGTGTTTTATGTAATATAGTTTGTTTATTGTGCATAAGTGAAGTGAATAGAAAATAATACCACGGACCATGAATGCTGAGATGCCACAAAAACTCCATGGAAAGTTCTAACAAGGGAGCCACCATCTTGTTAGAATATTGAATTAATTACTCGACAATGGAAATCAACAAACTCTCTGGAACATATTTTATAATGTACATTGAAACAAAACATTGACACTGGCAAATGCGTCTGCGGAGCCAAAACAAGAAGAAGAAGACTGTTAATTTAGTCTATGGAAGAAAATGTGTATGATGTATACTCATGTATACTATGTATGTATACTATGTGTACTCATAGAATTTATTTAAGAATTGCGACAGTTTTACCAATATTCTTTGTTTTAGTCATTAAAACTATTACAAACTAGCTACTCGTCTAAGTTCTACACGGGTCTATTAATGTAAAAAATGACACTAAATATCACCGTAAAAGTATGATCATATAAGGAAATAAAATGACAACTGAATAACTAAACATCAATATTATTGAAGATCCAGCTGTGTATTTTATCTTGCTCACTTTTTTAGATAGAGATTTTTTAACCCAATTATTTCACTTTTCCATGCGATTTTCTTTTACACAAAACTTGTAGTGATAATTACAAACATAAGAAAAAGATATTTAGCAGAACAGTTGCAGTCGTTCTGGAGTGAAGAGCTTACATACATTCGGCCATTGATTTTTACATATTTAGATAAAAATATTCTAAAGTGAATTACCAACAAATCCATTAGGATCTCTTCCATCGATGCTGTAGTGGTCGTTGAGGTATATTGCATACTTTAACGCCTCCTCTGGACTCGGTGTCCACTCTAGAATCTTTTTACACCAATACATACGAAGGAACCCGTGGATTTTACCTTCCTTCACTAATTGCAACTGAGCAGAGTTCCAAAGGTCATCATGTGTCTCCGCTTTAGACAATTTCTCTAATGAATAAATGTGTGTTCTTTTGTCATTTCTAAAATAAAAACATACTTGTATTATGCTAGCGAGTTTTACACACATCAAAGGAAGTTGGAAACAATAAATTCCAACTATTGGAATGACAAAGATGTGCCAACATTTTTCTGTGCCTTTATTGGGATGTTTCAGCGCGATGAGTAGCCAAAGTTCGTAGAGTAGCATTGCCAATGATCGAATCTCTAAACTTTTTAAATACTCTACATTGGTATGAAATACATCTTCTAGTAAAAAAGCCCTGTCTCTATGATATGCTTTCATTATAATGTTGTCATTTACTATAAGCTTTGGCTCTTTGTAGGATTCGAAATTACATCCTTGACACTGTGTCCAAAATGGTTACTTAACCACTATCGCTTTTCATCATAAATGCATGATGTCATCAACTGGAAAAACTTATAGGTGGTAGAGCCACACTGAAGCTATTACCGGTTTCAGCATGAATGTCCGGGGTAATACCACCCGACCCACAGAAACACCAACGTGAAGTAATAGTGCTTGCATTGTTGCGTTTCGTTTGGTCCGTGAGAGTGCAGGAGGCCCACCTACTCTCCCCTCTTCCCTCCCTTCTCCCCTTCCCTCATGTTCCCACTTACCTATGGTCATCCAAAGTCTTCTGAGCCCAAGCGCTGGCACCTTTGACGCTATCATAATGTTCACAATAGAAACAGAAGTTATCAGCCAACTCGCGCCGGATTATTGCTTCTTCTAGAAATGCGTTTACACTCTCCGTGTACTCAGATTTGTACGCTTGAACACATAACGCTACTCGTTGAACTGATATCTGACCTGAAATTTGTAGATTAATTTAAATTAATACTCCAAGTTTAAACAAAATTCATTTGTATTTTGTTTCAAGGTTACTGTGATTTTCTTTTTTTTAAAGTATACCACAACAGTCACTGCACATTATTTTCATAAATTTTGTTCTTTTATGTTAGCTACGAGCATGTACAAACATAATTAATTTTCAATTTATTGAAATACAAAATATATTATTGTTTATGATATGGGAAAAACCATTCCTAACTTTATTATTATAACATTTAATAACAAAAAAAAATTTATTTCGAATGATTCACTACTTGTCAAATAGCAAACATGATTGATGAAGATTAGAACTGTGTGACCCGATTCAGTGCGTCACCGACTCGAGCGTGATGTTTCACTTTCTTTCAATGTTCAATGCGCCTAAAAAGTATTATTAACACTAATAAAAACGATTAAAAACAAAGTAGAAAAGCTATTGAACTATTTTTCGCCTTATAGTATTATAGATATAAGATATTCTTTAAGTTTGTATTATTGACAAATATACATTTCATATGAACGGTCTAACTTGATGCTGAACATATAGGACTAACACTTTGTATTATGTACTAGCTTCTGCCCGCGACTTCGTGTGGAATAGTTACTTTGGGCTAACGTTAACACACAGCAGAAGCTCTCAAGAGGGAAAAAACCTCGATTTTGGAATATTCTTCATTGGTACTCCGCTCCTATTGGTCTTAGTGTGATGATACATAGCCTATAACCTTCCTCGATAAATAACTTATATAGCACTGAAAGAATTTTTCAAATCGGAGCAGGAGTTCCAGAGATTACTCCCTACAATGTTACAAACTTTACCTCTTTATAATATTAAGTATAGAGGTATGTATAGATGTAATCTCCGACATCAAAAACACAATGTAATTCCTCTGTACATCTATTTCATAATTACCACAAACTGTATACAAACCAAAATGGAACCACGGAGATAAATTACTCAGGGCCTCTTGTGTAGGATCATTGCGTTTTGAAGCAAAAACCTTTAATCTTTTGTCTAGGAAGCTTTTTAACATTTTTACAGCCTCATCATAACCTGGCTTTGCCCAATCAACAGGACCCACAGTTTTATCTGCCTCTCTCGTTTCTATGGCTTCATCCCAATCAATGGGCTGAAAAAGTATGTGAAAACAAATAATTATTTATTTCACATGGATATACCATACATAGATTTTAAATACATGAACGATATAGTAAAAGTAGATTACCTGTGTTGAAGAATTATTGTAGAAGTAGAAAGGATAAGATTAGAAAATAATAGAACCAGCAGAAATTCAAATAGCAATATGACAGATATGTTAAGAGTAATAAAGTTAGCATGATAGGGTCATCATTAGGTAGTAAGGAAATAAATCAATCAAAATAGTATGTAATGGTGGGCATGTACGAGTATAGGAGCAGAGAAAAACATAAGCATCTACAAGTGGATTGTGTGAAGAATAATATGCATATAAAAGATAATGAGAGTTCATAGACTAGAGGAGGAAAACATGTTGTGTCAACCTTACTTAAGTGTAAAAAGGTGGGATATTGGTAAAAGGGATATATAAATAATTTTGTATTATGTTGATATTTGAAATTTTCTTTTAAATCTTATAACACTTTCATACAACCAATCAATTTACCAGAATCGAAAATTCAATAGTAAAAAGACAGTAAAATTGGGATTATTTAGACTAAAAATGATCAAAGATCACATACCTCAGGGTCAAACTTGCTCCTATAAGGATGCTTGATGACTGGAGGGAACTCTGTCAAATATTCACCCAGCTTGGTGTTAATTTTGTTTCTTATTGTCCTAGCAGAGTATTCCTGTTTATCAGATGCCACCCAGCATGGCACAACATTGTGAGCGTCAACCTAGAATTTATTACCTTACAATTAGACAATTAGTGTAATGATTCCAAAAATATTTTAAGAGAGAGTTTGAGAGTGAATCTTTACATGACTGCAGAAATCAAACCTATCTAATCACATATAGACCAAAAGAGTTGATATTGAAAACTTCACCATATATTTTTGTATATGGCATTTTGTATGTAACTTACAATTAGGAGTTTTAAAACAAGCTTTAAACATATTATTTTATATTTACAATGGATTTCCATTCATTATCATCCAGCTATTTAGCTAAGTAACTAACCGCTAACTGATTAACATGATTTTTTGCTAATTGTAAAGCCAAGATATACAACAAATAAGTAATTGGAATACTAAATAGATAATTAACCAACTTCGAAAAAGGAGGAGGTTACTAGTTAGGTTGTATGTATTTTTTTTTATGTATGTTAATCGATGTCTCCGTGAATTATGAAGATTTTAATGATTCTTTTTTATTTGAATTTGTTATTCAGAGGTGGTCCCATATAAATTTGAAGAAAATGTTCAACCCCTTAGGGGGTGAAATATCGTTTATTTTATTTTCGCCCATTTCGTCTCTACGTATTTTCGTGAAATTGGAACCGATTTATTATATCCATTAGAAGCCAGATATATGTATGGACACTAAAAATAGAGAAATAATTTTTTTTTACAAAAAAAATAAACCGACTTTGATGTGAAAAACTAATAAGGCACTAAAAAGCGAAAAATAACTGAATGATTAAATTAACCAAATTAAATAAATAATATTGATATTTGCACTACCTAATAATATATTTGAAGTCGATGCCAACCTATATTTCAAATTTGTTGCAGGTAATAAAATATGTATACTATACTGATATACTCCTACATCATGGAACACGAGAGTGGACCAAAACTTTGTATGTAGATGATATGAATTTAAGTTGGCATGGACTTCAAATATATTATTAGGTAGTGCAAATATCAATATTTATTCTTTAATTTGGTTAATTTAATAATTCAGTTATTTTTCGCTTTAGTGCCTTATTAGTTTTTCACATAGAAGGCGGTTGTTTTTTTTTGTAAAAAATTTTTATTTAAAAAATATTATTGGAATATTACAGTATCATAGACCACACAAACTATTTTCAATCTTCATTTAATTAGAAAGTAAAATTTTGATAAATCCAGTTATAATATTATGTTATGGGAGTAGTTGTTTCCATACATTGTATTCAATCTGCAGGGTACAATTAACAAAAGTTGTAATATATGAGGTGTTTTAACATACAAGTTACTAAATACCTACATAACAAATGAATACACTCGTCTTTAAGCTTCGTTGTTAATAATAATCTAATAAAGTGAACTATATAATATTTTTTTATGTACCTGAATTAAAGGTACATCCTTTTTAAGGCTTTTCCTGACACCATCCAACCATCCAAGAGGAACTCTCAGTGGGTTGAAATCACAAACTACTGCTCCTATACTGTGCTTTGTAATCCACTGCGGCAATACCTCTGCTCCACTTCCTTCCAATAGATGAAAGGATATGTTTAACTTTTTACAATCTGCTGCAACTTTTTCTAAACCTTAAAATATAAAGATATATATTCCAAAATGTAACCTGTAATTATGTGTAAAACAGGTACATTTAGATATAGAATCATGAAAAATATGTCTATGAAGGTCTGGTTAGATGGAACAATAAAAATATCCAGTAATTAAAAAACACTTTTATCATAAGTATTTTTTTATTAAATTTGAGTGAGATACTGTGCTTCCTGACAGCACTTAAGGTTGTTTCTTTCTTCTAATTCTATACATCACAATCATTGTCATCATAGCTGAGTGAGATTTTTTTTAATATACTTTGTTTTTTTAGCAACAGACCACAATCTCGTCTGACATTAAATGACAATGTGGACAAAACTGGTAATGAAATAATGGGCTGTAAAGTAAAGCTACTAAAATACATTTGTAGAGCTATAGTGACCAAATTTTCAACCTAAGGATGCTAGCTAGTGAAGAAAGCATTTGACAATACCTTACCATTAAACAGTTCCATCATAGTTTCTGTTTAACAAAAGCTAAAGATCATAAAATACAAACACAAATTCATTGACTCCAATCTGACACTGCTATTATCCATCACTCAGTGTGTCATGCAATTCTGCTGCAACTTACAAAGTCTCCATTTATATAAAAATTAGAGAAAACCTTCACATACTCTTTGGAGAAAAACTTTACATATGGACAAAACCAAAGAGGGTAACATAGATTTCATCTATAATTGGTATTTGAAAAAGAATTCATAAATATAAATTGCACAATATTGGATTTAAACTGATTGTAGTTGACAAATTTAATAAAATAATTATAAATGTTGAAAGACTTTACATGTAATTTGAAACACTTATCTCACTTTTACCACCTCCCTATACTACCCCTTCCATTTTATATAGTTGATATGCTACAACAATATTCCCTTCATACAAATTTCAAGGAGAGCACAATGAGGTAATCAAAACGTCCTTAATTATGTTAGGGTACTAAAATTAACAGAAAAAGTTCAGATTTCCTAGAATATTCTGATAAAAGAATCATTTTAAAATTAAGAAAAATAAATAAATACCTTTAATCAGAAAGTGAAACTGTCTAACTGATGCATCCAAATATTTCGCAATC
The DNA here is from genome assembly GCA_015888305.1 of Antheraea pernyi. NCBI lineage: Eukaryota > Metazoa > Arthropoda > Insecta > Lepidoptera > Saturniidae > Antheraea > Antheraea pernyi. Next base: position 122,153 of record MU159317.1, on the reverse strand, counting down.
AAACAAAAACAAACATGAAGTGGTACTTCATTTTTCAACGCAAGTTTCTGAGCATACAAAAATGCCCAATTATCTTGAACTCTGCTATCTCTAGACATCCAATACACTATTCCTTCGCAATTATCAGGAACCTTCTGCTCCTTAGAAACTATCCGTATACGTTTTCTATTAAAATTAAAGTGTAGAATGGACTCGGCAGTTTCTTCGCGGTTTGAATGCAATTTTCTCATAAACTCCTCGACATCAGAACCAGTTTCGGTACTCTTAGTTGTCGCTGACTTTTTCAGTTTTTTGGGCGCAGAAGCCATTTTTAACACAGATTTCCAGAAAATAACACTATTTTGCAAATTCTTAACATTTGCTAACTGAAGACAAAGCATAGACACAGTCACTCTGCGATCAACAACGGTGATCAAAGCAATCACTGCAATAGTCAATGTCAAAATGTTTAGATCAAAATACTATATAGAGATGTAGTAGTAATAGTATTCCTCCAATAGGACAGGCGAAGGAATTACACCATACTGCCAATTCTGAAGTTCACGGTTTGATAATATAATAAAATATATTTAATTAAATTAAATATAGTTTCCGGATCGAAATAGTCTTAATAAATAATTGGGTCGACTATCTATTGGATTAATCTTGGCCCCCTAAGTGATTTCAACTAAAACAGTTTAGATAGTACAATGCGACATCGTGCATGCTAATAAATTTCCGTTCGAACGGATCTAGATCATGTCCAGTGCAAAGTTACATGGTGATGTGATTTTGTTCAAACTAAAAGTGTTAAATAATTACAATGTTACACACTACATTGCTTCAAAAAACCTAAGAACTGCAACATCTTTAAATCATGCACCTTAAATGCATAAGCAAGACAAGAAAGATACGTGTGAACTAGCCGGTATTATAGCTACGCAACAAGTTTGCATGATAGAATTCACTGCACAAAATCATTTCACCTTGCACTACGAAATACGGTATAAAATTTAGAATTATATATTTACCAATAACTTTGTTATCAAATTAACTTTCTTAATAAAAAAGATTGAAGATTATCATCTGAATACTCATAGCTCGTTAAATTAGCTTTATAAAAAAAAAACAATAAATAAAATTATGTTTTCCTTACTGTAATTTTCATTATTATCCAAATATAAATATCAAGAGTTATAATATGTATTAATTATTTAAACATCAGAATCATCCGAATTTGGAAAATATATATCTCTAATACTGTTGCTGCATGGGTGACACTTCATCCTGTCTAAGTTTGTCTTCAAACACTCAACAGAACAAAATGCAATAAGTTTGCACGATATACAAATTATCTTTTGTTCTTCAAGTGGGAGCGCACATTCGAAGCATATGTTGAACTTGCCGTCCTAAAAGCAACAACAACGAATATAGGACTTATATTACATTTATTCTTACTTTATAGTAAATTATGTATACTGGGCAATATTTACTTGCTATTGTTACAAGTATTTGTCAGCAAGCGATTATCAATTAAAAAATCAAAATATAAAATTAATATTAATTTTAGACCTTGAGAATGCAAATATTTTATGAATTACCGGATATGAAAAAATCAGAATCACCAAGAAGAGATATCGTTGAATATATATATAAATATATATATATATATATATATATTTATCGTAGCACGGCAAAGTGACTTTACTGTGTCTGATGGTGAGCACAGTATAATCTAAAAGCATTGGCGACCACCGAGAGATACACTATCCCTCACTGGTCGCCGCTGTCATGCCGGCTTGCATAAATGTCTCTTCACGTTACGCTTGAAGGACCCCATATTATAGGAAGGAGGGAACACACTGGCCGGGAGATTGTACCACAGCTTCACGGTACGGCGGAGATAAGAAGTCGCGAACTTTTTAGTTCGTGCCCAGATAGGATTTACCGTAAAACTATGGCTTCGGAGCCCAGCGCGCGTGGTTCGGGAATGAGAAAGAGAGGAAGGTATTAAATGAAATAGCTCTTCAGAACACTCGCCATGATACAGACGGTAGAACACGCTCAGTGAGGCAACACTGCGCAACTGAAGCGGCTCTATAAATTGTGTCATGTCTGAATCATTAACAATGCGGACAGCCCGTCTCTGCAACCTGTCCAGGGCATCTAGTAGGTATTTGGCGGAACCGTCCCAGAGGTGCGAACAATACTCCACGCAAGGCCAAACTTGTGCCTTATAAAGTGCCTTATATGTACTTGTCTACGTCCGTAAAGCTATCACAACGTTTAAAATACATAGATATTACAAACAAAGTCATTAAGATGCTCGAAGCATTACTATTCTCTAGTGATATCGGAATACCGCAATTAACCTGTAAGCTATAGGTTGACAAAAGAGAAACATTTTTATGAGACAATGGCTTGCAGTTAGGGTGTTTTCTAATGCTATGCTTATTTATCACCCTTCGATTGAAATTAACCTCTTGTCCATACCTTTGTCAGTGGTTACACTTCTGACAAGTTATTTTTTAGGCGCTTCATAAACTTTCACATATTATTATGATCTAGTATTATAGTCTATTCCGCGATGTAATTTTTTAAAATAAGTAATGGCTTAAATTATTATTTACTACAATAATAAAATTATACAAACTTACAGCTCTCACTTGAAGTTCAGGTGTGACATATGGTCTTTTTAAAGAAACCATCTCCGAACTTAGAGACGTTGATATTTTATATTCTTTATGTATGTTATGAACCTCAGATTCCACCAAATCTTTTTCTTGTACTGTCATATATCTCGGACCTTGTAGCTTTAGATTTAATTTCATGTTACAGAAATGTACAATATAAAGTAAATATTTGAGAATATGGCTGTCATTATAAAATTTATATTTCACTGTCTTCAATATATCCCAGATTTCTAAACAACGAACTGTTGTTACCCAAAGTCCTACGGTCTTTTTGTTATTATATTCTTTGAGTATCATGTTCCATTGACGATGTTTATACCTACAACATTTTAAACGTATTAAATTAATTAATCAACTCGTTTTCCTTTTTAAGGAATACCAGCGTCATAAATAAAACTACAGCTTCCTATTATTTACTTTGTACCATCTTGATATCCTTCACAAAGTTTATAACATGGTGGCTTCGGTCATTGGTATTGGTATACCTTTGGCAGTAGGACTAATTGACTAACGTGAAAAGATTGTTCCTACCTCGTCAGCCAATTAGTCTATACACTATCACTATCATAAATATTTACATAGAATTTATAAATTTGCTTATTTAGAACCTTATAAATGAATACAAACTTATTAACGACTTCAATGAGTTCTTTAACCAGTTTCGATTGCAACCATCTGATATGTAAAAGTCTCGTGCACTCTGTAGCCAAGTCCATCGCTTGTATATAGTCTCCAGTTTCATTTGAACCTATTTTTCCAACGAACTTTGTTAAGAGCTTATCAACCTTTTTAGTTTTGTCAGGTTTCTTGCTTTTTGTGTCAGTTTTACTTACTAAAACATTAAAATATGCTATAGGTAATCAAAATATTAAGAAATTACTAAAAACTGACTATGTGCAAACCTGTTCCCGATGATTTGGTGTGTGAAGTTTCCATCTCTCTATAAGTTTTCCTTGCAAATACAAATAAATTTTTATAGATTTCATCTCCGTTTTGGCAGTTTAATAGAGGATCAGCCCCAAACAGAAGCAAATTAGTTATCTACAATTAATATAAATAGTTTGAATTATTTTATCATTCGGCGTAAAATTTAAATTATACGTATATTTTCATCTTACCGTTTGCAAGCGCTCAGATAAAGGTATCGAGTTGCAAAATGGTTCTGTGAACATTTTAACAAGAATGGTTTGGTTACTGCTATTTATAACAGCATTCAGGTCGGTGTTAGGAGACTTGATGAATATATCGAGTACACCCATACTTTTGCTCATTGCAATGTCAATGGCTGACCGTCCTTTAAATTGAAGTGTACTATTACATTTATGCTCTAGAAGAAAATGAATTACTTCACGACGTAACTGAAATGACAAGTGCTCATGGAATTATAAAATTCTTTATTACCCTTTCAAAAAGCCATAAATATTTGAAGCATATTTACCTCTTCTTCTGTTTCATTGTCCACCTTCTTAGTAAGAACGACATGTAGCAGTGTAGGTCCAGGTATATCTTTGTGTGTAACGTTCATTTGAGAGTCACCAAAAGGAAGATGGTAACCTGCATTGGCACCGCATTCGAGTAATGCCTGAATTATTTCAACATTCTCAAAAGTGAACGGGAGCGATATAGCCACATCTAATGCAGTGTAGTTAAATGTCTGCAACAAATTTTCTGAATGTAGTAAATACTATACACCCGCATCGTCGCTAGATCAAAACGGTTATGAACATAATGGTCATTTTGAAATAATATTTTTTTTTGATAATTATGTTCTGTACTTATGTACCTTTTATGAGAGTACAGTGGAATAAGTATATATGACCATCATTTTTTATTGATAACTGTATTCTATATTGATATCATTTTATGAGCAATATAAATTGCAATTTATTTTAATATATTTGGTACTTACTTTAGGATAAGTTTCATTGACGTCAGCACCATATTTCGTCAAATGTCGAACGAGTTCTGAACACCCAGCCATTGTTGCTATAAAAATAGCTGATTGTGGACATTTTACTAAACGTGGATCAGCTCCGTCTGATAGTAACTGAAGTATGGTTAACACTATACGAGAAAGCCTGGAAATTTGATTATTCTTTTGATTTAGTTTATCTAGGAATTTTCAAAATACAAACAATACGTACGAATCTCTCTTCAGTTTATCAGCACTATCCATTGATGTACAATCTCCTTTTTCACTATTCTGAAACATTATATCTTTACTTGCTTTTTTAACATCTTTTAGAGGTTTCGATAGTGCTTTCTTTGGTCCTTTTTCCGTGAATTTCTTAGAATCCTCTTCATTAATATCTAATTCTTTTATCATATCATTAACTTCAAACAAATAGGCTACATAGTTATTTCCACAAGGCTCTAATAATTCATTCAGTCTTATTAAATACTCATTATTTATATTGTAATAAAATCTCTTTTCTTCAGAAAATGATTCTAAAGACTCATAATCTTGAATGTCTGGTTTTTGTGCTTGTCCTTCTACTTTTTTCTTATTACTCGACTCATCTTTTATAGTCATGGAAGGTCTTATCTTCTTCATATTTGGACTTTTAGATAATTTACTTGGAGATCTGGTAATTCCACCGGTTTGAATTGCACGTGGTATATCTTGTAATATGTTCCATTCCAATACACGATCCTTTGGAGCTATAAAGCATTGATTATCAAATTTTATCATACAATATAACAAAATCTACATTTATACATGGATTAGCAGCCACCCGAATTTTTCTAATTCATAAAATATTTGATTTGAAAAAAATAATGAAATACGTATTATTTCCTTCCTAACTGACTTCATAGGTCTATGTTCAAAAAGTACAGATTTTCATTGAAATTTAAATTCCCTTTTAGGTAGTGATCCTAAGGAATTGAATTTCTAAAAAATTTTCTTTAGTGCTCACCTATAGTTTAAAAGGAATATGCAATTTATTACGGTTCTAGTCCTCATAGTTTAGTTTCTGCGTTGATACATCAATCAGTTATTCTTTTATACACATATAAAGATAATTATTATTGTACTTACGAGCTGGTATGACGGACGGAGGCAATAATGCTTGAACACAATTTGCCGCTGGTATTTTTTTTTCAGTGCAAATGTATTGCAGAAGAGCCAATCCGAGTGCCGTACAACATGAATCATTAAAACTGTTTACGTCAGCCCCAGCTTCTATTAAAAAATGGACAATATCGAGTTGATTGCCACACTGTAAACAATTTTATTTGAACATTTTAGATAAGCAGTAAGCACATTAACCTAATTTTGTTATTCCAGAACTCACCACTGCATACATAATAGCGGTATTTCCTTGGCTGTCAGATATGTTGGGAGAAACATTACAAACGTTAACGAGTTGGGCTACACTGGTAATATGGCCAAGATAGCTTGCCATGAGCAAAGTTCTGTAATTTGAATGAATAAAACAAAATAGATGTAAATAATACACTTCTTTATATTTTGGAAGTTATTGAACACCTTGTTAGCATACGAAAATAAATTTAAAATTAACATAAGCTTCTGGCTTTATTGGTTTAGCTCTAATTCAAACCAGCGATGAGATTTTTTTACTGGAGTGTTAACTACGTGTAATCAGAGTTCGTGTCTCTATATACATTTTTGTGGAGATCTAACGTCTGAAATTGTAAAATTCGCAGATAAAATGTAAATATCTTAGTGTAGATATGTTAACACACAAACCTGCAATCAAGTTCGTGTTTACCAGCCGGTTTAAAAGATCTACTCGGCCCTGATAGAATCTTCTTCAAGTCAATTCCAAAATTCTCTCTTTGTTGTTCGTGTTTGTAGCATTGATTCATCATGTGTATCATCATTGGATTATTGTTCCACGCATAATATATTTGAATGACTTCGTCATTGTCTGATTTTCTTTGACATCCATCTGAGTTTCTCTAATTATAATTGACGAAAACTTTTTTTTTAACTAATCACGGTATTATATTTGATATATTTATCTAGATCTACATCGACAATATGACCACATACTTTAGATAGTGACATTCGAGATACTTACTTCTTTTTCTGATAGAACGGATAGCTCTTCGAGGCGACCATACTTCCATTGTAATAAGCACGATTAAAGTCATCGATATAGCAAAGTGCACTTTCTAAATTAGTACAATATTTCGGGTATAACTTCTTCCACTTTTCCACAGCCACCATTGGTTGAGCCCCGTTTTGTTTGAGAAGTTCCAGTGCGCTATTTGTTTTACCTACCTAATTGTAAAGTGGACATATTAGTTCAATATTCATATAATCTAATCACAGCCATTTATCATGGTAATCATTAAAATCGCTTACTAATTTTTTTTACATTACTAATTAAGACAAATCAACTAACTGTTTTCAAAGTTGTTGATAGCAACACGCGATGATCTTGTAGAAAAGCTCTGCCGTTGCTTGTAGATTTCAAATCGAAAGCAATACTAGGTGCAGGCGGTCGCCACGTCAGTCTAACAAGCTGAGTCCCACGCCAGAGACCTACGTTTTCATTAAGAGACAAGTGTGTTTCAACACCAGGTCCCCACCGTACGTCTTTATGGAACAGTCCCTGAAAATGTTAAAGCATTAAGGAACATGCTTGTGTTTAAATCAAATCTGTATACAAAGAGGCAGAGGCAAAATAGTTAAGTACATCTTCCTCCACTGTATCTCAACTGATTTTTTATTGTTTACTAGAAATTGACGAATTTTAGTATTATTAATAAAAAGTTTTGGAAAAATTCGTATTTCTTTCTCTTTATATTGAAAGTTGAAAAATCAACGAATGTCGATGACAGTTGAATTGCGATCGTATTATTTTTCATTCTACACTCATCAAAAAAGTCTAAGCAACATGTACTAATTTAAATTTTAGGATGGTTCTTCAAATTATAACGTTATATTTTATTTTTAAAATAATATCTTTAGGGTTCTATGATGTAAAAATAACAGCTGTTGTCTTTATAAGTTCTTTTAATAACAGATGACAGATGAAGAATAAACTAATTTTTTTTCTTACAAAATGAAATTTCTAAAGAAAATGTATTTATTGTGAAAGAATAGAACAATTTAATACAAAGTATGGTCTCCTCTGCTATTCAGAACTTGTCGGCAACGATTATTCATTGAATTAATGAGACTGTTTATGTCATCTTGCGGTATTCGCTCCCAATGGAATTGCAGCAAATCCTTCAGCTGATGGGTTGCTATCGCTCCGTCCAAGTCCTTCAAAACACGTCTCTGGAGCATGTCCCATGCGTGCTCGATGGGGTTGAGATCTGGCGATTGTGCAGGCCAGGGCAATACCCGGATGTTCTCCGTTGCAAAGTATTCACTGGTTCGCCGAGCTGTATGTGAACGCGCATTGTCATGCATTAACCTAAAATCGGAGCCAAAGGTTTGTGCAAATGGGTAGACATAAGGTCTGAGAATATCCTCAATGTAATTTTCAGCATTCATGTTTCCATTTACAAAAACGAGCTCAGTTCGCCTGTTCTTCATAATACCCGCCCATAACATAACTGTTGAGCCGCTGTATGGATGAACTTCCTGAACGCACCTGAGCCTTTCAGTATTTCCGGGCCGACGATACACTCGCACCCTTCTTGTATCAGGCTTAAACCCGAATCGCGACTCATCGGAAAACATAATTTTATCCCATTGTTCCTGGGTCCATGTTATGCGTTCTCTACACCATTCATATCGACGAGCGCGATTCCCGTGACGTATCGGTGGGCACCTGATTGGGCGTCCAGCTCGTAGGCCGTACTCATGCAGTCGATTTCGCACAGTTTGAGGACTTACATTAACACCACTTGTAATTTGTAGCCTCTTATCTCTCGAGCGGTTAACATCGGCTGGCGTCTTGCAGTCGGTTGTATGTACCGGTCTTGCCGAGTGGTTGTACTCCTATAAATAATTAAAATACACACATCAAAAAAGTCTAAGCAACATGCGTGATATTACAAATTTTACCATTTATATTAATTAATTTCTAAGTATTTACTCAAACAAAGTGCGTAGGTAAGTAAACTTTTTTGTTATTAATGACATATTGGCTGTTAGACTTTTTTGATGTGTGTATTTTAATTATTTACATATACAGGACTTTTTGTCACTTCTTTTTTGGGAGTAAGCTGATTTTTCGTAAGTTGCAAGTCCAAAAAAATTTAAGTTTTTATAACAATTTTTCGATATTTTAGAAATTCCTTTTAAGGGCACTGCGTGCCCCTACAAGTAAAGCCCTGCTTATATTTATTTATATAAAATAATAACTATTTGACTAATAAACATGTTAACGCACAACTCAAACTATGAGGACTAATAATGTGAAAATTTATATTTAGATTCCTTTTACAATCTAGGCGTATACTAAGGAAGGATTTTTGAAAATTCAACCCTTAAGGTAGTAAAAAGGCGATGAAATGTTCTATGAGAATACGTCATTGTTGCAGATAGATCTATGAAAATTGCTAGTATTTAGCAATTCAGTTACAAAGTCAAAAATATGTTTCTTATTTATTCCGGTTAAATAAATATCCTACGTAGTCGTTTATAAAGTTACAAACGCAAACGAAGTTGCAGGTGATTACTAGTGTAACATGATGTCAAATTAATAAAAAACACAAAAAAAAGAAATTGTATCAAAAAGTATTTGTAATAATGAAGTTAACTTACATTAAAAACTCGTCCGTCAGGATAAGACATAGTTCCATAACCGTGGATGTGGTTAGCGAAAAAGTTTCCTTCGTAAGTGGCAAAGGCACCATCAGGGCCACGGTATCGCCATCTGTAGTCGCCGAGGCCGTGCATTGTGTCGCGCAGGAATTGCCCAGTATACCATTCTAGGGACTATAAAATAAAACTGGTTCGTAAGTGAGACGGGTTTTCCAATTGAGGACGGCGACAGCTAGTAACGTGACCATAAAAAAATGCTCTACTTTATTGCAGATTTATTATATTAATTTCCTTTATAGAAAAGCTGTTGATTTGATGTTGCAATGGTTGAGCGGAACCATAATCGTTTCTATTTCTTACGTTATAAATTATATTATTACGTATCAATATTGCGGGGATCTAGAGCCACTATGGCTTCTAAGGAACTAACAAGTAAGTATCCGAAATATATAAATTCCGGTAGTAAAACGCTAGGCCGTAAGAAATATAAAAATTAACAAGATAATTAGAAAATAAATTTAAACTAACTACAAAATCTCTTATGCAAAGTAAAAGAATCGCCAAGAAATTTTGGTTTCGAGTCCCTTTAAAACTAGCTACGATACTTGTTGCTACTATCGAATAAATGCATAAAAAGCGGTATTTTTTATGTATGACTGTTGTCCTTGCATGTCGTGACCACGATTAAGTATAACGACATTTTTATTTTATCATAACATTGTTTCTATTCTAACGTATGTATGTTGGTAATCCATAATAAATAACCATTATGAAGCAGATAATATTACATGCGAATTACCAGACTAGGCCCCCCTCGGCGTGGAGCCCTTGAGTACGCTGCGCGATACAGTGACACAAAATCTTACATCACTGCGACAACATTACACATATCACATGCAAGTGGAAGCGTTTTATATTTTTCCCTTATCCAACTGAAATAGTTTAGAAAATTATCCGATACGAAATATATATAAGAGTTGTTGAGGTATGTATACTTGGTACACATATATGTTTCAAATACTCATATATGTACGAATAGTTATCTTAGATAGGTCGCTAATTGCATATATTAGGCAACAGCTCAAGCCGAGGTGTGCCATGCACACTTGAGCTAGTTGTCAAAATAAAATTGGCTGAGTGCCTTAAGCGTTCGCCTTAGTAGTCCGGTGAAGCTTGCTAGGTCAAAAGTGTAGTCAGTGCGAAAAAAAAAAATTACATGCGAATTACAGGACTGCAACTTGTAAACAATTTCAAATTCCATCTGAAACCGCGTCTTTGTAATGTGCTCGGTTGAAAAATTATTATTTAATAAAATAAGTATATTGCAATACAATACTCAATTGTATAACCTCGTGCTGTTACATCCTAAAAATATGTTTTCATATACAAACCCATTCTATGATTGCGTATTTTCTTTAAACTTCGTTCGCGTGGTATACTTCGGGCTAAAGCTAACACACAGCGATATTACTATTACTGGTTTCAGCATGAATGGGTCGGCTCGGCCGGGGTAGTACCACCCGACACAGAAAATCGACGTGATGTAACGCGTTGTTGCGTTTCGTTCGGTCAGTGAGAGCGCAGGAGGCCCAACCTTCCCCTCCCTCTCCTCTCTCCTCCCCCTTTCCCTCCCCTAACCCTTCCCCCAAAGGGTAACAGCACACTTGCGACTCCTCTGATGTTGTTAGTGTCCATGGACGGTGGTGATTACTTAACATCAGGTGACCTACCTGTTCGTTTGCCATCTATGACATAAAAAAAAGCTCTCAAAAGAAAAAAGACGATGAAACATTCTTCATTGGTGTTCCACTCCTATTGGTCTCGGCGTGATGCTATATAGATAGCCTTCCTCGATAAATGAACAAGTTATCTAACACTCATTTTTTCAAATCGGACCAGTAGTTCCTGAGATTAGCGCGTTCAAGCGGTCAATGTTAAAAAGGATATAAACAAATATTTAGTTCTTGAGCCTTGTCTAATTGGAACAAATCGATTTTACGGAACACTCAATCAAAAACGTAATATGTAAACGTAAAAAAACGAACGCAGAGATTTTTAAGAGAGAAAATAAGCGATAAAGCGCAAGCCAGAGAATGAGTAGCTGATGAAACAGTTTCTACCTCGCCTCCAGTCCAGTGATTACTTCCATCGCCGCTTCTTCGATCTTCGTTATCTCTTGTACCTATATAGTATTGTGTATGGAGAAAGGTTTTATCAACTGCAGTGCGTGGCGACTGGCATGGTCTTGGAGATCTCACCATTTCTTCAAAGTTTCGAATGTAAAATTCATGTAAATTGGGAATAAAAAATAAAAAACCATTTGACGCAAAAATATAGACATGTGTCAGGTATCATATGTTTTTATACCATTCTGTGAGATTAATTCAGCCACAACCTATTCATCCTGATTTCAATCTTAACCTACTCAATATAATCAATGTGTTTGTTATTATAAAATAAATGAAAAACTTAAATATAATTTCCAAAAATGTATTAAACACAATTAAAATATGTTTTAAATATTCAACAATTCCTTATTAATATTTGTTAACAATTTGTGCATTTAAAATTATACGATTTATAGGGAACTTACTAACGTAATTTTAAATACCATGAAAATACTAATTGTAGTAAAAAGTATTAAAAACTCTTCTTTGGCAATTTTTTAAAATTATAATTAATATTAGTAGGAATTTTGTGTTCTGTCATGGTTTATATTTAGCATTGTAGCCCATGGCTTCACTCTCATAAATGTAGAATTACCATTCTACATAGGGTACCCCCCTATGTCCTTTTTTTATGCCCCTGACAATGTATACTGTATGCATAAAGTAAATTTTCAAAAAAAAGTATTAACCGACTTCAATATCAATCAAAAACCCATAAGGCACTAAAAAGCGGAAAATAAATAGTTTATCAAAAATAAAACATATGAATATGTGTGCTACCTAGAGATGTACTGGAAGTCGGTACCAACCAAAATTTTTGTATTACAGAGACGCTAGAGTGGACTTAAACTTTGTACCTGTAGATGATATGATTTTCGGTTTGGTTGGCACCGACTTCCAATACATCTCTAGGTAGCACACATATTCATATGTTTTATTTTTGATAAACTATTTATTTTCCGCTTTTTAGTGCCTTATGGGTTTTTGATTGATATTGAAGTCGGTTAATACTTTTTTTTGAAAATTTACTTTATTTTTCCATTTTTAGTGTACATAAATATATTTTACTAGCAGTGCCCGCGAACTCCGTTCCGCCTTAAGTATATTAAAATATGCGCATTTTTGCGGTATGGTATCTATCGGTATGGTATGCGATATGGTTTCAATTGGTTGTACAATAAGTAACGTTTGGTACGAACGCAACCTTATCAATAATCCGCGATAGTTTCTACCACCAACTCGGCTACCATCGCTTCACACATTATACACCTTAAGTAATGTAATTACAACGCTTGCGTCATGTTGCAACACAGCAACGAACATAAGCACAATAGGCTCCTAAGAATTGAAGAGTTTTTTTTATAATATTGGTGGCAAACGAACATACGGGTCACCTGATGGTAAGTGATCACGGCCGCCCATGGACAATTGCGACACGAGAGGAAACACAGATGCGTTGCCGGCCCTTAAGAAAGGAGTAGGCTCGTTTCTTGAAAGTTTACTTACTTTGTCACGGATCCCATAATCAGAACCTAACCAAACTCTCATCAAACTACCCTTGAAGTACATCCTTTTCAATAAAAAATGAATCATCGAAACCGGTTAGCGTAATATTGAGTTATTCGTCTATTTGTCGTGTACATACTTAATGCAAATTTAAAACTTATACGGTTTTGCACTGGATGCCGTTGTCGGAACCGTACCAAATTGAAATGGGACCACACTGGAAGTACCAGCTTTCAAATAAAAAAAGAATAATCAAAATCGGTTCACCCAGACCAAAGTTATGAGGTAACAAACATAAAAAAAAAAAATACAGACGAATTGATAACCTCCTCCTTTTTTGAAGTCGGTCAAAAAACTGTAATGGATTGCATATACTGTAGTAATTTAGTCGAATTTAAGCTATCATGAATATAATGTAGGTGTTATTGACAATGTAGCAACTAATATTTATTAATACTAGCCGCCCGCCCTGGCTTCGCACGAGTGTACTACCAAGAAAATGAGATCAAATATTCGCTTTACAATACTACCATATAATTAAACAAAACACAGATGCGTTGCTGGCCCTTAAGAAAGGAGTAGGCTCGTTTCTTGAAAGTTTTCTTACTTTGCCACGGATCCCATAGTCAGAACCTAACCAAACTCTCATCAAACTACCCTTGAAGTACATCCTTTTCAATAAAAAATGTATCATCGAAACCGGTTAGCGTAATATTGATTTATTCGTTTATTTTTCGGGTACATACTTAATTCAAATTTGAAACTTATACGGTTTTGCACTGGATGCCGTTGTCGGAACTGTACCAAATTGAAATGGGACCACACTGGAAGTACCAGCTTTCAAATAAAAAAAGAATAATCAAAATCGGTTCACCCAGTCCAAAGTTATGAGGTAACAGAAAAAAAAAAAAAAAAAAAAAAAAAAAAATACAGACGAATTGATAACCTCCTCCTTTTTTTGAAGTCGGTTAAAAATTTCACGACAATCGGTTGACAAGTTAAAGCGTGAAAGCGTAACTAACAAATACAATGAACGAATTTGCAAACGAATTACAATATTAGTTGGGATGCTAATATTATTTTAACATTTACACCTACTTCTCTTCTATTTATGTAAAATTGGATCCCGGTATTACTGAGTTCGATAATAGACATGTTCGACGGAGAATTGTGAGTGTAGGAATATCTATTTGTTTATGATTGAAAAGGTTTTTATACTATGAATTTTACTATAAATTAATACTACGTGGCGCTGCAACATTTTAAATTTGTACTATTCAACCGATTGTTAACTTATGATTCTGAATACCGACAATATTTACACAATATTCGTTTTGTCAAAATTCAACTCGTTTAGAATAATATTTATCTCACTTTTTATAACTTCCATACTTTGTCACCTTTGATTGTATGCAATTCATATACGTTATATATTTTATACATATTATTTCTAAACTTATTTCTAAGCGTGTTTGTTAAAATTTGTTTCTGTTTTTTTTTTTTGACACTGACATGTCCTATTATTTGCATTAATTTTCTATTATAGTTTTCCTATTTTATATTTTTATAATGGTTTATTATATCTAATATTGTATTACTATTAGTGAGAAAACTCTGAAACCACGAACCTTGAAAAAAAAAACAAGAAAATGCAGTCGTCGGGAATAGTCTAAAGTTGGATAGTTTTCTGTTACATAAAAATGGCAACATAACAAGCAAACCATAATCTTCAAGAACTTCGTTTTTAACCGGAACGAACAATTGTAAGGCTAAAAGAGCCCATCATATAACTATATAATAATAATCATAAATACAGTGGTACAACAAAATAATCCCAAGGCGGGTTGATGTCAGGCAGGCGGCCGATCGTAAAAATTAAGCCAAATCATATATACCACAACATGATAACATGTTGTACCGACCCTACTTATGTGGGATAAGGGTAAGAAGAAGAAGAAGATTTTATACATATTATTTATACCTTATACAACTTATTAACTACCTTATACTAACTTATTAATTATTAATTAAATATATATTAATTAATCATATAAAACTGTTGTCCTTTAATTTAAGGTTAAAAAAAAAGTTCACTTTGAAATCTAGAAAATATTTTGCTTTTCTAGTTTTAAAACAAATGATTTTGTTTTAAAAGCAACAGCAACGGAGCCAGCTCGATTTACTTCTTACAAAGTAAGTGTATTCCTGAAAGAGATAACATTAGATAGATAATATTATGAAATTGTTTACGTCAGAACTCATATCTATTCTAGTAATAACAATCGATTATCTATAACCGTTATCGTAACATAGCTAATAATATTAATTCCTTAACACAGTACAAATAAGATCGAATATGTTGATCGCGTTTATGATGTGCCTTTTGGTTTGTGTACAATTCGCGTCAATCTTTTTGACCGTTCTGAATATAGCCGTAAGTTCGGGCTTGAGCATAATGTACTCAAGATTGAATTGAATACAAATTAAAGTGAAAATACTATCACGGAAATCTAAAAATGCTAGATTTATTTATTCTTATATTGTCCCGATGTTATACATAAAATATAATAAGTATTTTATTATTGTTTTATTTTATTTGTGACAACCAATCTTCTAGTAGATTATTACTGCCATTGTCGAGTAGTTTGATATTATGAGTTTGTTGTGATCATTTCAATGTTCTAACAAGATGATGGCCTCCCTTGTTAAAATTTTCCAGAGAGTTTTTGTGGCAAGTCAGACTCCATGCTCCTTGGTATTATTTCAATTGGGCACAATAACAGTACAATATTACGTACAACAGCACCAATATTGCAAACATAAAGTCAAACAACACAAGATTATGAATAAAAATATGACATACCAAGATCCCGCCAAAAATCCTAATAAGTATTTATAACTAAACTTGTGTTTGGCGCAACCATCTTCAGAGCGGTCAAAAAGTTTGGCAAGGACTGTATCTAATTCATTATGACATTATATCTACAAACTACATTGTTTCTGTCCGCTACAAATGTTTCACGTAGGCCATTGAAAATCATACATTCATATTCACTGAACTGTGTTCTGTATATATCACTAGATGTGTTTATACGAGAGGTTTATCACTGATACTAATGACATTTTCTGCTTTCTTTATTATCATAAGAATACCTTTTTGTACAGATTAAAAACACAAGCACCATACCGCTTGCCCCAAATTTCAACGGCAAGATAACACAACTGCACATTGAGTTAATCTATCTTGATATTTTTTAGATAAGGCCCAAACGTATAAGAAGTAAAACTAAAAAAAATGACCGAAATCTATCACTAGTTTTTGTGATGCACGCACAATGACATACCTCTATAATTCTAATATAAATATTTACACTTTAAGTACTCAAGTTTCACGTACGATGATTGTAAGAGAAAGAGTTATTAGAATAACATAATTTTGAGTATAGAAGAAGACGATAAAGAAAGAAAATTCAGACCAAGTAAAACATACTTACCAAAAGAAAGGCAGCAGCTAATAGAAGAGTTTTATGTTTCGGCTGAACAGCACTGTCAGGGATCTGTATAGTTGTCACAAAGCTAACGAGGTCTCGATCCCATCCGTGGGCAATCCTGCCCACTTCACGTAGAGAGTCTCCTGTCATAATCTGTAAATTATTCGTGACATGTCAATATAATATTTAAGAATAATTGAGTATTATCTTCTAGATGTATTGGGACTGAAAAAACAATTTTTCTGAGAGGATAAAATTGAATGATGCAGAAATAGAAAACAATAGCAAACCAACTCGTGGTAAATTAAAAACTTTCAGAAAACAGGTTTCTGTTTTTCCTGTATTTTATGATACTACTACATCAAAACTCTGTGGTGTCTTGACCTCTTTCTGGTGCAACTTTAAACAAAGCTTAACTTTTAATAAATACTAGAGTGACTAATTCAAAGGATATATGAAAGAACAATTAATGACAAAGAAGTTTCGAAGTTATGGGATAGCGTGGACATGTCATGAGGAGAGATGAAATTCGTGTAACTAGAAGAGTATGAAATATGAAGGAAGATGGATAGAAGAGTCGAAGTAGACTAAAGGCATAATGGATGGATTTTATAAAGAATGGAGTAGATTCTATGAAGGATATTTAAATGGGATTTGAGTAAGAATACAATGATGATAGTTATCTTTACCGTAAGTTACTGATGTCAATATTTAAATTCAAAATAATACATGTTTACTTCCAAATGTTAAATGATTTTGTTGAATATTTACGTGGAACCCTGGCTTTTCTAATGCTTAATTAGGTATTTGTAATATATGTATAAATAATAACCTTAAACTCTGACAACGTCAAAGCGCTTCTTTGCATAACTGCAGGACCTTCTATTACAAAGAGCACTTGGTCATTACCGTCCCGGACCATGTATACTGGCACCATCCATGTACAGCGCTGTTGCACACGTCCTACGTAATCGCCCGGTGGTGTTATCACTTTCATCTCCTATAATTTGTAGAAATAGAAACTTGTTGTATTAAATTGATTGTAATAACAAATCTCATTAAAATAAAACTTTGAAACAGTTTTCAGAATCGGATTACTTTTCATACAAATATATCCTATCTTATAAATATTGCCTCTTATATAATCTTTCTTTTTTCTCCATGGGGATATCCCTAACAGGTATCCATCTCGCCGGGCAGCAGAGAATGGATATGCCCGAGTCGCACGGACTAAAACCCTACGGTACCTTTTTACACCTTTTGGCCGGGGGTGCAGAGGCTGTTTAATCGACACTACGTCTGTTCCTCCGACAGGTGTTGTCACTCCGCTAAGGGGCTCCAACTGCGGCCTGAGGGGTCAATATGGTGGACCCCTCAAGGGAAGTGGGTGTTCTCTTATAGTTCTCTCGGCCACAAGAAATTTTATCGGTACTGTGTCTTTATAAAAGGTGATACAATACAATACGTGCAACTTTAATGGTTTCTTTAGCGGATGCCGCTATAGCTCTCAGATGACAAGACTTTTGCCAACTTATCCTTATATTTTAGCCAATTTAAACAATATAAAAAATAATTGCCCGACTGACTGATATTTCAATGCATTTCATTGGAAAAACAAAATTGCATACGGGTTTCTGTTACACTGTAGGTGAGCACTAACGAAGGAAACAAGTGGTATGAAAATCCGTAATTTTTCCGTCAGCTAGTAATTGTTTTGTATATATATAAAGAGCCGGAATAAATTGCTAATATTTTTATATAAATGTAAAAATTAACCAAAACCCACTCATCTACACAAACTTTCTTATTTATACAATTTTTGGATATTATAGTATTTGTAGACTACTTTATGCCCTCAAAGCATTTTGCATTCAAATTACGAACAACACATTTAGGAAGAGAAATATTTAAAAGATATTGAAACAAATAGATGTCTGTTTATTTATGTGGCTTCCGAAAAATAATTAATTTATCCGATCCTACTGTAATCTCCAAATATACGGTTGACAACAACACGGATCAGATTGAGAAAGCAATTAATCTGTTAGCGTGGTGCACTCTGTGAGACAAATGCCAGAACCCAATCTCAGAACATTGACTGTACAATCATGTATCCGACTAGTAAATTTGTTAATAGTAGTCAATTAAAGAATAAGCCCGGTAAAATGCTGCGTAGGATCTCAGGATAAAACCTCAACTTTACACCACTTCTGGCTTCGACTTGATTCACTATTAGGTTAGAAAAACTTCAACTAAAACGTTTCATGAAAAGGAACTTAGTAACAATGCGCAGTTACTGTAAAGGAATCTTGAGAAGTACATTGAGTCACTAAAAAACAACATATATACATAAGTTATTACCTGTAATCTACAAGGGAATAGACAGGATGAGCCAGCTAGTCTTCTTTTTAAGACCATTGCCTCTTGCCTAGTATTGTCGTGGAGATGCATCGTAAAGGCTCGACCACTCCCGCAAAGACATCTCTGCGTTGAACTCGATGCTTCGCTGGCTATATATAGGGCCTCGCCATTGGGTATTCTTACGATATACCGATTTTCTGATTCCAATTTAGATGTAACTGAGACACATTTTTTAATTAGAAAGTAACTGATACCTGCGTTGTTTATTGTCTTCAGAAATTGTTGTTTATAGACGAATAAACATAAGAACTACACCGCTAGCCCCATTTCTGTTTATTTTATTTTATTACTGTGTTATTTTATCTTGACAATATATATTATACCTTTGAGATTATTAATTAAATTGTCGAGTAGGTAGTAATGTTACAAGTATCTTGTGATAATTTCAATGTTCTAACAAGATGGCGGCCCCTCTGTTAGAACTTTCCAAGGAGTTTTTGCAGCATCTCAAAATTCGTGGTCCGTGGTAGCATTTTCCATCCACTTTATTTATGCACAATAAACTAATTATATTATGTAACATTCTACCAATATTATAGAATATAGAATCAAATAACACAAGATTATGAATAAAATTTAAAATCCATTACAACAAACTAAGAACTCGCCAAAAACTCTCTGCCCCATTTCTTCACAACAGAAAAACACATATCACTGAAGGCGTAATGCTTATAAAAATCATAGTTTATTCAAACTTTAATAACTTTATCTTAAACGAAGCTATCGTGATCATCTTTTGTTTTTAGATAAGGACCAAGTGTTTAAGATGTAAAAGAAAAACATTCATCGAAACATATCCACTAGTTTTTCCGTGATGCACAAACAACGGCAGACTTCTATTATTTTATTTATATAATAATAATAAGAAGATATGTAAATATTATAGAACAAGCGATAGTAACTGCAACATTGTTTCTAACTACAGCACATCAAGAAGAAGATGTTTATCATATTGTAATGCAATGTGTCCGGAACGATTCTAAAAGAAAACAAACATTTAAGAATACTTATAGTATCGGCATTTGTAATCAAATATGGGGCATGCTCAGCATCGGAAGAAGCCACATTAATCTATAATATGGTCTATATACGATGGTACAAGGGCAAGAAAATTATTATAAGGTTCTGTTTTTTAATTAAATTTTTTGTTATTTTCTCGTGTAAGGTACCTGTTAGATTATTGTTGAGTATGTTATTCTTGACCAAACCCTCGACAAAAATAAAGCTTAGCTTAGCTTAGCAAAATTTAAAAAAACTTAGCTGTTACTATCGATGATATCGTTAACATTAATGATATTGTTTGTTTGTTATTATGGTATATTGTTTCGCGAAAATTATAATAAAATTGGGCAACTCATGTTGCCTACATTACGAAGCGTTATGATGATTAAAGGGATTATTAGTGGTACTTAGTGATAACCGATAACATTTCAGACGTTAGAATTAAAGCTGATTATAGAGAACAATAGAAAGTCGGTCTGCCGAGTTTTCAATATAATCTCAGACTACAATAAAGGCATAAGCAATCATATTTATAGGCAATTATTTTTAAAGCGTTAAATGATATATCTTGAGGAAGAGTGCCATTTCTTAAATAGTACACTGTTTTAGGAGCTCGTATATGGGATACGAACCTTTCGTGAAAATCATACCAGTTGATTATAATAAAGAAACCGCAACGTCATGAAGTATCGATACTTGTACAAACGCTTGTCTAAATACATTTGAGAATATTAAGCATTTATACGTGCAAAAAGTAAATGCATCTATGATAATGCACTTTTTTTTTTATTGTGCGCGGCTAAATGACTCCACTGTGCCTGATGGTAAGCACAGTACAATCCAAAAACAATGGCGACCACCGAGTGACATACTATCCGTCGCCGGCCTGCGAAAAGCTGGATATGCACAGGCTGATCCCGAAACGCGATCCGCAGAAGCGAATCACTATGACGGCCTTTTTCGCCACATACATGGTGGTTGCGACCCAGTCAGGCTGTAACACCTTACCACCCCGCAAAATTCGTTCATTACAAATAAAATATATTATACTTCTATTTAAGTATATTTTAAGGAGGTAACTTAGGGTACTAACGGTCATCCAACTCTACTGTTTGTTGGATCAGAAGACTGGAGACGCCTATGAGAAAGTCAAGACCATGGACTGGGATGAACTGCCCCCGAGAAGTAGAACGCCAGTTTAGTGTGGACACTGGCAGTTCAGCTCGAGCGCCTGCAATTTTACAAATAATATTATATATATATTAAAAAATCTTCCATGTCGTCATATTATATTTTAAGCAGGATCCATATGGTAATAATTAATATTCGCATTAATTAACTTATCTGATATTTGATATATATCAGTTATAAAAATATCTAATGCAATCTAATCAGTAAGTATTTTTAATATATTCAAAATTTAAATTTCGAAATATGCGTTTGATTATATATCACTTTTTTTGATAAAAATAAACGAAAATGCTTCAGCTAAAGTTAAGAATCCGTAAGCGTCTATTTACGTAAACACATGATCTGCAAAAACGCCACATTAAACAATACATGTACTAGCGGGCCGGGCGGACATTGTCCTGCCTTGATAATAAAAAAATAATCTAAAATTCAACCGTAGCGCCACCTACCGGGTCCAATTGAATTTAAACCATTCTCGAATCCATTGGAACACGCAAGTTTCGTCAAAATCGGTCCAACCGTTTAGGACTTTAGTGACATACACACGTACAGAAGAAATGTATATATAAAAATGAATGTACAACTTGATACATGCACATAAGTATCACTAGATATACATATATATACTCGTATATGTAAATACAATTACTACAATTCTACTACATCTACGTTAAGTCTAAGTAGAATGTTACATAAATAAATTTAAAAAGTTATATTCTGTAATCAATGTTATTTTATTATAGTGGTACTAAATAATCATCAATTTTGTTCTCGAATCTTGTATAAAAATACGTTAATTTATCAAAATTTTAGAATTTATTAAGAATTTTGAAAGGTCGCCAAAGTAATTCAAAAACTTTAATTTTAACAGTGGAATTACGGTTCTTTTATTACTCTCTCACTGTGTCTTTAATGATATAAAATAAATAAGTTTCACCGAAATTGAACCCAAAATATGAATTCTTAAATTTTAGAATTGTTCAAAAATGTATGTTTATTAATTCTAATGATTCCGTAACATGTTAAATATTAATATTAATTATTGTACCGTGACGAACTAAAATAAGTTATGAAAAATATTTTAATTAACCTGCAGTTTGAATTAAAATTACTAAAGTAGAAGACATCAAAATACAATATTTAAAAAAATCAAAATTAAAAAAATTGAGCCGTCACGGGACGCCTGGCAAATGTGAAACACGTGTGTAACACACTAAACAACATTGTGTACCCTATAGGTTGTGAGCTCAGTGCGACAAGAGAGATTGCGCACAGTCGCTTGCGCATGGCATCGCGTCGCCACGTCTCACCACGCCAACAATCAGTTTTGCCCTCACCTAAAGATGTTTCACATCAAATAGGAGTCTCACAAAGGCTTATTTTCTATATTTCTGTCTAGGTACTTACAGTTTTTATTTTTAGGTACAAAACAAGTTCACTAAATTTCAGCTTAAAATACGAATTTTTAAATAATCTTCAATATACACGTATATATATATGTACATGTATGTATATGTAGCCGATGTAAAATATTATTTATCCAAGGTTATCCAAATTATTTTGTACAAACAATATGCATAAAGGGATAGTGACGACAGGAAATAAATAT
Source organism: Antheraea pernyi (assembly GCA_015888305.1). Taxonomy (NCBI): domain Eukaryota; kingdom Metazoa; phylum Arthropoda; class Insecta; order Lepidoptera; family Saturniidae; genus Antheraea; species Antheraea pernyi. Next base: position 99,402 of record MU159317.1, on the reverse strand, counting down.
GGTATAATCAAAAATAAAATACTAAGAAAAAGATGACTGTTTATCTAATAAACATCTATATTTATTTGATACAAAGATAAAAAATATAAAATCATATAGCGTGGCAACGCATGCCGTGGCGAAAATTCGCCACGACAACAGTCGGTCTGTCTTATCACTATAGATATTTTTTTTCGAACTGACTACGCTATTGACCAAGCAAGGTCTTAACAGCTTCACCGGACTACTAAGGCGAGCGCTTAAGGCACTCAGCCGATTTTATTTTGACAACTAGCTCAAGGGTGCGCGGCACACCTCGGCTTTGGCTGTTGCCTGATACGTGCAATTCGCGACCTATGTGAGCTAACCTAAGCTAACTATTCATACATATATGAGTTGTTGAAACATATATGTGTACCAAGCATACATACCTCAACAACTCTTATTATATATTTCGTATTCGTATATATCGTATTCGTATTTCGTATCGGATAATTTTTTCCCTATCACTATAGATGTTTCTTATCAAAAGACAAGTAACGACGACTTTTACAAATCTTTACATTCATAAGCGCCTTCCAAAAATTTTTTATCGAGCTGGTCTTCAATGGGAGTTTCTTAAAACATGATAAACTAACATATTCTCATACGAGACATGGAATAATATTGGTCGATTAATTGCACCATAGCTACGAGTAATCACATATTTTGGTTGTAAGAATTATTTATTGGCTTCTATTAAACGATCTAGACCACGAAGGTTAACTGGTGCATTCAGGTGATCAAATTTGGTGCTACTAACCGGATAAATAAATAATGAGACAAATACGGCTCTACTTATAAACATTGACAAAATATAAACACTGCTTATCTATCTGTTTTGTTCCAACAATGTGGATTAGATAAAGAGAGAAATACTTTAGTCGTTTGAAATGTGACAGATTTTTAGTAATAAAACCTATAATTTGAAATATTATATTAACGTCATTTTGGTAATTATTGTCTTAACAATCTTTCCATTACGTTCGTATGCTGTCAAATAACACAAAAAAAACGTTTTAACTATACTAATCTTAGTAAATTTATGGTTAGTTTTATTTATTTACACATTGTGCGTTACATACGCAATGGCGGAGTTAATGTCGGCATTCTCTACCCGTCAACCATCAGTTTTACTACAAGTATATAAACTACTAGCTGACCCGTGCCCACTTCGTTGGGCGGTAATACGTAAGCATGGAATGGTTATTTTGCGCTAAAACGCAGCGGAAGCTCTGAAAAGGAAAAAATACCCCGATTTTGCAACATTCTTCATTGCTGCTCCACTCCTATGGGTCTTAGCGTGATAATATATAGCCTATAACCTTCCCTGATAAATGAGCTATATAACACTGAAAGAATTTTCCAAATCGGACCTGTAGTTCCTGAGATTACCCCTTACGACGTCACAAACTCTACCTCTTTATAATATTAGTGTAGATTATAGATAATATAATTAGTTAATAGCTTCTGCCCGTGACTTCGTATGCGTGGAATGGTTATTTTGTGCTAAGACACAGCGGAAGCTCTGAAAAGGAAAAAATACCCCGATTTTGCAACATTCTTCATTGCTGCTCCGCTCCTATGTGTCTTAGCGTGATGATATATAGCCTATAACCTTCCCTGATAAATGAGATATATAACACTGAAAGAATTTTCCAAATCGGATCAGTAGTTCCCGAGATTACCCCTTACAACGTCACAAACTCACAAACTCTACCTCTTTATAATATTAGTATAGATTATAGTACGTCAAACATTTTATGGATGTAATGTGACATATTATATGTGAAATAATATGTCAAAGACTGCGGCATTGATGAAAAAATATTTATCCCAAATTCTTTATTTACAAGTTGTTCCGGTCCTTTTTTTCTGAATATTATAAACATTGTCCTTGAATATATCGTTAATATTATCGCGAATTTTTGAAAGCCATGAAATAATTTATATTTCTTGAAATACTCCCACACATTTCCTCAAAACGTTTTACAGGCACGCGTCTTGCCTCGATTTCACGTGAAGGTGAGAGAAGATGAGGCTGACGATGGATCGTGGTTACCAGCTAGATGCTTATCCACTCTTCTTTTGAACACTCCCAAACTATAGGATGACGGGAAGAGAGACGTCGGGAGTAAATTTTACTCCTTAGCTGTACGTAATATAAATGTGGAAGCGAGTGGATCGTACGAGGGGAATATCCACCTCATAAGGGCTGGACCTCACGGATACTATTCGTCCTCTGATGGAGTGAGGACGAATATTCAATGATATTTTTATTATACATGAATTATTTCACTCGCCGATATACGAGACTATGCAATTAAATTACTCACCATGTGACTGGGGTTGAACACTAATCACTAAGTCCGGTTTAAGGACAGAACCGTCATCTGAAATTAGTTTTTTTTAAATTAGTTATTAGTGTATAAAGTTATTATTGACAATATACTTAGGGGTGACTACGACAATATATTTATAGTATAATAGTAGGATAATTATACTAGCAATGCCCGTGGCTCCGCACGCTTTTATTACACAATAATTATTTTCATGTCATAATTTTATTATTAATAATACTTTATGATTTTTAAAAGTGTTATTAATGCATAGCTTTTGCCCGCGGTTTCGCGTAAAAAATTACTATGTATATAAATATTGTGGTCGGTTGAGTAGTTAACGCGTGAACGTATAAATAATATCGAGAGAAGCAGCGAGCATAAACTAGTGCTAAATGTATGAGCTAATATTAATTAAGTACTAAAACCTGCATTAAAATTATTTGGTTCTATATGCGTTAAATAAACTAAAAATTTTAAAACATTTAAAAACTCTTACTTGAGTTAAACACATATTTTATAAAATAAAAACCTTCCTAAAGTAATACATATTTAAAAAAAATGTTTCCACTATAATAATAATGAAGGTAAGTTAATAAAACCTGTGACATAATGATAAATCGATTTGCCATAAAGTTGATTGAAATATAATCACTGAACAAGATTAAATACGCGTGTATCATAATTTTAAAGTTATTGATCAATCCATAATCACACAAATTATCAAAAATATATATGGGAATTTTAAATTTTTCGTATAATATTTAAGAAAAATTATACACACAATAAAAACCAATGAGTCACGTCAGTTAATTTAATACTTAAAACAATTCTCTCAAAATTAATGTATTTACCGTCGGTAGCTCCAGGATTTTCGATTCCATTATTCATCTTCCAGTTCAAACGGTCACTCATTCTCAAAGCCATTGTTAATTAGTCAACACGATTTATTGTAATTGTTTTTTTACACAATATATATATATGAGAGCGTTATATCGTTGTACCGACGCAGCTATGTGCACACGTTGCTTTATCGGGCTATCAATAAACTGATATATCTGGTATTATCAGCTTGTAGACATTCATATCTCTTGTACCTACACCACACGCTTGTAATTAACGTTACCTCATTATTATATATATGATATATAAAGGTTTCCATTGATTTTGCCACCTGTTGTTCAACTGTTTCATTAAAAACTTTACACTTAGGAATAAAGTTTATATTATGTTTTCAAATGCCAGTTCATTTGATAGAAATAAATAACTATATTATAGAGTTTTTTTGCAGGATCTTGGAATGTCATGTTTTCATTTTATATTTTATTCATATCTCGTGTTATTTGGCTGTATATTTTGTAATATTGGTGGTGTGTTACGTAATATAGTTTGGTTATTGTGCACAAGGAAAGTGGATGGGGTATACCGCGGAGTATGGATTCTGACTTGAGAAACACAAAAACTCCCGGGAAAGTTCTAACAAGACAACAGCAACAACTAACAAGTTCTAACAGTGTTTTATTGTTAGCAAACAAAAATTACACAATGAAAACGATAAATATATACAAGTTAGAAATATTTATCAATATGCACCCTCCATTTGGTCGCACGCTGGGCTACAAGATTTCCAATATGGGCCTATTATGATATACAAACGTCCCGTCTGGGAGCATCGACATAAATGAGAAGAAATCTTTGAACAAAAAAATATTCATTTCATAAATCCTAGTAATACTAGCTTTAGATCGCGGCTTTGCTCGCGTTAAGTTAATTTTTGTTTATTCCTCAGGAGCAGTACATTTTTTTGGATAAAAGCTATTTCACCTACTTTTCTGTACCGTTGACAAAGCGTGTGTAAAATTTTATCTTTTTTTCAAATACTTCGTTTATCGTTTTTTATGGTAAGTTAGAAGATCTTGCTTGTAAAAATAAAAAGAAAAGGTACTTACGTATTAACGACACCGCAACATAATGGTATCAATATCTCGAATTATCGGTTAGGTTAGGTTAGAATTGCGAGAAAGAACAGCGTTCTATAACGATGAAAAATGAGTCAAAAATAAGTAAACTACAATTTGTAGTTGGTAGAGCCACGCTGAAGCTATTACTGGTTTTAGCATGAATGGGTCGGCTCGCCCCCGCTACTACCACCCGACCCACAGAAACACCCACGTGAAGTAACAGTGCTTGTATTGTTGCGTATCGTTCGGTCAGTGAGAGCGCCGGAGGCCCACCTTCCCTTACCCCCTCCCCTAACGCCTCTCTCCTCCCCTCCCCCCCCCTCTGTAAAAGGCCGGCAATGCTAGTGTTTATGGACGGCGGTGATCACTTACCATCAGGTGACCTGCCTGTTCGTTTGTCCCCTATAATATAAAAAAATTGACACATACGATCACTTCAGTTGTGGTGGCGTTAATACGTAAGTGCCAAATGGATATTTATTTTGTTTATGACGTTTCACTTTATATTTCATCAAGACATTGATCGTAGTAGATCGCAGGTCTAAGGAGGTGCGTGTCGTATTTTACTTGCGTATCATTGACGGATCGTCTGGGTCAGCCGACACCCAGACCGCGAAGTGACCCCGGTTTCGACCTTGCCGAGGTTTGACGACGAACACGAAAATGTTCCATCGAACCCGGCCGAAGCCGCGGAGGTTAAGAGTACTATAGGGTTTTATTAAATTTAAACACATTTAACCTTAATTAATTAATTAATCCATTAAACTTTGAGTAAAAATAAAAACTTGGAGTTTTTGGCGGGAGTCTTGAAATGCCATGTAGTGGATTTTATATTTTATTCATATCTTATTTGACACTACATTTTGTAGCATTGGTGGTATTCTACGTAACATAGCTTGGTTATTGTGTACATGTGAAGTGGTGAATTGGATGGGAAATAATACCACGGTGCATGGATTCCGACTTGCTACAAAAAATCCCTGGAAGATTCTAAAAAAAGGACCACCATTTTGTTAGAACACTGAAATGATCGCAAGAAACTTGTTACTTACAAGACAATGGTAGTAATAATCTACTGGTAAGATTGGTTGCCAAAAATATATTTAAAAAAAAACTTCTAATTAATAACATAGATATACAACATTTTCTAATACTTACCTAGCTAGCTCATATGTTTAAATTGGATCTCTATCATCGAGAATCCATCTCTGTGTAGCAATAACTCATTTATACTTAACCTTTTTGAAGTGAAATTTATTATGAGAGGGCTTTGAAATTTAGATCTGCAACCTTTTTGTGTGACGAAAAGTGGTGGGGATAAATACTGTGTCGGGTAGAGTGTTGAGTAAGCCGGTTCTCGTTCGATCACTGAAGTTAAGGAATGTAGAGCGCGGTCAGTACTTGGATGGGTGATCGCCTCGGAACACCGCGTGACGTTGGAATTTTGTTTTTTTTTTTTAATTAAAAAGATTCTCTGTAATGCAGATGTTTTACTTCTACTGTGTGCCTTTACGACACACCCAATTTTTTTTCTTAAGTATATAATTTGAACACAAATAAAACCTGCTTCAAGAAAATACACCACATATCAGAACGTTTCTGACAATAGTTAGGTAACTACATAGCCTTGACTTGTCATACATTTAACAATGTCTCAATCACTACAGACTTTCGTTTAGATTTTGAAGAGTATCATGTATCTTCAAATGCAAGGTTCAATGCTAATAACAATCCGCACTGAAAATATCCCTTGTCCAAATCTATTAATAACGAAGTACTGAGATAAGAAGCAGAAGAAGAAACAGAAAAAAATTCACTAGAGAACTCAAATGAGAACCACCTTTTTGAAGTCAGTTAAAAAACAAAATGTTCCTAAAAAATTCGTTACTCTCGCAACATGTAGATTATAAATACGTGTCACGAGGTCGGATGGCTTATAATGGTAATACTGTGAAGGTTCGTTAGGCTAACAACGTTAGTCAGTTCGAATAAAAAAGAATGTCTCCGAAAATAATACATTTTTACCCTTGAGCTTTGAATATCGTGTGATTTGTGAGTATTACAAACTTTTCATTTATTTTCTCACTATCGATAGATAGTCTTCATTCGGCCTTCGAGTCACACGATCAATGTGGACACAGAGCTAATACCATCTCCAGTTATATAATTACTTAGTCTGCCACCTGAGACAGGATGACCTTTTTTTTTACATGGGGAAATCCCTACGGATATCCACCCTAGCCGGGAAGCTGAGGGTGGGATATGTCGACTTGCACGGACTAAAACCCCTTGGTGCATCCTTACACCTATTTGATCGGGGAGCAGGAACTGCCTATGGCACTGCGTCTGTTCACCCAGCAGGTGCTGGCTCCTTATAAGGGGCCCCTTCTGCCGCCTGAGTGGGTCAAGATAGTAGACCCCTCAGGGAGAGGCGGGTGTTAAATCAAGATTTTCAATTAAAGAGTTGTAGCTAACCAAGCGAACCATGACAAAACCCTACCTAAAGCTTCGACTCGTTAACAAGAATTCAAACTTACATAGATTGATGTTGTGTCTGAACACGCCTACCACTGAACCTAGATGGTTTAACATTATTGTACCATAAACCATATAAAGGGTACAGGGTTGTTTTAGGGTACATTTTATTTGCATTTATTTTTCTATTATAGTTTTCATATTTATATTTTTATAATAGTTTATTATATCTAATATTGTATTACTATTACTAAGAACACTCTGAAACCACGAATTCTGAAAAAAAAAACAGCTGTTACATAAAAATGGCGATATAGCAAGCAAATCATAATCTTGAAGAACTTCGTTTTTAACCGGAACGAAAAATTGTAAGGCTATAAAAGAGCCCATCAGACTTCGTAACTATATAATAATAATCGTAAATACAGTGGTACAACAAAATAATCCCAAGGAGGGTTGATGTCAGGCAGGCGGCCGATCGTAAAATTAAGCCAAATCATATACCACAACATGACAAACATGTTGTACCGATCCTACTTATGTGAGATAAGGGTAAGAAGAAGAAGAAACCATGTATCAAAACTATGTCATTATGTCTGAACGTGCTAAATTAACAATAATTGCTTATTCAAAATGTATTAATTAATCATATCTTGTCAAAAGGAAATTTGTAATAGCCAGTATATGTTGTTTAGAAAAAGAGAGACAGATTGAAACAAAATTTATTGAAAAACATTTACATACGTTTGCGTGTTTACATTAGTCGAATAAAGTGATAACATTTAATTTGTTACAATGAACGGTAACATACACACTTTATAATAATTAATATACATATTTTTATAATAAATTACATCCATATGTGTGTATATATGTATATACATACCATAATATATTTTTTATTAATAATTTCCACTAACATTTAGTGTAAACGTCGAGATAAAAATTTTCATTTCGGGAGCTGTAAACGTTACGCTACACGTCATATGTTTTCGCAATAGAAAGGACACGATTCGAAGCGAAATTTTGTTCGGAAGACTTAGAAGATTGAGTGGAATTACAATTATAAATATTCCACTCGTCTTAAGATACAGTTCATGAACTTATGACTTATCAATGAATTAGTCATTTGTGTAAACCAAATGTTTTATTGTCTTAGTAAAGTCTATAGTGCCGACCTAGTAGTATAAAATGCTCTTGGCTTTGTTTTAAATACTGTTTTCGGTGCTTAGTTAAATTTATTATAACTTTATATATATGTTTATTCATATATGAATTTATTTAATTTTCATATAGAAGAAAAAGTACAGAGTATAAGCAAAAAAATAATTATTGAAATATTATAAGTACTCCCTTTTATTTTTTATTTTTTAAGTTTCAACATTATATTCACTTTCAATGCTTATGTCGACAAGTTTTTATTTAACAACAACACAATTATTAATTACTATCTCGATACATCCACATAAATTATCAATTTCAACATCTTATATCGTCCCGTTATTAGATAATATTTTATATCATAATTTATTTATGAAGTATAATAGCAAAAACATAACTAGCAAAATCTCAATACAACTCTCGATATAATATAATAATATTTAAATTACATTTAACAATGAAAGCGTAAGAGCGTATTGTATTGCACACGTAACTTGTAGCCGAGATATCACTATAGAGACGAATGTGTATTTAACATTGCAACCCTACGAGTCTATGGCTGGTTAAACTCGTAAGATCACAAATAATGAAGTTAACTACGTAATACTAATAGTAGATCCATCATGAATTTCTATATAAGAAGAGAATGGTACATCTCTTTGGTGAACAGTAAATAGTGAATTCGTTAAAAGTTGTCAGTAGATGAAATCTGTCCTATATTTATGTATGAAATATTTCTTATTTTCTGAATTTCCTCAAAACGCATCGCAAATTGAATACAACTCTCATATTAACGCGTTTGTTTTAGCTATTTGTTGAGTGACACTGTTTATCGTTGGAGCGCTCGCTGCCAGCCGACGTTGAGTTTAAGTGTAGCCTGCAGACAAGGACTCGCTTCGCACTCTCCATCCAATTCGTCAGCTAGATTATCATGTAATTCTCTCAAAGCCATGAGAGCGGATCGGGCTGCTCTTTGACAGCCCATATCTCCTTCACAAGTCGTGTCCGCTTCAGATAGAAATACCAAGTCGCAAGTAGTTGGTGGTGCCTCACCCTAAAATGATTGTAAATACAACAATTAACTTAATTAAATTAATTGTATATTCAACATTTTTATTTCAAGAATAGATCTGAATGTGTTTGGGAGTAACATACCTACAGTGTAACAACACATTCACAGTATTAATCGGTGGAAATGTACCAATAATTTAGGCTAAAGGCTTAAATATTAGTTTCTTTCCAAATATTTCCTATGATATCTTCGTCTTATTACCAGTTAATATAGGCACTTACACATAGATAGCAAATCTGGTGCAAACTGCAAAGAGGAAGAAACAGTTGTCCTCGATCTCCAGCCAATAGGTCTACTCCGCGACAACGTTGAACAATTTTTGCCAATACAGGACATGATCCAGAGGCTCCTCCTGTAAAGTATTTATCTTATGAAACTATATGCTGGAAACGATATTTATGTTATGGATAATTTAAGTTTATATGAATACTCTTTACCAGTGGAAACTACAGGGATGCGATGTCTGCCACTACCACCCATATATCCTTCCGAAAATTCTTCCATTTTACCATTTAAATAGTGTCCAGCTCCTTGTTCTTCTTCAAAGTCACCATTTCGGTCTTCCTTATTGAAACCAGGTATTTCATTATTGCTGATAAGTTCTTTTTTAACAGCGACTCTCTTAGCTTTTGCTTCGTCAGTTGGTAATACAGAAGACATTAAAGACTCCGATTTCTGAGTTTGGATACTTTGCTTAAATTCTTTTAAAGCTTTTCTCATTTTCTCCAGACTGTATGCTGCTGCTAGGCGCGATAATAGTTTTTCTTTCATTTCTTGTTCTTCCTTTGAATCAAGACGGTCGCCTAAATTTGAGTAATGTAAGGCTTCATCAACTATCAATCCTTCCATATTTCTCAATTTCTTATCAATATTGTCCAACTTGGAATTGTTTTCTTTTGTACTTCTTTTATTGTCATTTTGATCTGCTGGTGCTTGAGTTCTATCTATTTGTGCATCAGTTTCTTCATTTGATTTTGGTTGTATAAAATTTCGTTTAACATAACTATTTTTCCGAAACGAGTTTAAAGGGTAAATAACTTCTTTATTGAATGTATCTAAGTATTGCTTCCTCAATCTGTCTTGTGTTAACTCATTCCTGTATGAGAGCGGCATATTTGGTCGTTTGTCAATTCCAAAATAATCTGACCAGTCGATGGATTTTTTCTTAACGACTATAGGTTTTTCTTCTGCTTTAAATTCATGTTTTTGGTTATGTTCATGGTTATTATTATGAGTGTGATCATGATCATTTATATTTTCGTGGTCATTTTCAAGTTCTATCTCTTTACCAGATATACCTGGGTGATGTATATTGTGTCCGTGATGTTCATGACTGTGTTCATCATATTGAGATGAATTTTGTTGATTGGTATTATTTTGATGTATCAGAACTGTTGGTGGTTTTACATCATGAGAACCTTCTATATGGCCACTGCTTCGTTTTACTGGAGATTTAATTATATCGATTTCGGATTCTCCAAAAACTTTCGATAAGTCTTTTATTATTTTTGGATCAGTTCCTGAACTACTACGAAACGATTTTGTGGTATCACGTTTGTTTTGATTTGGAGTAAATCTTTTCTTTTGAGTTCCAAAGTCGTACGGTCCGCTACTGCGTTTAGTCACCGGAAAACGTTTTTCAATAGTGTCGTATGTATACTGGTCTTCATCATTACTATTAGATAAGTTATCCTCTTCTAATGGTTGGAAAGCGATCGAATATTCATCCATTAAATCATCTCTATCATCATCGGGAATTTCGTAACCATTATAGTTAGAGTTAACACCTTCTTGTTTCCTTGTTTCATAATCCGGTAAAATTGATCGATCTACATCAGCATCTGAACTACGTTTCCTCTTAAATGCAATGGGTCCCCAATTATCAGGATAACGCTTTTTAACAATTTTATCTTTATATAATTTTACAATGCCCTCGGGAGACGCATCTGCATCAGCAGTACGAGCTTTGTTATATTTATATTTTGACCAAAGTTGACCTAGAAGCAATGCATATTCGGCATCATTTTTGGTTATTTCGGAACCTTCGTTTTTGTTATCGTCTTCATTCTTATCCATAAACAAATCACGTAATTTATCATTGTCTGTATGGTGAGTTCTTTCACGAAAAGCGGACTCTTTTCTTAGATCTGTGTTAATCACATTCTTTTTCTTAATGAGTTTATATTCATAATTTTCAGGACGCCTTTCGTTATTATCCAGAAGTTTTACAATATATTTCGGATTAGGTTCGTCTTCGATATCTTCGACATCTACGGCGTAGTCAGGTTCTACAACGAAAAATAATAAGCTACTTAAAATATGGAACTATAAGAAATTACTCCAGGAGGTGTTTTTGACATAGTTAAATCAAACTCTATACATTTATATTATTTATTTATATTTATTATAATATATTTTTATAATATATATTTATTTATAATATGAGGAAATTAAGAAAAAATATTCTAACGAATTTTAAAACGTTTATCCGCTATAAGATACTAACCAGTATTACCTATAGTACCTGAGATATTTTGATACCCGTATTACTTGTTTTTTAATACATTTCGTTGATTATCGTCTATTACGTACTTTATTAATAGTTGTGTTTTATTAATTTTATCGATACCAGCTTAGCTTACTACGATAAAAAAGGGGAAATTAAAATTGGGATTAAAAGAAATACCTGGATAGTTTTGCGGTGGTACAAATTCGTAAAGAGCTTCATAGTCAGTGGAGGGGATGACGGGCCCGTGAATGCGTCCACGCTGTCTTCGCTGAAGTGCTTCTAGAGCTCCGCGAAGAGATGATCCTCCGCGGTCACCATTTGCGCCTACTATGGCGCACACGGCCAATAATAGCCACGTCACGCTCATTAGTATGATCTCTATAAAAAATATTGATTGCAAGTAAAATAGATGAACTGTTACTTCCAATTAGCTCGCCGTACTTCGGAAGCCTTATGATATTAGGATCGCAATAACATCGAAGTGCTTCTAGATAAAATAACCGTTGTTTATCATGTTTTTTTAATTCAATTATTTACGTAACATATATCTCAAGATATGGTACTTCTTTGCAAAAAATAGTAATTATATTAAATAAACCTCATCCTCCTAAAAATCGGTCTTAATAATGCGTTTATGTAATGTACCTAACATTGTTTTGACTTTCTCATGCTAGCTTTTTATGTCACTTTTTGCCACCTTCTTTTCTTTACAGGAAGGAAATCTTTATACCACGTAACTTCTTTGTATGCATGGCTGTTTGTAAGTAAATCCAGTGTGCTTCGTTTATGAAATTTACGTGATTTCTTTATTCAATTCATATATACTCGTATACCATAACGTTGCTAATTGTCGAGAGTCCGATATCAACATTTATAGGTGACGTTTATTATAACTACGTTATATTATTTTATGACGTATCACCTAGAAACCACTAAGACGTCGATAACTATCATTATTTTCACACTTTCATTATTAATTCAGTAAGAGTTCCTTATTGATAAGAATTTGAGGTTGTGGGTAATATTTGACGAGTTTATATTTACAAAGGTCGAGGTTCCTTTACCTCGGGTGCACCATAGCAGTGTTATGATTGATACAGTGCGTTCGGTATCTAGGCTTTTAAATATTATTGCTTTTTGGTCATATGTATCTTGGTACGTTATGTTACCTACTATGGAAAATCTAATTAAACAAAAAAGCCACCAGTGTATTTTTTTTCAATACCGTCTAAGCTGTTAAATGCGAAACAATATAATGTAGTAAATAATTGCATATAATAAACAGATTAAAAAACTGAATGACTAAAGGAATTATAAAATCTCAACTATACTACTCGTATATTTGTATTTAAGACACATTTATTGGTTGACATTATTGCGAAATTAAAAATGTTTATGTAGTATGTAGCTGAATTGGTAGAGACAGAAACTATTACTGGTTTCAGCATGAATGGGTCGGCTCGCCCGGGATAGTACCACCCGACCCACAGAAAAACGACGTGAAGTAACAGTGCTTGCATTGTTGCGTTTCGTTCGATCAGCGAGAGCGCCAGAGGCGTCCTCCCCTCCTCTCCTCTCCTCTCATGCCTCCCTCTCCCCACATTCCCCCCAAACACAGGCTGGCAATGCACTTGCGTCTCCCCTGGTGTTGCTAGTGTCTGTGGACGGCGGTGATCACTTAATATCAGGTGACTCGGCTGGTCGTTTACCTCCTATTATATAAAAAAAAGTATTCGCATCGATTTATGATGGTAAATGCCAATCCTCATCAAGGTTAACTGTTTCGTCATCATTTATATACTGAAGTGCACTTTAAGTGAAATAATATTCATAGTTACATATAAACTAGCTTCTGCCCGCGACATCGTTCGCGTGGAATAGTTACTTTGGGCTAACGCTAATACACAGGTGAAGCTCCCAAAAGGATAAAAACAATTTGAAACATTCTTCATTGTTGCTTCGCTCCTATTTGTCTTAGTATTATGATATATAACTTTCCTCGATAAATGAGATATCTAACAATGAAATAATTTTTCAAATCAGATCAGTACTTCCTGAGATTAGCGCGACTAAGCAAACAAACTCTTCAGCTTTATAACATTACTAGCTGACCCGTGCAGCTTCGTCTGCATCGAATCGGTTATGTAATTATTTACGACATCACATTAGAAACCTCAAAAATAACAGAATTTCTCCACTATTTAATGGATGTTATTATACATATAAACCTTCCTCTTCAATCACTCTATCTATAAAAAAACCGCATCAAAATCCGTTGCGTAGTTTTAAAGATTTAAGCATACATACCTAGGGATAAAGGACAGAGAAAGCGACTTTGTTTTATACTATGCACTGAAGTATAGATTCTAACATATTGCGTACTCCATTGTCGTTACACGTATTTTATATCGAGTTACTCTTTATCTCTCTCCATATAATATTTCGTATGACATTCTGTATAATGTAAATGGATCTCGGGTACCTACAAAATAAATCGAGTTTTCCCCGGGAATGCGGAGAGATCGTGCTCCGATGTAATCATTTTAAAGGTAACTTATTATGATATTGGCTCACGTTCGTTTCCTCTATTTTATGCATATAGATTGATGTAAAACACAATATCGTGGTAAACATCATTTCGGGAGTAAATGGCGTCGGCGAATATTGTTCGCGAAGTACTTGGGTACATAACTTTTTTATTACAGACTACCTGTGCCCGCGACTCCGTCCGCGTGGAGTCTAATATAAAAAAGCAGTGACAAATAAAGTCATATGAATGTAATAAGTCCATTTACTCATTTACTTTTCTCTCATACTTAATACGCATCGTCATTAAAATTACAATAACATTTGATAGAGTGAACCGATTTTAATGAAAGCAAGACTAAATGTTACTCGCGGATATGCTTTATGATTTTCTTGGATTCATGAATCACATCACTTTGGCAGTGATGCGTGTCCAAGCAAACAAACAGACGGACACATAGATATATCTTTCATTTCTTAAAATGATTCAAAAGTGTTTTATTCCTTATTCTTGCAACCTGCAACAATTTTTTCACAAAAATCTAATATTTACTCCGATTTTTCAGAAACTACAAGACGAATTTTAATGAAATTTGACATAATTTTTTTTTTAATTTGGCAGGCAAACGAGCATGCGGTTCACCTGATGTTAAGTAATCACCGCCGTTCATAGACACAAACAACACCAGAGGAGTCGCAAGAACGTTGCCAGCCTGTGTTGGTGGGATCGAGAGAAGGGTGTAGGGGAAAGGGAGAGGAGAGAGGGAGGAAGGTGGATCTCCGGCGCTCTCACTGACAGAACGAAACGAAACAATGCAAACACTGTTACTTCACGTGGGTGTTTCTGTGGGTCGGGTGGTACTACCCGGGCGAGCCAACCCATTCATGCTGAAACCAGTAATAGCCTCAGCGTAATAGCCTACAAAATTATTCATTGTTTTATCGTGGACGCAGTATTTTAGCAGTGATGCGTGTTCATGCAAACAGACAGAAATTGCTAAAAATCATTGAAATGTATTTTATTACTTATTCCAATGCATCTGCAACATTTTCTAAAACTAAAATCTAAAAATACAGACTCGTTAGATTTACATTCTAAATATATGTATCTATAGATTAGTTTCTGCCTGCGACTTCGTCCGCGATGAATAGTTTGGGCTTTAGGCTAACGCTAGCATGCAGCGGAAGCTCTCAAAAGGAAAAGAAAACCCAGATTTTGAAACATTCTACTTTGGTGCTCCGCTGCTATTGATATTGGTGTGATGATATATAGTTTATATTCTTCCTCGATAAATGAGCTATCTAACACTTAAATAATAAATTCAAATTGGACCAGTAGTTCCTGAGATTGACGCGTTGAAACAGAATATGTATTTTTTTATTTGTGTTAAAATTAAAATGTTTGTGTGAAAATTACAGTATCACACATAGTTTGTATTTTATTCTCAAAATTTACAATAAAGCGAATGAAACCGCGAGGAAAAGCTGTTAAAGTTGCTATCTGGGATTAATAAATACCAACAGCATTCGACCGATCATAATGAAAGATGGTGCAGTTGATAACTCGCCACTAGCACATCACCTCTTTCGTTCAGCGGAGATATTTCAACGCAGAATATTTAACACATACCCATATTTTACAAAAACAAATAATTAAAATAATAAATGCATACGAAGCCGTTGGTTATAAAAACAAAAACAGCAATACATACAATACAGCAACAATAAATTAAAACATAGTTAATATTTAAAAAATTATCTCGATTTCGAGTCAACAACTATTTAAGAAGGCGTTAGAAAAGATCCTAAATTTTATATTGAACCAGAACAAGAAGCAAACATCGAAATTGAACACGGATATATTTTAGATAGTTCCGTAACTCTTCAGTAAATTTCTAACAAAACTGTCCTAAACAAAGACTGGACGCTTAAGTCAATATTTTCGTACTGGCGAAGAGAAAAAATCGATTATACGAATGTCCAGTTTCCGAGTAATATAAATAGAAAGACAAATTTGATAGCACCCTAGTGTCCTCCTCCTCTTCATTTACGATCTAATATGTAGGTAGCTTTATTAAGTCTAAATTAAAGTTTAATTGAATTAGCCTTTTCAGTTTTCTAATCTCTTTTTCTTTTCATATTTTCAAAAATTAAAAATTTATGGTAGAGAAACCCTATCTCCATACCGGGCTTAAAAGTTGAGTAATGAATAGGAGTATAAAATAAAATAAAATCGAAGTGTACATTTATTTTATGAAATCGATTTAAAGTTTGAAATTCAAATACCTTTATAAAAAAATGTAATTTCTTTTATTTATTTTTTCTATATAGCCGTGTAAAAACAAAAAAAAAAAAAAAAACGGCGTTTTGGTCAAATTTTAGAAAGTTATGTCCAAAAACTAAAGAGAAACCTATCTTTTAAACGAGTAATAAATTTTTTTTCCAGGAGAGCCATTTTGAGGGGCACCAAAAATATCACAAAATTGAGGAAATCTAAAGCATTTTTTTCAAACCGTCCGATTTGACATGAAACGCCTCAGCTAGAATATATTATAATATATATAAATTCGTTATTACTGATACATTAGAACATCTGTTCTAAGTTCCCTTAATCCAGATGAATCCACCAAATACAACACGACGAATGAAAATTGACGACTATTCGACAAATTGTTATAATCAACACATATCGCCATATAAGTCTGTCGCCGACTTTCATTACGTGTGATATAACAGCTGCCCTTAAAGGCTACATCTTCTAGATTCCCTTTCAATACTAAATCCCTTGTCGTAATCGACACTCGGCATCAGATGTTATTTTATTCAATAGCTAGCCATAATCTTAATTAATTTTAAAACATAGGTATATATATTTTTACATTGGATAAATACAAATGAACCAATCCGAATAATATATACATATAAATTAATCCAAACGTCGATCGTTTATTTGTCGGCTGTACCGATTTAGACGAGACTTTTACTAGCAGAAATTAACAAAGAGACTTATTTGATTTCAATCGATAGAAGAGGTAAAGTAGTGATGAAAAATATATTTAAATAACCCCACTATTCAGATTGAATATGTCTCACAAAATATAAATAAAACATTTTTAAGAAAATGAAGTCACACCTACATGAACTAGTTATAGGCATTATTAAAAAAAACTGATCAATCTGCGGGGATTATTAAGGGCTTCTTAGATACAACTAAAATTTGTTACAGATCATACAGATTTAGTTGTCAAAACTACAAAGTAATGGAAAACTGCAGTAAATCTGATAACGAACATCTGCGTACATCTCTTAACCATAAAATAATTTAAGCATTTAAGCAGATTCAAGATAATAGATGTTCAAAATATAAACCCATTACTAATATTTAAAATCCAGAGCCTAGGGTATATCAAGCCACTACTGCTTCTGCCATATGCCAATTTCTTTTCAGAAAATAAAATAATAACAAACATAGGCACTGAAAAAAATATCGACCAGATTGCAATATCCGTTATTTTATTTTATTCCTGCCATATATTATTCTTTTAGTCTAAGCGATAAAAGTACCGATACAGTTGTTCCTCTTCAGTTGTATCCAATTTTAAAACCTTCAAAGTGTTTGCCACAACAAAAGAATAATAAGCAAAAATAAACATTTCAGCTTAAATATAAAACGGTTTAGACGAATCTATTTATATTTATTCAAAACTACCCGGTGGACGTTGTCCCGCCCTGATAATGAAAATCTTGACAAATTATATACCTAATCCTTCCTCATAAATCACTTTATCTACTGATGAACACAGCATGATAATCCGTTCAGTGGTTTTTGAGTTTATCGCGAACAGACAGACAGGCAGACGTGGCAGAGGACTTGGTTTTACTATTTAATAAATATCTTATTTTTATTTTATAGTAGTCAGAATTTCACTAGAGGTCGCTACTATGATTTCTTTAATATTTCGCTAAATTATTAGAGTCATATAATATATAAGTTATTTACTTTAACAGTAGCTACAAACAAAAATACAACAATAACTGTATAAAGAATAAATTAATAAGCACGAAAATAATTTGCATTATAATTGGAGTTTTAAAAGTAAAACTATAATGAATAACTTACCTTAAAACATTTATCTCCTGTGTGAAATACACAAAACACTGAGGGCCGGTGAATGAGCGTCTAATCAGGCCAGACTCGGGAAAACAACTGGGCTAGACTTAGACAACTTGCGCGGACGCGGTGCGCAGTGGAATCAGACCTGTAACTGGGGTTCAGAAGTACTTTATCAGAGCCCGACAGGAGGGGAACCTTATATATGAATGATACCGTGGGTAGCTCGCGAAACATATCCCGTGCTTGGAGTTGCTACGTGCTGACCTTACCTTGAAAGTTGGGTGTCCCATTTCTGGCAGAATCGTGTCTTATATCTTATTTATAAGTAAAATAAACTCTAGTTAAATAACACATCATAATTTTTATTCAGTATCCGTTACTTTTTGATACCTCAAATTTTATATGAAATAAAGCATATGCATCCTATTTTACAAATTCTACTACTATACGTGGTCTCTCAGAATAATGATTTGAAAAAAAAAATTGTTGACTCCCTATATCTTAGGTAAAATTTTTACGTTTTAAATTAATTTATCTTCCGTAAATCTATATTCATACGTTGGCAACCCAATCGGGTTTGCTAGTGCGGGGCTAGGCGAAGCGCGGGGCGGGGTTATATAACGCGGCCGATCGATACCCAGGGCGGGCGGCTCTACAAAGCGGCGTACATAATTGCACTCTCAGTTTTCATTGGAAAACTATAAAGTTATCTCGTTAAAACATTATTATTTTCTTAGTTGCGCAAAATATCGTGATGGTCGAATGGTTAAGACATTCATATAACGATACGATGTACACAGGTTCAAGCCCGGCATTTGTCAATTTATCTTTCAGAATTAATGTACTCTTACTAAGTTAAATTAATTGTTGACATTATCTGTTGACAGTAAAAGAAAGCGAAGAAAGCCCGAAATATATAATAGTTATAATAATTCTCCTGGTTTGATAACAATACCTCATATATATAAAAACAGCGGATTAAAATAATTTGTGTTTCCGTATTTTAGATATACATATTTTTTGTGTGTTTGAAGGCATTTTTGGATCTATCAGTCAGATATGAAAGAGAAATGTTTGTTTTTTATAGTCTATTGAATTAGAAAGGTTATAAGCTATCTCACATCATGCTATGACTTTTAGGAGCGTAGTAATAACCATTAAAACTATACATCAAAAAGTAGGCTAAGCGTCAGTGGTGCGCGAGTACTTTGGCGGGGATTAGAATATCCACATCGAAAGTGGTCGTCTAGTGAGAACCGAATAAAATCGAAAATAGCCGAAATGTGAACACCTATGACAGCGAGGTACAATGTCGTGCAGCTAAGGCTCGTGGTCGGTTCCATACGTAGTAGTTGTTCTTTGTACGAGGTTAGTTTATGCTTACCTATCGCGTTAATAGTAATTTCAAAGGTGAAACTGTACGTCATAGCTATCAATTGAAACAATCATGATTGTAACCAACTTAAGTTTAATAATAATGATAAAGTAAATCTAAAAAGAAAGTATATTATTTTATATTAAAAGTTTTCCTTCACGAGAGTTTAATGCTCACTTTTTTAATTCAATAAAGTGAACGATAACAAACGTGATAGAGAAAGCTGGTAACGATGACATTAAAAGTACTTACCTGCCTAAAAGTGAATCGTCTCACAGATATGATATAAACTTTCGAAATACGCGTAGGAGTTCCGTGGTAATTACTTCTCAGATTTACTGTTATTATATAAGGTAGATTTTAAGCTTGAATAATTTAATACACAATTATATGAATGCAGATAATTGGATGAAACTTATATTTATAGCGGATTAATATCCTCTTGTTAGAAGTATTAAAAACGTAAATATATCATAGAACAAAATTCTTCGCCACGTCTGTTTGTCTGTCTATTTGCGATAAACTCAAAAACTACTGAACGAATTTTCATACGGTTTTCAACAGTAGTTAAAGTGAGTCATGAGGCAAGTTTAGGTATATTGTCAAGGTTTTTTTTATCAGAGCGCGACAGTGTCTGTCGGGCCTGCTAGTTAAAATAAGAATGAATTATTAAATATTAATCCCAATTCTTTCGAACTAATATTATGCGAATGCGAGTTTGTTAATTACATTTTCACGTACTAATTAATCGACCGATTCTCATAAAATTTTGCACGCCAGTTGCTACGGGTAAAGAAAGAAGTATCCAGAAAAATTCTATCGTTTCTGAGGAATAGTTCAAATCGATATGAATGCGAGCGAGGCCGTAAGCAATAACTTGTAATAAAGCTCCAGTTTGTAAGTTGTTTACTAGATGCCCAAGCTAGCATCGCATGGGAATACTAAGGAAATGAGATCAAATCTTTCCTTTTAGGTTATGACCACGCAATTAAATAAAATGGCAATTGAACAATTGAATATGAACATTTTTATATGTAGATATTTAACACAAATTTTTCACTTTTCTGTACGCTTTCTCAAACACTTTTCTGTATACAAACCTTGTCTTGATAATTAAAATACACAACAAAAACAATACATTCTAAAGTGATCTAATTACGATACATTCGGCAATTATTTTACATAGGCTTTGAAATTCTGATCGGCAAACTATTTGTATGACAAACATTGGTTAGGGTTAACACTATGTCGAGTAGAGTGCTGAAAATATCACTTCTCGTCCGATCACCGAAGCTTAGCAACATCTATTGCGGTCAGTACCTGGGTGGGTGACCACCTGGGGACACAGCCAGAAGGACCTTTGCTTTTAAAATTTAAAAAAACAGATGTGTCGTAAAGACACACGATAGAAGTGAAACTTTTGCAGTACAGAGGAATAATACAAAATTTTCACTTCTATCGTGTGTGTCTTTACGATACAGCTGGTTTTATTTTTTTATTTAGCTTAATCAAAACTACGTACAGCCAATGATTATATAGATGAAACATGTGAATAAAAGTTTAAATTAAAAGGAATTAAAATTCAATAAAAATGCACGAAAGAGCCTATGTCTTTTCATTCGGTATATTTCTGACAATATCAAAATTAAAATCAAAATCCTTTATTCAATTTAGGCCCTGAGAAGGCGCTTATGAACGTCAAATCTACTACCGGTTCGGAAAACAGCCCAGTCATCGAGAAGAACCGGCAAGAAACTCGATCTGCTTTATTATTCCATGTCATATATTTGTACAGTAACATAAATATTTACATTCGTTATTATCGTCCATTACAAAAGCAGTCTATCCAGTCGTTCCATTGTCAGTATGAGATAATTTTGATATTAAAAGTCTTTCGCAAGGACAACGCAAAGTACTACATAAAGAATAATGGAACTCTTTTGTACAATTTCCCAAGTGAAAATGGGAAAACAGACTCTCGGTTTTATTTGACACTTTTATGGACGTGGTTTAACACACAGGCGGGTAATAAGGTTTCTTTTTGCGAGTCGGTTAATAACGTGCACGGATCGACTAACCACAGTTTCATGCGACTACAATTTTTATTTGTTTACTAGCAGTAGCCCGCGTCTTCGTCTGCTTTTGTATCTTTATCTAACTTATCTTTATCTTAATAACTGAGCCTAAATTATAACTGAGCCTGAGAATAAATCATGGCCAGGTCACTTAGTAATCTTCTAGATATATATAATAAGAATGTAACTCTCAGATGGAGGGCTTTTGTCCAACTTACTTTGATACTTGTCCTCATAGTTTGTTTTATTAAAACAATCTAATATATATAAATCTCGTGTTACGGTTTTTGTGTTCGAAATTCTCCGAAACGGCTAGACCGATTTTTATAAAACTTATGTATATTTGGTAGGTATGTAAGTGTACTTCGTACAGGTAGGTGATTAGGGTGTCGCTGTTCTGTTTTTTTCTTTCTATTTTATTTTCAACATTTTTTTCAATTGTCGTCTTGCCTTCCATTTAATCGCGATGTTAGTATTTTTGCAAGAACTACATATATACAAACAATTTAACGGTCGTTCGTATTTTAAACAGAACGAAATTATTTATGTTGCTGAATAATAGATGGCGCTGCGTTTGTTTCATCGAAGTTTCTTCCACACATGCGTAATTCATTCTCTAAACTAACGAGGTATGTATTTGAGTGAGTGCCTGAATTGTTTGGTTTCACAATTGGAATCGGTAGGTAACCGATTTCACGTGGACGAAGTTGCGTGGGTCAGCTAGTATCTTTATAAATTGTAGATGGTATACTATTGTATAACCTGTAGTATTGTCAAGTTAAATAAAAATCTGTTCCGTAGCTTGATAGAGTTAAACTAACATCCATCCATCCAGGCGAACTTTCCCGTTTATAATATTTATTTATTTGAAAATGTGGATAATGTAATAGTCAACAGTCAATAATATAATAACAATAAAAACAAGGAGTGAACTAGACTGAAAACCTAAGTTTTATCACATCGATACAACTTACACTATTATTAATAATGGAAAATAAAAATTATGTGACAGTGAATATTGAGAAACATTTGAAAAAGTAAAAGTGAATTCATTTATAAAAACTAAAATAAACGCATGGAAAAGAAAACAATCAAAGGAAAAGAACATTTTTTCCAGAATAAAATGTACATATGTCCTTTTTAAAGTGTGAAAGCGTAACAAACAAATTCACATTCCAATTTATATTAGTAAGGATATTGCAGTTATTATAACGAACAACTATAAACAAAAACATAATATAAAACCATCTTATATACGTTCAAAGCGTATGAGAATAACGTCTCGCATATACTCTACACATTTTCATATCTCCCATCCACTAGTATCTAGAACGTTAGCAAGCAATTACTCTGGTATTGGTTTTGTATTTATCAGATGGCTGTATCCAATATATGTGTAGATTAGATAAAATTATTGTTCTTTATCGTTTGCGAAGTTTTAATAAATATTTATTTATATATTTAATTATATGTAATTAAAAATAATAATAAAAACTCATTTTAAAAACTCATCATATATAATAAAATTGCCGTTTTACAACACAAACATCATTACATAGTATAAAACAAAGTCCCCTACCGCGTCTGTCTGTCTGTCTGTTCGCGATAAACTCAAAAACTACTATACGGATTTTCAAGCAGTCTTCACCAGTGGATAGAGTGATTCATGAGGAACATTTTGGTGTATAGTTTGTCAAGGATGTTTTTATAATCAGAGCGGTGCAACGTCTGCCGGACCCGCTAGTTTATAATAAAAAATGATTTATACGTTAATTTAAAAAAGGAGATAAAGTTATGATTTCGCGTCATGACATTCTAGTAAAGCGTGACTGAGCATTGCGCGATTCAGTGTTGCGCTTGCGTCAGACTAGCGACGTAGTATAGCAGTCTGTATATAGGTATCTAATATTGGCATTTTGTATTGAGATTGCGCAGACCATTATATGTTTGATGAATTAATAAACTGTATATAAAAGTATATAATTATTATTTGGAGTCCCAATAGATTGGAAATAGAGACCAATGATAATAATTCCAATATACAAATTAAGGAATTTAAATAATTCACATTGTAATTAATTTAGAAATTCAAAAGGGAACACAGTTTAAATTTCAATGTTTTGAGTTATCACTTCTGTCGGCAGTCCTTATGAGTGCTTCGACTTTTTTTTAAATTTAAAACTTCTTTTTGTTATATCACGGCAAAATGACTGCATTATACCTGATGGTAAGCACAGTACAGTGCAAAAACAATGGCGACCACCGAGTGACACACTATCCATCGCCGGTCGCCGCTGTCATGCCGGCCTGCGAAAAGCTGGATATGCACAGGCTGATCCCGAAACGCGACCCGCAGAAGCGAATCACTATGACGGGCTTTTTCGCCATATACATGATGGTTGCGACCCAGTCAGGTTGTAAAACCTTACCATCCCGCTTTCGCCATTGCCTCGTTCGTTATTTAGCAGGGTGCACCACGTGTAGGTGAGGTTGGCTTGGGTGTCTCAAATCTTATGATGTTATTCGACACCCCTTACACCCCTTAGTTAAACTGATAATAATCGAAGAATACTTGAAAATGATAAATTTAGAAAAATCATGGCTGGTAAAATATAGGTATACGTACATTATCTGAAAATTAGAAGTCATCTGCAATACTTTTGTTAGAATGTAAAATTACCTGTACTATATTATTCTTTGTATTACAAATTCACATTATTTAAATAAATCTTGTAAATATGTAAATAAATCAAAGGCCAGTAAAAGAACCTGTAATATATCATCAAAGCTACGTCTTGAGTCTAAATAATGATATCATTCAATTCAAAAAGTAAGGCTTTTATAAACAATTTAGCGGTATCTTAACTCAATCAATAAGTAATTGGAGATGAGGGATTTCTAAGTATCTGTTATGTAGGGTTGTCCGTAATCATTTACTCTATTTGATTCTCAATCTATTGTATGTTATTTATTAGCTTTTTGTATAAAGGAAAAAATATTTATATATTTGTACTATGGTAGGTGTTTTTCTAAATCCGCGTGGTTAGCTATTACTCTCAAGTTGAAGATGGGTCACGAAGCACCGCTTGATGTGTTAACAGCACTTCAGAGTCAGACCACCTCTAGGTTTATCGTGTCTACCATCTTAGACCATATTTAACATCGGATATGATTGTTGTCAAACTCTAAAACCTATAACGGTGTTATTACAAAAAAGTTAAATACGTGTTGAACCTTGGCTTTAAAAGGGTCTCGTATTAAAGCACCGCGGTCGCTAAATGTTCGCCATCTTGCTCTTTTGTCTCGCTTGTGAAAAAGGATAACGCGAACTTGCCTCGGGCGAGCGCCGTGTATTTATTACGAAACCTTTTTAAACCAAGTATTTATTACGTATTTAACTTTTTTGTAATAACACGGTAAGTGTTTAAAAAACATTTTAAGGGACTGTGAAAAAACCTCAATTTTTTTTTATATTATAGGGGGCAAACGAACAGGCAGGTTACCTGATGGTAAGTGATCACCGCCGTCCATAGAGACTAGCAACACAAGGGGAGTCGCAAGTGCATTGTCGGCCTGTGTTTGGGAGAGGAAGGAGTGGGGGAGAGGATTAGGGGAGAGGAGAGGGTTATCCGGCGCTCTCACTGACCGAAGGAAACGCAACAGTGCAAGCACTGTTACTTCACGACAGTTTTCTGAGAGAGGGTACCCCCGCACGAGCCGACCCATACATGCTGAAACCAATAATAGGCTCTACCACCTACATCTTAATAATGGAGAGATTTCGATTATTAAGTGTTAAATTATCGAGAATCGACTTTATTAATCTAAAAAAATTGTTCTGTGTAAAGTCGGTTTATGGACGATAGTTTTACGTGGTAACAGCGTCATAAGAAAACATTGATGAAAAATTGCATACTGTTATGATTTGAATTATTCTATATATAGATAGACGCGTCACAGGCCGATCGGGCCTGTCTATTGCTTGTTCCACGCTCTCGCTTGCACGCTCGCCTCAGGCGGAACATGACAATTAGTCATGCTTTTTCGTGCATGCAGCCAACGTTCATCTATTTATAAGACGTTACCACATCAAAAATATATAATACTAAGAGAGAGAAATAATACTAATTTGAGGCACCTTAGTTACTATTTATAACTAATTTAGAAAAGAGCACATTTGGCAGCCCTAATGTTAATGTAAAAAGTCAGCATTGTCATAGATCTCTATAGCGTGGGTCGGTTGAGTGGATTCTTAGTAAAGGCTGGATTGGATGGACGGTCTAGTTGAAAAAGATTTGTAAGCATTTCAGATAATAGCCCCTTCTGGCTTTATAATAATTAATACTATTAGTCGATACTAAAAGAGTTGACATTCTAAATGTAATATTTAGGTAAATTCGATTTCTTAAAAACTAATGGTTTTCTCGGTACAATCAGAATCAAAATCTGTTGTCAGGACACTATTGAGTCGATATCTGAAATATGGGTATAGCTATCTAGTACGAGCAGTATATAAAATATTGTAATTTAGAAATAAGTAATAATAAATACTTTTATACCTATTTAATGAGCTAGATACCGCAGAGTCTGCTGTATTTTTAAATGGTGTTTCCAATAAAAGTATGTAAGCGTTAATAAACTGCGTTTAAAACACAAGTGTTGTTTGGTCGACCGTACTACTAAACCGCGCGGCATCGTACTTATCTGACATAGGCATTCACAGTTCGGTCCTTCGTCGTTGATGCGAATTGTCGGTCACCGGAATTCGCACCGTATCACACAAATAAACCGCGCTATTACGTCGTTCTCGTTTAGCGTAGACTCCGACTTAAACTATCCTCTTCTCAAATATCTAACCTGATGTTAAAGAAAAAAACAAGACGTGTCTTAAAGATCCACAATAGAAGTGATACATTTGTATTACAGTGAAATTTTTTATAAAAACAAATACACTAAAAAAGCAACGTCACAGGGTGTTCCTAGACGGTCATCCCTCCAAATACTTCGGTGATCGGACGAGAACATGAGTTTTCAACACTCTATCCGACACAGTTTTTACCGCCACCACTTTTCGTCGCACAAATAGGTTGCAGATCAGAATTTTAAAGCCATAAGAAGGGAGATTAACGCGTTCAAAGAAACAAACAATGTATTCAGCGTATTTCTATAGATTAGAGTAATTAATATGAGGTGATTGTTTAAATCAAACCTACAACTCTAATTGTCTATCCCGGAGTAGACGTTCTATAGCCTATTTTTAGAATATCTGCAGAAAATTTAGAAATTTAGAAAATCTTATATAATGAACAACGAATTTCAATCACAAATTTCCAAGTAACTGTAGCAATATTATAGTTAATTTTATTATTCCCATAAACCCGGATATTAACTCTGATCTCTTGAGATATCTTCTTTATTCACTTTGACTATCTTCTTCTTACCCTTATCCCACATAAGTAGGGTCGGTACAACATGTTTCTCATGTTGTGGTATATGATTTGGCTTAATTTTACGATCGGCCGCCTGCCTGTCATCAACCCTCCTTGGGATTATTTTGTTGTACCACTGTATTTGTGATTATTATTATGTAGCTATGAAGTCTGATGGGCTCTTTTAGCCTTACAATTGTTTGTTCCGGTTAAAAACGAAGTTCTTGAAGATTATGATTTGCTTGTTATATTGCCATTTTTATGTAACGGAAAACTATCCAATTTCAGACTGCATTTCCTGATTTTTTTTCAAGGTTCGTGGTTTCAGAGTTTTCTCACTAATAGTAATACAATATTAGATATAATAAACCATTATAAAAATATAAAATAGGAAAACTATAATAGAAAAATAAATGCAAATAAAATGACATGTCAGTCATATATCATAATGATATCTTGGATTTCATCGTGGATATTATACGGTAAAATTATATTTCACTAGAATGTTTCATGTTTGATAGTACATTTTTTTTTCTACATTAGCTTCTGCCCGCGACTTCATCCGCGTGGAATAGTTACTTTGTGTTAACGCTAATAACGATTTAGAAACATTCTTCATTGGTGCTCCGCTCCTACTGGTCGTAGCGTGATGATATGCTATGATTATTGATATATTTAAGATTAGAGCGTACAAGCAAAAAAACTCTTCAGATTTATAATATTAACTATAGATTATGCCATTACTTCGTACGTTTTTGTAATAATAACGCTGGACCGAGTGAAGACAGACATAATCACAACAAAAAATTCACACTACTCTATTCCTTCCCAAATTATGGTGGTGCTATAGGAACATTTATCAGATTCAGGTTTCCTTATGATAGTTCCTGTCACCATCACCTGATAAAAGTATCACTAATTTAAATTATAAAATGTAAGCGAATTCCAATAAATTTGGTAGTAATCTCGAGTTTTCAACCTACGCACATTGGATCAATATTATCCAGGAGTTTTTATATCAAAAGTTAAAAGAAAAGTATACAATAAAAAACATATTAAGTTTCGTTTTTTTTTATAGTAGTACATCAAAATGACTGCACTATGCCTGATGGTAAGCATAGTACAATCCAAAAACAATGGCGACCACCGAGAGAGAAACTACCTACCAACTGTCACCGAAAAGCTGGATATGCACAGGCAGATCCCGAAACGCGACCCACAGAAACGAATCACGATGACGGGCTTTCTCGCCATATACATGATGGTTGCGACCCAGTCAGGCTGTAGAACCCTACCACCCCGCTTTCGACATTGCCTCGTTAGTTATTCAGCAGGGTGCACCACGTGCAGGTGAGGCTGGCTTGGGTGTCTCAAGTCTTATGATGTTATCCGACATCCCAAAAAAGTAATCAACAAAAAACAAAGAAATCTAGTGTATAAAGTTTTATTTTTATGATTTTGAACTTTGTCACTGTGTATTAAAGCTTATTTAGGTAAGGCTGTGTATTTTATTGTACAAGTTGATATAAGTAAGTAAGATATAAAGTGATATATTATTACTCTCGTGGGAAATCAGCTATGTAATTTAAACTACGAAGATTAAAGATTTTTTTTATCGCTGGCTCTATACAAATTTATTTTTCATTTGCTAATACGTATATTTATATATCTATCCATTTCATTCATCCATAGTTCGTATATATCTTATATTGAACTTAATTTTATTAAGCATATGCGGTACAGAGAGGTACACATTTTGTTTTGTATTTTTTGCGACAATTCTGTTACTACCACCTTTGAACCGACTTTTGGTATACAATGTACAGATATCTTATATATTAATACGTGAAGCCAAAACTTTGTACCCTTTTTAAGCGAATTGCGCGAACGGATGAATTTTTGAAATTTAGCGTAATTAAAGTTTATATGGAGGAGAAATGCACATAGCTATTTTTTTTTTAATATAAAATGCATTACAAACATATTAAATTAATTAATATATACACACATGTAAATGAAAAAGATGATTTGACATCCTTAATTTTACTCTTACGATCCAATTACCATTTTATATTCTACATTCAATATTTTTAACATGGCAGAACGTATCCATAACAGTTCAAATTGTAGGTTAATTTTATAATAATAAAGTATGTAAATTCATAATATACATTAATAAATAATTGATAAATATTTTATCTTTAGTAAATATATGAAACCAATGAAATAATTATTATTCTCTTTGGATTTATTGAATGTCAAAATTTTTAGATGACAGGACTCTTCTCCGTAATATCTCAATGAATAATATGGTCCCACGAACAAATCTTGTCATATTTTACTAACAAAAAAAAACAGCGACGTTTGACTGAATCCTTAATGGATTATAATTATTTTGTTAACTTATATACAACAAAAATCGGCAATTATATTTTTCAAAATTTTAAATTATATATTTATATCCTATAACATGATTGCATGTACCTCGTTGGCAAGTATAATTGCCACTTTCGGCAAACTCGAGTCAACGCTTCATGCAAAACATACTTAATAATACTATTTTCGCAAATAAATCGATATTTCATATTTCAGTTTATACAACGCACGCCGAGATAGCTTTGAAATGACAAGATTATTTCACACTTACTTAATACTTATTGTTATTAAGCTTAATACATATTAAGTTAATAATAGGTCTTTGCCTATGAAATTGCCGTTCTGCAGTACTGGCCATTTCAAATGAAAATAATTTTTGTTTGGCTAAGAATTCTAATTTCAAATTAATTTTATTTTAAAACATGGAATTCTTTTTCCATAAGTAGTGATTTGTTTATTGATTAGTGTTACATTTTCATCATATTTCAATCTTTTTTGTCATCATGGATACGTTAAACATTCGAGTTATTATGGAATATGAGTACCATCGTGGCAGCAACGCGGCACAAGCGGCACGCAACATCAACTACGTTTCCGGAGCTAACACTACAAACCAACGCACCACCTGTTATTGGTTTACTTGCTTCCGTTCTGGGAATTTCGACCTGAAAAATGAACCTCGTGTTCGTCCGAAGACTATGGTCGACATTGACGAATTAAAGGCGATTGTGGAAGCTGATGATACACAATCTACGGCTGAATTAGCAGCAGCTTTCGACGTTAGCGTCAAAACATTATTGGTCCATTTGCGTCAAATTGGTAAGATAAAAAAGCTTGACAAATGGGTGCCCCACGAACTCAACGTTCGCCAGCGCGAAGTACGCGTCGAGACGTGCCTTGCACTGCTCAACAGACACACAAATGAAGGAATTTTAAACCGCATTGTTACCTGCGATGAAAAATGGATTCTGTTTGATAACCGCAAGCGCTCAGCAAGTTGGTTGGATCCTGCTTCAGCACCTAAACAATGCTCTAAACGAAAACTTACCCCTAGAAAAGTGATGGTCACTGTTTAGTGGTCTAGCGCCGGTGTGATTCATCACAACTTCTTACCAAACAGGGTGAGCATTACTGCAGATGTATACTGTGAAGAACTGAACACAATTATGGAGAAGCTGGCACATCTCCAACCAGCATTGGTCAATCGCTCGTCTCCGCTGCTCCTGCACGACAACGCGCGACCTCATACTGCACAGCAGACGGTCTCTAAGTTGCAAGAACTGGGGTTGGAAGTTCTCCGTCATCGGCCCTACTCACCAGACCTTGCGCCTACAGACTACTACTTTTTCCAGAATTTAGATAACTCCTTGGCGGGAAAAAAATTCAATACCCCAGAGGCAGTACAAAATGCCTCTGAAGAATTTGTTGCTTCCGTCCAGCTGATTTCTTTAAGAAGGGCATCAATAAACTGCCACTGCGTTGACAAAGATGCATTGATTGCATGGGTGATTACTTCGATTAATACAAATAAAAAATACATGAAAAAAAGTTTCAAATTGAAATTTCTTCATACAAAACGGAAATTTCATAGGTAAAGACCATAATATTTATATTAATAAATATTAAGTTATAATTATAACGTATGTGTTATTATGACGTATGAACTACTAGTTGACAAGGCCGCGCGTTACTACGGCTCAGTTATTGAAAAAGAAATTCAAAAAGTAACCCGGTGAAGCTGTTAAGACCTTGCTGGGCTAATAGCGTATTAAGGTCGAAAAAAAAAAATTCTAAATTTAAGCGTGGCGCCATCATGGCGGCATATCTATAACAGTCGGTCCTACAGTTTTCTGTCAACAAACGAATTTAAAGCGCCATCTGTTTGACACTGATGAAACTTCCAATTAATAACAATAATTATCATTGAGAATTATTTAATTGGTAATTAAAATATATCGATGCCATTAATGAAAATATAAATTATCCTATATCCTAGAGCGTAGTTGGACCAAATTATACATAAATGACAAATTTCATGAAGGTCGGTTGAGTAGTTTCAGACAAGTAGTACAAACATAATGACATTGGATTTTTTTTTTATAGTAGTACGGCAAAATGACTGTATTGTGCCTGATGGTAAACGCAGTACAATCCAAAAACAATGACGACCACCGAGTGACACACGATCCATCGCCGGTCGCTGCTGTCAGGCCGGCCTGCAAAAAGCTGGATATGCACAGGCTGATCCCAAAACGCGACCCGCAAAAGCGAATCACTATGACGGGCTTTTTCGCCATATACATGGTGGTTGCGACCCAGTCAGGCTGTAAAACCCTACCACCCCGCTTTCGCCATTGCCTCGTTCGTTATTCAGCAGGGTGCACCACGTGCAGGTGAGGTTGGCTTGGATGTCTCAAGTCTTAGATGTTATTTGACAACCCTTACACCCCAAAACATTAAGACATTACTGTAACATATCTAAAACAATGCAGTACCTTATGCCTGAAAAAGTACCAAGCATGAGCCATCCTTACTAATTTTCTCCTTTATAATGAATGGTTTAGAAGAATAGGATTATATTATGAAATTATTATGAATAGAGGCATATTTAAATTTTGTAAACAGCTATTTATTATCTCGAACTTTCTTCGTTGTAAAACATAGTAATTAGTTTTTGACGATGACTGTACCTGTAAAGATTCCTCAGAAGCCGCGTCTATGGAATGTGGACATCGCAGTCGTTCTAATGAAATTGTCGGCGGTACAACCTTTCCCTTGGGTCTAGGAGTTTCATGTCTAAGTATTTTATATAGTGGATTCTACTAATAAACTAGTTCCATAGGTATTCAATATATCGTTGGTAAATCTAACTAATTTTTAAAATGAGAAAGTGAGCTAATTTGTATTTTTTTTTGTTTCTACGCTTTGTTAACTACTTAACCGATCGTTATAAGTTTTGCATATACGTTTTCTGGGTCAATGATATTATAACCAGACTATGTATGCGCTTATATGATATGAGTTTCGATAGTGTCACGTTGAAACTTGGCTAACTAGCTTATTTTTACGGCTGCTTCGTCAATCCGTATCTAAGCAACATATAACTATTTATTTTTCACCATCGATACTGCGAATATGCCATCTTACTTCTACGGTCTATCTAAGATAGTATGGCGTTATGATATTACTTTACGTATGTGTGTGTTATCGTGCCATTTGTCTTGTCAAAATATTACGTAGGTAAAGTATCTACAGATTTTTAGTTATAATATCATTGGTCTGGGCTACACAAGGTTTATCTAAAGATTCAAATACATATATGATACAGTCGAGTATATGTAATGTCACAAGCGCAATACGTCACGAGCATGTCGAGTTTATCAGTGACGCGGACCCATAAGCTTTTCTACCAAACTTTTTTTTTTAAATCGCTCAGCGCGGGATCTCAATTTTTCACTTACTAATTTTACACACTAACGAATAAACGTTTTTTCAATATATTACAAAATAGTACTTTTCTTCAGACATTAATTTTTTTATTATTCTATGATGATATAAATTTTAAATTTTTATGTAGAGTAGTTAAGTTGTGGAAGCGTAACAAAAAAAAACCCACATTCGAATTAATAATATTATAATAGTTATAATATAAGGATGTACTAAATGACAATATAATAATACTTTTTATAAATTTATTTTTCCACATAGAACACCGATATCGACATGCTGTAATTGCATTTTGTATAAATCTTATAAAATACTTATATACGTAATAATAAATTATATCTATTTTTAATACGTACCTAAAACTAGTTAGTACTTATAATATCAATGGCATAACAGATCTTTTTATGTATGATATATTGTAATAAATTCATAAGTTATTCATTAATATATAGTTAACATAAATTGTTGACGATCCCTGAATTCTTAAATTACTAAATATGCAAAATAGTGTAAAATGTTCATAATATAAATTGATTTATTTTATTACTATTTAAATATCCCTTATAATAAAATATACTGAAATATATATGCTCAAAGATTTTCAACCGGAACTTAATTGTATTGTATAATAACATTGTATTGTAACATTGTATAAGTTTAAGTGTATAAAATTCAATATTTATCTTAAAGTATAAAAAATATACTTAAACAATTTGAGACAGATATTATCAATATATTCTCAAAAGTAGAGGTGTGCAAATATTTGAATTAACGAATTATTCGATAGTAAATTGAACCGAATAATTCGATTCGAACATTCGAATTATTCGAACTATTCTAACAATTCAAACTACTCGATTAACTATTCGGTTAATCAAATAATAATATTTCACATAAGTGAATAATTTAAACTATTTTAATGATTTTAACTAATTAGATATCTATTAAATAACAATGATTCGCAAAATATGTTGCTAAGCGCAAAAATCGAAGACTGCTGGTCCAATTCGAGTAATTTTTTGTTTGATTTATTCCTTGAACTCTGCGGAAGGGTTTTATGGAGAGAAAAATTGAAAAAATGCATGGAATACCCTACAAATCAGTTTTCTTTTTCTGTAATTGTGAACGCAACTTCAAATTGCTATTAGCAAGTTGAACGCATCCGTAATTACGATGCTTTTTTTCATTTTAGTTGACGCATGTAATACCATTACTACGTTACTATTTTACTGCAGTTTACTTTAAAAAAATCGCTTTCTCAGTTTGTATTCCGGAAAACCGATCAGTCTCTATGGGATAGCATAGCAAAATGTTCCATATATTGGTATGTCTACAAAAAACTACAAAAAAGGTAGGTTAAAAAAAAAATATTAAGGCGAAGTTCGCGGAGGCAACTAGTACTAAATTATTATTAATATACAATTTTATTTCAATAGATTCTGTCTATTGTCTGTCCATCAAATTTTTTTTATTTAAACTAGTTTGATAATTTATAATAAATAAGGATGTTCACTGTTTATTAATTAATTGGGAAATGTATCTTTCCACAGCTTTACTTTGATAAATCTTTATTTTAAAATTATTCGAATAGTTCCAATAGTTGGATTGGTTCGAATAGTTCGAAACACATATAAAGCATACGAAACTTGAAACATGGATCGTCAACATATGATCAAAAATTAATATTATAAATAAGTCCAAAATATGATATGAAACATATTTCTAAAATTTATTTCCACTAATTCGTGACAGATAAATTAATATAATTATATCGGGTAATGAATCCTACACCCTGTCTAATGTAAGTAACATTTTTAAAGTAAATTTGACAATTATGTTATATCGTGTCAAAAATTACGAACTTGAAAAAATATTTTCTAACTTTATCCTTCCGATATTTTTATGTCGGTTGCCGATAAAAGCAAAAAATCTTATATAATTAAGAAAAATCATTTTAAATAGAAGTTTATGATTTCGTTACTACACAATAATCCTGTAACTCATTTAAACTTATGCTCGAAAAATATGTACTATTAGATATTTAGAGAAGTTTTTTTTTTACTTTTTTTATTACTTTATGAAATTACAATCAGATGTTTTCAATCTTAATTAACCATTTTGAAACATATAACAATGGCACTTGCTGACTAAAATAACACAATATAATACTTATATCTAAAAGCAAAAAGCTTTACATAAATACGTATAAAGGCCTTAAATCAACAACGAAATCATTTTGGCATTTGTTGAAAAGCTTTTTAAGGAGAACTTTTAGAATTTAGCTTTATATAAACGGTTTAACATATTGCCTTAAAGCATAATTAGACAGATATCCTATCTTAATTTCATGTTAAATTATCAATTTTTTTTTCAACATCATATATTTTTTTCGATGATAAAGTGAAGGTCGTGAACTTCTACAGTTCTTGGGTCGGGTCATCCGCGTCTGCCAGCTTAATTAGACCGATGAAACTCTTCTCGGGCTGCATCAGCGAGTGCCTATCGCCACCAGTGTTCCTAACGGCCAACCTGTCACCAGCTCTTAGGAAGAGAGCTGAGGCGGAGAAACACGAGTTCGGTTTATCGAGAATCTCCGAGGAGTGAGAGGACTGCGCACACTGGAGTAGAGTCTCCCGACCTTCTAAGTCCGGGTTGGTTCGATGTAGCACCCAGGATATTATGTCGTGACTGTCCAGGTAATAAATCTGTGGAGGATATAAAAGTCATAACTGTACGATCACATCTTTCACAGGAATTAACACTGTCAAATTCGCAATAAATGGATAAGTTGATTAAGGGTTATAATATGAATAACATATAACAATATGACTATATCTTAAAGCAGAAAGCTTAAAGCAGAGATCCCCAAAGTTTTTTGGCCCATAAACCGCTGGTAATGTTTTTGAGTAACGTATAATAGGACCTATCTTGCCTGATATTGATTTTTTCGCAAATATCTCAACTTTAAATATCTTTTGAAAAGATTATTTATCATTTGTAGAAATGTGTCTTCTATTATAAGAAAGCATTATTTTAGTAGACAGTGGCCCATAAACCGCTTGTAATGTTTTTGAGTAACGTATAATAGGACCTATCTTGCCTGATATTGATTTTTTCGCAAATATCTCAACTTTAAATATCTTTTGAAAAGATTATTTATCATTTGTAGAAATGTGTCTTCTATTATAAGAAAGCATTATTTTAGTAGACAGTGGCCCATAAACCGCTTGTAATGTTTTTGAGTAACGTATAATAGGACCTATCTTGCCTGATATTGATTTTTTCGCAAATATCTCAACTTTAAATATCTTTTGAAAAGATTATTTATCATTTGTAGAAATGTGTCTTCTATTATAAGAAAGCATTATTTTAGTAGACAGTATGTGTGTGTATGTGTACTGTAGTATCATTTATAGAAATCTAAAATTAACCCCATGATTATTATCATCCAGTATTGTTAACCCCCATTATCATCTCATGGACCCTCAATGTTTTTTTTCCTTGATATCGACCCTATTAATTGTCGTCATCAATCCTCAGGGTTGATAAGGACCACATTAGGAATCACAGGCTTAGAATTTTGGACAACCCATTAAAATTATTCGAAAATCAAGCAGAGGCATTTAATAGAAGAGAAGATTAACAGCAACATACAATAGTTCATACAATAGTTCTTTTAGTGTATCTCGTTTCAATACCGACCAAATGGCGATAGACTTGTAATTTGGAATAATAACAGCGACTAGCGATGGATTGTAGACAACTTAAGGTTTTTTGGCGAGATCTTGGAATGTCATGTAGAGGTTTTTATATATTATCCATAATCTTGTATTAATTGGTTCTATATTTTTTATATTGGTGGTGTTATACGTAATATAATTTGATTATTGTGCTCAAGTGAAGTGGATGGGAAATAATACCACGGATTATGGATTCTGACTTGCCATAAAAATTCCCTGAAAAGTTCTAACAAGAGGATCACCATTTTGTAGTTCACTGAAAGGATTGCAAGATACTTGTAATATCATTATCTACTCAATAATGGCAGTATTAATCTACTAGAGCATTGGTTACCAAAAATAAAATAAATAGTAATAGATAACCTGATGGATACCATTGGTTTTGGATTGCACTATCAGCATACGAACTCGCTTATTCAACAAAGTGTGATTCCATTCTTACCTGAGCGTAGACCAGATAAACTCCAGTATGGTGCACGTGGATGTGACCGTTTCGAGTTAGCGTTGGTCGCGGGTGCGGAGATGTTATCGTCCAAGGCGCTGGGTACCATACATCGTGAGCTGCTCCGTGGGAAACGCGGACCAGACCATTACCTAAACAGAATAAAATGTATATATTGTACAGTGAGAGCGCCGAGGCTGCGGAGGCCCAACTCTTCTTCTTTCTCCACGCCCCCTCTCACCCTACCCCCCAAACACAGGCTGGCAACGCACTTGTGACTCGCCTGGTGTTTCTAGTATCTATGGACGGCAGTGATCACTTAACATCAGGTGACTCGCCTGTTCGTTTGCCTCCTATGATATAAAAAAATATATACTGTAGTGTCTCTAAAAATAATCATGATAATAATAGAAATCATACAACATTCCCGTTTAGCATCTGCCACAACCATCGTGCCCACATTAAAACATATCTTATAAGACATAAAATTTCAAGAACATATTTTTATATATGCTTTATAGGTCTTAGCGTTTGACCACAATTCTTCTAAAAATCTATTAGAAGACCTAAACCTAGAAGGTCTGGTTCTTGTAGTTGTCGGAACACATACATAGGAGTTTGGCAAGGGATTTCCAACTTGAAGGTAATAGCTAGCCAGACGGTCATATAAAAAGTCCTACTACCATTTGATCATGATGTTTACCTTCACCGAAAATTCCGGTTCGTTCGCTAAGATTCGAAACTACGTCGATGGATACGGTGCCCAACACGTTAAGCACTGAACCATCATTAATATAGACCCAAAACAATTAAATCCATATTGGATCCAAGTTATAAATAAAATGCCCTGATGACAGAGGATATGTAATTACCTCTCAAAGTAATTACAAAGACTGAAAGAAAGGCGTAACTTTTCGTTCATTATACTCGTACATAAGTGTTTTATGATTCTCTATTGATTTTATAACTTCGATCAACAATAACTAGACATCGGGTCGGCGCAAAAAATATGTCTTGGTAAATAACAGCTCACTTGAAGTGTGAGCTTTTATTTTGTTTAGTTTGTTTGAAGCACAGCCAATGTAAGCACGTTTCACAACGCCGTAGTGTATTCAAAATATGCAAAAATAAAACCCGAAAAAGCAATTTAACGCCCGGAGTATCATACTTTCGCTAAATACATGTTGAATAAGTTATATTTTAAGCTTTAAACTAACAACTAATATCAAATTTTGAACAAAATTACCGATTTTAAACCTGTGGTACAAATATTTGTCCAAGGCTCGCCAACCACGCATAAACACGTACAATAACGGGAAAAGTACTCTATTCACTACGTGTTAAGGTTGAATTCACACTAAATGTTGTTTATGTTGTCTTTTCATTTGTAAGTGACGGGTGTAATTTATTGCTTTGGTCGTTTTATCGTAAGTATTAGATAATATTTTGAACATTTGTGACTTTATTACTAGGTGTTATGGTTGTAATTTGTATAGATTTTGTACGTGACCTTTTATCTAGTTATTGTTGATCGAAGTTTTATAAGTAGGATAAAAGGTCTGTATTGTATACCTTTATAATGTTCGTGAATCTCAGTACTTAAATGTGAAGTATTGCCGTGGAAATGCGCCGCGACAAACGGTCTCCTTTGTTCCTGAAATTAAACAGAAAAATATATTTACCGTCGCCAGCAGGTGAATACACAGATACACAAACCAGACAACAGTATATCTCTGTTTTTTCTAACAGGATCATAAAAAAGGCAGAAACGAAAACATTTCGCATCTGACGACTAGTTAAAAATTTGTTTTGCCTAAATCGATTACAAAAATGATAAATTTATTCCAAATCTATAAGTATAAATCAAATTAAAGTGTCATTTGTTTCTAAATAGATAGATGCGTCCCTTTTCCATACAGTGAAATATGTCACGTTATAATAATTACATCTTCAATGGTATTAAGCGGATTTTAAGTGTCAATTTATTTTTGATTTAATAACTAATCTTCTATATAAAAAAAAATTGAGCCGTCACTGGACGCCTGGCAGATGTGAAACATCGAAATTATTTTGAATAGGTTATACGCCTAAAATAACAGATTAAGACAGGAATCAGCTAAGGCATAATAAAAAGATAAAACAATTCAAATTATTCCATAAAATAATGACTGTTTATTTATTTTATTACATAAATATTCATTTTTATTAAATACAAAAAATCAACATGGCGCAGGTGCGATGTGTTGGCGGCATTTATCAAAGGATGCCATGTCGTCGCCGCGTGCCGCGTAACACTAGTAGAACGAGTGGCCGACAAATCAATTTGAATCTTATTTTTATATAGACAGGGTTGTAAATGTTTGTGTTTTGCACCACCACGGGAAGCCAAGTCAACAATCAGGTTTACTCGCGGCACATCAATAATCCGTTGTTGTATGCGCATCACGCAAAAACTATTGGATAATTTTTTTTTAGTTTTATTTTTTAGTTTATATAAATAATTTCACCATGACTTCATTGATTACACGAAATTATTGAAGTTATAGGAAACTACGATTTCTATGACTACTACGCTATTATTATTCAACGGTGAGTTTTCTTGCCGTGGTGAAGTGGGGCAAGAGAGGCTGTGCTTACATGAAATATATTGTTAAGATAATAAATGAGGCAGGCGTAGTCGTGGGTATCAGCTAGTTACATATAAAACAAAGTCAAATAAGTAAAGTATTTCACTATAGATTTGAAAAAGGCTTCAAGGAACGTCTGCGTCACAGCGATCATAAAATATCTATATAGGCATGGAGTATGTATATTATAATGTTTATAGACTTACATCATTTTCACTGTTTCTTGCAGTTCTCGTGACGGTGTGCATCGGCATGTTGATCGTCGACGCCGATTCCAAATTACCCATGAATTTCTTTGTTTTACGCCTGTAATATAAAATATATTTTTAAATCATTTAAATTACACAGTCGATTCTAATCTATTTCAAAAATAAGACGTCACCTCAGCTTCATATGGATTCAATGTAAATAGAAATATTACAATCTGTATGATTGAAACCATTTTTTGTGTTTTTGATATCTAAAGTTCATGAAAGTCATAGAAGCTAATAATGAGCTTTTGGTGCGCGGAATTTTGTGATATTTACTAAGTTATTCATTGAGATGATATACAAGGTATTTTACTGGATACGGCTTAACAATATATTGGTCTAAATAGCGTCACAAATATATAATTATATTTTGATAATCTGCAAAAAAAAATACTTACTGTGTGTTACACCTTAGGAGATAAAATATCATCAATCTTTTTAGACATTTTTTAAGAAGTACAATTCTCTGGTACTTTATTTTTTGTATCTCATAAAGTTTAGCCAGCGTTGCCAATATAAGCAACCGAAAAATACTTCTTACAACTTCATTAAAATACAATGACTTATCTGTACTTTATGTAAATATGCTATTCGTGTATTGTTCACAAGAAGTTTCTTGACAAAGTAACTTAACAAAAAAGCGATTTTGTTTTATAATATTTTTAGAAAATACAAATATCTAGCCGATGCCTAGGGGGGCCTAATCTGGTGTGCGGGAGCGAAATTGACCCCAGACCAAGGCAGCGTTATCTGTGGTTACGCGGGCGGTCTACTGGTGAATATGAGATATGTAGGTTCAATAGTTCAATAAACATTTTCTGTAAGTAAACTTAAGGACAAACTACTTGTTTTGTAGTATTAATATTAAACCAAAATATCTAGAAGTTTATCTATATAGATATATTAACGTACATACGTTAAAACATAAAATAAAGAACGATAAATTTTATTTCATTCACATTTACGATAATGAGTTTAACAACTAAAAAAAGGAAAATTAAAAAAAGTATACAATGGAAAAAGATACACACAATCGTTTATAAAATATCAATGAAAATATATAGAAAGGAAAGAAAAGATAGATATAGAAAGGTAAAAAACCAGATTGCAGAAAGACTGAAGCAATTTTTACTTATTAATTAATGAATTGTTCATTGAGCCTTGGTAAATAAGTAGAGTATTTATATCATTCCTTTGTTTTATGAATTATAAACGTCATTCTACATCAATTTATATTTATCACAATCCTATATAAGATAATGACGCCTCATGTGATGAAATCTTTTGGATTACAGAGTATACAAATAAAAATATATACTGTGCAGTCAGTTACAAAAGTTTTTATGTTTTTAGCAAAACCTTAAAAATCACCGATTAAAAATAAAATATATGTATATTAAATTCAGTATCGGGTTGTTAATGAGAATATAATATAACTTTGTAAGTTTTCAACTCGGATGGAAATTCTATGTAGACAATTTCAATGACAGAAATCCGATATTACTCCAAATTTTCCGCGGAAAGTTTCCAAGTTAGACGTGGAAATTATAATTGAGAGATATCTGTTAATCCTGTTAAATGTAAGTTTTAATTAGAGTTTCGAAACTCTCTCTGGTTACGTACTTTTTTATGTGATTCTAAATTATAAAACTTTGACATTTCATAATTAACTGTTACGGCGTTTTTTGTTTATTAAATTTCTAGCCATTATATTTCTTTTTATTAAACTGTACATATTTTACGAAATGGCCTATTTTTGTAAATAAAATTATGATCTATGATCTTTTAAAAGTAAAGATTTGCTAAAGAATAAGCAAAAAGTGAGTGAAACATAATCTTCAGATAATGTAAAGAATAATTCGCTATAAATATAGTGAGAATAAGACGCAATTTTATTTGACTTGTTCAATTAAATAATTTTATCAGCTCAATACAATTATCAGTATTCCAAAAAAATAACTTCTATACAAGAAATCTCAAAATCGATGTCCTTCTATGAAACTAAATGCGTTCTTCTCAACGAGCACAAACAAATATAACATTTACCAAACCAGCAATTTCTTTTTATATAATAGACTAGCTTCTACTTGCGCCTTCGTCCGTGTGAAATAGTTACCGTTAGCGTTAGCGTACGCAGCGGAAGCTCTCAAAAGGAAAATAAAACGATTTTGAAACATTCTTCATTCGTGCTCCACTCCTATTGGTCTTAGCATGATGATATATAGCCTATAGCCCTCCTTGATAAATGAGATATATAACACTGAAAGAATTCTGATCGGACCTGTAGTTCCTGAGATTAGCGCGTTCAAGCAAACAAACTTTTCAGCTTTATAATATACCTAGTATAGACACTATAACTTTGAATAAATCATGGATATCAAAACCATAGGATATTGCGGTTGCGTTCTCCGTTTCACTGCCGCGTAGGAATTTGCATTTGCCTCATGTTTACGTTTTAAATAATTCACAAGTGTCATTATTTTCCGCAATAAATTCTCGAATTCAATGATTCGTTATGAAAAATGATCATGTGTAGAAATTTAATGCCTTTGTTTTTGTTATTTCTCTACTCGTAATAGAACATTCTTTCTTTAAGAAATAACAATAATATTCAGATATTACGAGTACAAATTTAAATCATGTACGGATATCAAACCCGTGACTTTTGTTCAGCATTAAGTGAAAAGGCCTACTATGAACAATCGCGTAATCCTTTTCCTAGAGTAGGTAGAGGGATTAAAAGTAGTGTAGAGTCCAATTGAATGGATGTCAAATTGAAAAAGTAGGGTTGGAATTATATAATATATAACCTCAACATTGGATGTTATTTATGGTTTATGGTATTTACCCATAAAGTGATATTACTTATCTGAGCTCTAGCTCAGAGGTTTTGAATAATAAATAATGAGATCAATAATATATTACCTTTCCTCCGTCTTAGCGACGACCCTCGGCGCTGCGAATTGGTCGATCGCATCTGATAAAGAATCGGGAAACACGCTGCGTTTACTACGCTCTCCTTCCATTGGCTCAGTTGTCGTTGATCGAGCGGTTCGGAAATCTACAATTTCATAACATCTTATACTATATTCTCTTTAAGTACCCTTATATTTTATACTAGGTTGTTTATTTAGGTTTATTGTAGGTGGTAGAGCTACGCTGAAGCTACTACTGGTTGCAGCATGAATGATTCGGCTCGCCCGGTGTAATACCACCCTCTCACAGAAAACCGACGTGAAGTAACAGTGCTTGCATTGTTGCGTTTCGTTCGGTTCAGTGAGAGCGCCGGAGACCCATCTTCTCTTCACCCTCCCCCTTTCCCCGCTCCTCCCTCCCCCCAAACACAGTCTAGCAACCCACTTACGACTCCCCTGGTGTTGCTAGGATCTATGGACGGCGGTGATCACTTACCATCAGGTGACCCATCTGTTTGTTTGCCTCCCATGTTATAAATAAAACTAGGATAGTAGTAAAGAAGTGTACATTTCATTTGATGGTAAGTAAACACCTCACTCAATAAACGCTTGTAGCACCAGAAGCATAATATGAGCTTTACAGAATCTTTAAAAGCCTTTTCAATACCCTTTTAAAAATCTCCATATTGCAGTCCCCCGGGAAAACCTCAGCAGCGAGTTCATTTCAAATCCACAGCGTTTATTGTAGCGAATTCTTTTTAAAGCGCACCGTCCGCAGTCATTTAGAAGGATAAACCCTCTGATCATGACGAATGGGTACGATATAAATGGAAATGGAACTGTTATAGAAACTAATGTATACACAAGGGGCAAAGTCTCTCCTTAGATTTAAACATCTGATAACTCTAGGGTGTTTGCTATTGCCAATAATTCTAACAACACATCTTTAAACCAAGTTAAAATAGGTTATGCTATTATCAAGGTTTTCCTGCCCAAAAACGACAGTAGTACTTCGCATGATAATAGAATATATTATATTGTATAATAAACAATATTACAGCGACTAATAATGTAATATATAATTTGCAATGTTTTTTTTATTGTATCACGGCAAAATGACTGCACTATGCCTGATGGTAAGCACAGTACAGTCCAAAAACAATGGCGCCCACCGAGTGACACACTGTCCATCGCCGGTCGCCGCTGTCATGCCGGCCTTTGAAATTATAGATAATTATTGGTGACATAATAATTCTGCTGTCGATTATCCGTTATTGTTATCGAAAAAGACAATACCGGTTCGCAATATTTTAATTATTAATGACATGTATTGAGTCATAATTTGCTATGTTATTTTGAATCCAAAGATCATTACTGTTCATTTCATTGACGTATAATTGTTACAAATTATAACACGACATAAAAGAGCTACCGAATAACAGAATAATTAGCAAGTGTTAATGATAACTGTTATTGAAATAAATAACATAGAAAACATAAATTATTATTGCCAAATAACTGTTATTGCCATTTATAGTA
Organism: Antheraea pernyi; assembly: GCA_015888305.1. Lineage (NCBI taxonomy): Eukaryota > Metazoa > Arthropoda > Insecta > Lepidoptera > Saturniidae > Antheraea > Antheraea pernyi. Next base: position 55,011 of record MU159317.1, on the reverse strand, counting down.
GTATAACTTACCTGTTAAATCTGGGTTCTCAGGATTCTCGTTGAGTCTTCTCTTGATCTCTCTAATGTCAGAGATGAGCGTCTCATTGTCTTTCTTGAAAGCGACAACGGAGTCTGTGAATTCTTCAGGCCGCAGATACTGTTTACAAAAATATGATTCATAAATGCTACGTAATTATGTAGATATGTTTTACTGAAATTAACATTACGCTTTTCAATAAGACTGAGGATTAATAAAGAATTTAATATAGGTAACTTAAACACAAAGAAATACAATTAAAAAGACAGGGCAGAATTAATCCAAATGCACTGCCTAGTTGCTATGGAATAGTTAAACCATTCTCATTAGTTAATTAATAATAACTTTGCATTAAAAATGTATAAATATTTAAAAGAAGAGACAAAAGGAAAACTGAAGCCTAACAAATCTCAATATATCAAAAGCTTTATATTCGGTTTTTATAAAATACATTTTCACTCTCGTTTTTTTAATTCATAACGCGTATTCTAAAGAACTGTATAGTTTAATTCCTTCGCCTTCTAACCAATACCCTACCTTGAAATCACAATGGCCTACCTTAAAAATACCAAAAACTAAGATAAATTATTATAATTAAATTGTTTGTTCATAGTTTGAGATAAAAAAAAATGTAGCGATAGGTATCTAAACTTTTCCGAACATACCACAGTTTGTGACATTCGAGGGCAGATCAATTTTTTTTCCGCCCCACCTGTAACCTATGCTGTCCTACCGTAAATTCGACTCTAGTTACAGCCCTGTTACTGAACCGTTGAAAAGTTTTTCAGTTTCAAGTTAAAAACTCACTGTCCACGATTCCTCATAACGCACCGAAAGAAATATAACTTTAACATAAATATATATTTCAAGAAGTCATCATCAGTAAAATATTTAAAAAATGTATCGGTTCGAAGATAATATAAATAAAACAAAAGGTAAACCATAAACAGGTAAGTTTAGACCTTTAAAAGCAAATCTTTCGACGATCCGAATAAACAAATACACAAAGCGAAACATACAAAACAATATGATCACTTAACTTAAGTGAGCGTTGCTGACAGCAAGACGTTTACGTTCTATAAACACAAACTATTTGATGTATACATGGTAAACAAACAAATAATAATAAATCTCTTACAATCAATTGTAAATTAACTAGTTCAATATTCAATCAAGAATGTTTTATTCAGTGTAGGGATTTAGAAACACTTATGAACATCAAAATTTTACGACCTGTTCAGAAAATATCATTCATCAATTTTTAGTGATTTTTTTAACTGTACAACCACTGTTTTCAGTCCTGTGTTAAAATTTTTACACAGGAAGAAAGTCTTTTTTTTCGAACTGAGTACGCTATTGGCCTAGCAAGGCTATTAACAACTTCACCGGACTACAGAAAGAAAGTCTCTTCCCGGTATTACCATCACATAAAGATCCACATTATAATAACCTTTTTGCAATAAAATTACCTTGAACTTCTATGTTTGACTAAATTGGTAATATGTTTAGGAAATTTATTTGAAGTATGACTACATTACATACATACATATGACTTACGTAGTTCAGTTAACACGAACTATTACTATGTACATTTAATTATACAATTACATAAATTCTAAAAATATAAATAAATAAGTCAAGAATGCTTTCGGTCAATTACCTAAAGAATTCTTATAAAGAATGGTATTTCCAAGATGACGAATCACTTTATCCCGTAATAACTCTGTATAATAACAATAATGTAATATAATACAATTTAATCATGGAAATAATAATAAAGATGAAATTAATTAATACATTTTCGTATATAAATAGATTTAATTATAGTGATAATTAGAATGAACTGCGTCGAGTAAATACACATTTTATCTACAACGGGTAAGGATTTTTATCTGGTGTTATTTTGCCTCGACATGAGCTGTGGACAGGTATTGATTTTTATGTTAATTTTGCTTCGCAGCGATATGCGACGCAATGAAGCTTAAAATCGCCTTCACTCGGATTAACAAGGATTATGTTTAGCATAATCTTAAACAGTAAAGCATTAAGACAAGTAATGAGTTGTATTATTCATAAAGGCTTAATTTAATGATACAAGATTTCGCCTTTATTATTTGCTAGGTTAAAGTTTATGAAACATTTCGATATGGTATTCATTTTTTTGTATTCTTAAGATAATTACATTTTGTTGACTCGTACTCATTTCAGTTTTAAAGAATTTATATGCATATGTACGTAAAAACCTAATGTGCAAAATTATATCCCAAATGATATCATAATATGTAATTATTATGATATATTTCAATAAAATCGGTCCGGTAGTTTCTGTGAAAATCGAAATAAATAGTCTAGTTATTGTGAAAAAAATTATTGTAGGTGTTTTTATGAAATGTTTGTCTGTCTGTTTGTTTGATCACATATTACCCCTAAAGTATTACGTTCACGATGAAACCTCACCAAAATCATAAAGCGTATCGTCGAATAACATTTAGTCTTTATTTCATTAAAATCGATCCACTCTATACAAACTTATTGTAATTTGAATGACGGCTTAGGTTAAGTAGCGAGAGAATAGTAATTTAATTAATTAAATGCAATTCAATCTCTTACAAACACAAGGATGTTATATAATGTGTAAATAACATCTAAGACAAAGTAAACGAAAGACTGTTTCGCATTAAATTCCGGGCGAACACATATTTCTACTGCAATGCAGAAGTGCTGTGTGTCTGTGTAAAGGATATGACTATCAACCACAGAATTATGAAACCGCTTACACTTTAACTACTCGCAGGTTTGTCACTCTATGCTATGAACATTCGCTGACACGCAAAACTTTAGAATTTGATCCTCGGGTGTATGGCCTGACGTCCAGACTAGACGCCAGACTTCTAAACTATATATAGTTGTTATATTATATTTATATACATTTTTACAGAATATTCCAAAGGTTGTAAGACTATAATAACTATAAGGAAACGACGCCTAAAAGTTATCTAAATTATACTTGAAGGATTTAGATTATTAAATTCCTGAATGTGTTTAATTTCTAACTCTATTCATTGTCGAGAAATAAAAAATTAAAAAACAGGTAATAATCTCTTTATATTGGTTCACTAAACCGATTTATCTAAAAAAATCTTAAGAATCAATCCAACTTTTAAATCTATATACATCTAAACAAATAGATAAAATTGATGTGTCTGTTTGAAATGCCATAATAACAGCTTTTTATTAAATAGATATGAAAGTATATACAGTACTTGTAACAAAAAAATGTGTGTAGTAAATACACGCGATAAAAGTGAAACTTTAGTTAAAAAATATACAACAAATAGCGAACGACACGCAGTGTACCCATGCAATCACCCATCCAAGTACTGACCGCGTTTGGCGTTGCTTAACTTCGGTGATCGGAAAAGAATCGGTGTCTTCAACACTCTACCGGACAGTGTTTCCGCCACCACTATTCGTCACACAAAAAAGGTTGCCGATCGGAATTTCAAAGCCCTCCCAGTGTCACTCCAAAATAATTTTTGTCTGTTTATTTTTCCGCCAAATCCCCAAAACGGTTGCATCGATTTTGAGGGGCTTTCAGTGACAGATAGCTCATATTATAAGGTGTAACTCGGACATACGTTTATTTTAAATATTACTAGGCTAGTTAGATTATTAATTACGCAAAGGTCATAATTACATAATGTCTAATTATACAAATATGCCCATATAAATACTTTTTCGAAATAAATCATTATCCTAATTCATTTTTCTTGAATTATAAACGTTAATAATTTCATTTTACAAATACACGTGACTATTTTCTAATGAGAATGACTTTGTTATTTTATCTAGATTCATTATGGATCGTATCCAATATTTTTAAATTGTAAATCGTTTTCTACCTTTAAGTTATCTTTGTTAAATTTTATCATTACTGCTTAGCCTCTAAAGAAATGTGTGAAGATGTGTAACTTACAAAATCCTGTGAAAGATCACCTATTACTGCCTTAGCCCCTATAGTTCGGGCTGTGCGTTGATATATCATTCGGTCGTTAGGTGAAATAAACTCTAAGGTAAATTACCTCCTTCCCTCTCTTATCGTCATCCGGGTACCAGTCGCCGCTTTCTGCATCGTCCATTGAATCCAGAGTGTCTTCGTCGTCCCCAACATTATCTCCTTCGAGGACAGTGAGCCCGTCGAGTTTCTCCAAAGAGCCATGCGTCGTTTTTTCCTTCTCCACGGCTTTACTTTCCTGTTCCAAGGCCGTTATGTCCAGATCTTCGTCTGCGTAAATCTGTAAATAAATTAACAATTAAACATATATATTTGTTGGTCTGTTCGCGATAAACTCAAAAACTACTGAACGGATTTGCTTGCGGTTTTCACCAGTGGATAAAGTGATTCATGAGGAAGGTTTTGGTATATAATTTGCCAAGGTTTTTTTTATAATCAGGGCGGGACTACGTCTGCCGGGCCCGCTAGTTAAACATATATACTTGTTGATGTATGCGTATAGTTAGATAGTGATAGATAATTAAAGCACTAACAAAGTTGATACTTATATTTCAACAGTATACAAAGAATTAAAATGGAATGAAAAGAAGCAAAAATAGTTATGCGAAGTTTGCCATCAAGAAGAAGTTTATCATATTGTAATTTATATTTTTGTTATTCTTTTATTTTGTGAGATGTTTGTTTGATTATCGTTTGTTGTATAGATGAGGGTGGCGTACACTTTTTGAACAATGCCTCGACAAATATAAAGAAAAAATTGAGATGGGCAAGACATATGATAGGACATAAAAAAGGTAACGGACTAAATTCATAACAGAATGGTACCTCAGAGAGAATAAAAGAAGCCGAGGTAGACAGAACAAAAGAGAACGATATAAAGGAAGTAGCAGGCCCAGCATGGATCCAAATAGTAAGAAATGGGAAAATATGGAAATATTTAGAGTAGAACTTTGTCGCTGGACAAGCTGTAACAGAAAAACCGGATACCGATAACAAAAATGTACCATAACATGTCAACGATTCAGTATCACTTTCTTTTAACTAAATATATAAACAGTTCTCTACAATTATTATCTTTTAGATGACATTTATTACTGTTTTCTGTTGATTATTTGAAGTTGTTCTATTTCAGTATATTTATATTTAATTATAATACTGGTTTTTAACCGCAGCTTTGCTCGCATTAATGTAGATTTAACCTATTTAAAGTACTATTCACTTTTGACTGCATGTACTTTTTACTGTACAATATGTATGCAAAGTTTAATGATGAGGGGTTGGGTAATTAAAGCGCAAAATCAAACAAACAAACTGACATTCTCATTTATAACATTAGGTTAGGCTATTCTAGTGTTTATTTATAACTTGTATGTTGTGATTAATATGACCATATTACCATTACTTAAAATTTTGTTATAAATAAATAAAAAAGCATTTAGGAATAAATTAAGTACACAATTACGTCACAGTGGTGACCTTTATAATAAAAAATCTCTTCCAACAATGATCTTCCTATTATCCAGGTGCGTGGAATATTATATCACCTGGGAACTGAGTATATGATTGATCGGGTGCTCACGCAACGTTACTCTATACAAGCCGGCAATCAATCTTGTAAATTATGTTCTTATAAATGACTAGGGTTGCTCGCGGCTCAGTTCGCATGATATCGGAATCTAAAAATTATGTGGGTTTCTTTTGTACAAAATATTTTTGAAATCAAACTCTTATGGCACGGTGGGGAAAAATTTTCGTTACGCGTTAAACGGAAGGTAGGTGGTATGTATGTATTTGTGTGTAAGTTTGTATAAGTGTTAAAACGTAGGAATATAATATATTGTTGGTGTATTTGAACTAAAATTTGAATAAAGGATTTTAAAGAAATAATATTGTAAATCGGTTTAGTAGTTTTCGTGTTATAAGTACAATAAATGGCGGACAAACAGACATGTAGCCTTTTATTATATGCGAGAATATTATAAACTATCATAATAAAAATAATAGTTAAAAAAAACTAAAAACAGCGGGGTAAAATAGGGTGGTAAAATCGAAACAACTACTGAAGCGATACGCAAAGGGAGGTCACAGAAAAATTTTGTTTACGGATGAGATTTTTTTTACAATTGAGCAACATTTTAACAAACAAAATGACCGTATTTATGCTTAAAGCTCTAAGGAAGCTTCCCAATTAGTCGACACAGTGCAACGTGGGCACTATCCGACTTTAGTGATGGTTTGGTGGGGTATTAGCTATGAAGGAGTGACTGAGCGATACTTTTGTGAGAAGGGTATCAAAACATCGGCACAAGTGTATCAAGATACCATTCTTGAGAAGGTAATGAAGTCCGTTAACAACACCATGTTCAATAACCAAGAATGGTCCTTCCAGCATGACTCCGAGCCGGGTCATAAAGTTCAGTCTACGCAGCCTTGGTTGGAAACGAACGTTTCGGACTTCATCAGAGCTGAAGACTGGCCGTCGTCTAGTCCCTATCTTAATCCGTTGGATTTTGTTTTATGGTCAGTTTTAGAGAGTACGGCTTGCTGTAAACACCATGATAATGTGGAGTCCCTAAAACAATCCGTACGGTTGGCAGTGAAGAATTTTCTCATGGAAAGAGTGAAAGAGTGCGTGCTTCTATTGATAACTGGCCTCAACGTTTAAAGGACTGTATTGAAGCCAATGGAGACCATTTCGAATAAGCTTTATATTTTACATTGTTTTATATTCATGTATTAAACATACTGTAAAAGTAATAAATGTTATTAGTGATAGAAATTAATTATTTCCTTTATTTCAGTATTTATGGCAAGACTAGGTATATAGTAAATAAATCAGTTCAAATATTTCTAAAATAAGAATAAACTTATCAATAAAACAATTAATTTGATTGTATATTCCGTGTATTTCATTTTTTTATTATTATTTAATTTAGTTTTTTGTTGTCTTTAAACGAACTTAAATTTCATAATAACTCGAAGACTAGACTTTTTAGTACATCGTATGTGACAAGAGGTTATCAGGCTGAATGGTATGTAACCTTAACCTGTTACCTTATGTAAAAAACATAGATTAATAAAGTTATCGGAATGTATTAAGTGCATTTACCTAACTACTTTTCTCTTGGTACTATTTATCATGGCTAGTTGATGAGTATGATAAATTTAATTTTAATCTAATGTTATGAGGTGGGTGATAATCACGTTCGAAGATTTCATTACATAGTGACGCTAATAAAAGAGATAGAATGCGTACGACTCCGTTGATTCTAACGTTCGGATTTACTTGATGTCTTCTAAAGAAATGGTGACTTATTAATAATACAGTTACAAGTTACAGCATGGTACGTTTTACTATCAGTTTACTCTTTAGGTTCTTTATTATTATTTGCTAACGTAAAGGACAGAGCTGAGATAATTCAATTCATTCATAACAAATTAGTTATTTTTGAAAATCAAGATAAGCTACGACATGGATTTTTTTACTTAAGGTCATAGCTACACTTCATTCAATTTGACCCTTTATAAACATTAAAGTCTCGAAAAGTAGAGAAATTACATGAGGCTGAAAGTGCCGGAAAATAGTAATTATTGTCGGTTCTGTAGTTGGAAATTCTCCGGGCGCTTTACAATTATATACAATCAACAATTTTCCAAAAGCAAAAGTTTAATAGCCTCACATAAGATCAATAGGACCGGAGCACCAATGAAGAATGTTTCTAAAACGTTTTTAATCCCTTTTGAGAGCTTCGGTTGTGTGTTAGCGTTAGCCAAAATAAATACTCCAAGCGGACAAAGACGGGGTCAGAAGCTAGTGTAATAATAAAGTGATACAAGATATATATGTGATTCCTGCAATAATGACTTAGCAAAATAATACAAACCAATAAATTAATTTTCTAGCCACTAAACGTTATTCACCATTTTTACATACAGCGTTAGGTATCGACTGTTGTTCATATTTCCTCTTGCTTTAACAACTAAAGATAGTCTAAAAGCGTAACAGATTGATTTAACGTTATAAATGCGGTACGTCGGCAAACGATTTTAAAAATAAAAATGCAATCATTCCGAATGATCGCAAATAAAAACGGCCCGGCTTTTTCATACGTGACTTATCAAATGCGAGATTGGTGAAACATAAAACATGCACACGATTTCATTGTAAGACATACTTGACAGTGCGGTGAATGTACAATCCTTAAAATACATTAACGGTATATATTTTTACTGTACATACAAATTTGCCAAAAAATAAAAACGAATTAAAAAAAATATTCTAAAATTGCACGAGAACGTTCTTGACCTTAGGTACCTACCTAATGTAAGTTTGACGTCCTTGACTTTAGATAGGTACCTACTTAGCCTAGGAATATCATAAACATACCAATATCTGAGTGATATAGACATTTCCCATTCGATTTTGAGAAGATCTCTGGTGTGTCTTCGAGATCTAAGGTACAATGTTAATGAAATGGGATACCCTTAAAATATCCTTTTTACAATAAAAAGAACTCTCCAAAACTGTTTATAAATGACGATGTTTCTGAGATAACAAGCATAAAAAAATACCACACAACTGCAGACCTCCTTTCTGAAGTTATTAAAAATTCATACGGGACAAGTTTAAAACTACTTTCTTATGATTTACGTAACAACACTGCTAGGTGAGATATTAGATTATTCGAAGCGGTGATAAAAGCGATAAAATATCACAAATATGAAATACCTATGTGTGGTCTGCATAACGTATTAACATCTGAGGATGATAACAACGTTTTTACCTTACGTGCGAAGTGCAAATATTGAAAATATTTGACCATGAATACAATTTTTATTGACACAGCAGTAAAATCTGCGATATAGTAATAAAGATACTTTTAAATAGGTTTCACGATTTATTTTCAACAATATAATATTCGATATTGAAGCGATGATGGCTTAGTTGATAGCGTGTTCGGACACCGCGTCGATGGACGCAGGTTCGAATCCTAGCAACTGAGTCAGTACCTTCGGTGAAGGAAAATATCGTAATGAAACCGTAGTGGTAGGATTTGTTCTAAGTCAGTCTTTTTTTTATACCATAGGAGGCAAACGAACAGGTGTGTCTCCTGATATTAAGTGATCACCACCGTCCATAGACACTTGCAACACCAGAAGATTCGCAAGCGCGT
>MU159317.1:0-35367 GCA_015888305.1 Antheraea pernyi | reverse complement strand
CGCCTCCCTTTCCCTCTCTTCTCCCATCCCCTCTCCCTTTCCATCTAAACACAGGCTGGCAACGCACTTGCGACTCACCTCATGTTGCTAGTGTGGTAGACGGCGGTGATCAGTTTACATTAGGTGACTCGCCTGTTAGTTTACTCCTATGATAAAAAAAAGTTAAAATTCAACCATCTGAGAGCTACCTCGGAGTACACTACATAAACTGTTAGAATTACATGAAGGAATTGTAAGATGTCATCTTTTATATGTATGTATGTAGGTATGTTTATCTTTTAAATGTAAGTTATAGTCGCAAGCAGCCGAGTATGCTACATACAAGTACATTGTAAACATGTAGTGAACGCTAATCTGTGATTCTTGTCACGAATTCCTTCAAAATGTACAAGTAAACCAAAAATCGATGACATGTCGCACACTTGCTGGTATCTAAACGTGCTCAAGACAGCATTCACTGTTTGTTTAAAAACAAATATTTGTCTTTTATCATTTTATTAATCTTTGCACGCGGCTACACTCGCGGTAATGTTGATTTGCCTTATCCCTCGGGAAGAAAGGGTAGGGTTTTTTACGGGGACCCTGTATTCTTTTAAGTACCTCTGACAATGTGTATGCATATCCTCTTAGTGATGGGTTAAGTGAGTAGTTAAGGCATAAAAGCATGATTAAATCCCTCACTTTCGCATTTATAATCTTAGGACTAATTAGGACTATTCTCTTAAATCTAAAATTAAATCCTTACGATAATTAACCTATAGAAGAGTAACTAGGACAACCGTTCACTATAAAAGACTAGCAGAACGTGTATAGAAAGAATAAAAGACAACAACAATAGGTTTTACAGCATGTGAACTAGTTTTGTCACATAAATATTTCAGTAGCTCCAGGGATTGGGATCGCGTAATAAAATGCTGAAATAAAGTGTTATGTAACCTCATTACGTCAGCAATAAACCTGAATGGTAAGTTATTTCACACCACGCTTAACACGACCTACACATTTATTACATACCAGCGTACACCAGCAACTCTGTTTGCGTTAAACAATGCATATAAATAAAATCGATGTGTGCTTTGTTTGTCCGTACATGTAATGACTGAATCGATTTGACAGGACCTTCGTTGGCGGATAGAGCCTTTTTGCCATATACATTTACGTTAAAGGATTATAATTTTTTAAAATTATTTATAGGTTTGAACGCTTGACCACAATCTCACCTGATGTTGGATAATGTTTTGGTCTAAGATGGTAAATAGGCTAGATCTAGAGATGCACTAGTTCTCAAGTGCTGCTATCGGAGCACACTAAAGGTGCTTGTACACAGATGTTTAACTTAAGGGTGGTAGCTAGACATGCACGCTTATAAAAAGCTCTACGTCCATGATATTTTCTTTCATTAAAAGTTACGGTTCATTCGCAAAAATTCAAACCTACGTCGATCGATGTGATGTTCGAATACTCTAATGAATCAGCGAGTAGGGATAACGAGATTACAATTAAAACACAGCCTACAAGTAATCCAATTAAAAAGTAAAAATGTCAACTATTTTCACAAACTGCGAGAACAGGTTCGTAGCGAAATAACATTTAATAACATTAAAAAGTACCTTATATTCTCCATTTATTATATAAGTTTCTATTCATGAAAGAGAATTTAGAATCAGGCTAGTACTTCCAGAGTTCACGACCTTCAAACACATTCCCAAAATTATACTTTTTATACTAATAATATAGAAATGTAGATAGTGTACAACTGCATTGAAAGAAACGTTCGTACGTTACCCACACACACAACAGTACTCAACGCAGCAAGAAGCCAACACAAATACATAAATGGAAATTCATTCTTAATGAAATCATTTGTTATAAATGAAAACATTAATTAACGTTGAACGCACTAATCTCAAGAATTACTGGTCTGATTTGAAAAATTATTTCAGTGGTATATAGCTCATTTATCGAGAAAGGTTATAGGGGCTACATATCATCACGTTAAGGCCAATAGGATCGGAGCACCAATGAAGAATGTGTCAAAATCGTTTTTTTCCTATTGAGAGTTTCCGCTGCGTGTTAGCGTTAACTAAGTAATTATTCCACGCTGACGATGTCTCTAGCAGAAGCTAGTTCCTACATATGTACGAAACACAAACAGCTACCTTTTGCAAAGCAAGATGCAGCAAAGAAAATACAAACAATGAACTACAAATTTTTTGACCGAGTTAAACATAAATTGTTCAGTCGAGTGTAATTTTTCTTACTTTAACCACCGTAGTTTATCATTGAAACATCTCTACAATCACATTTAATGAGGATAGCATATGGTTTTCAGACTAACAGCGTACGTATGTTTCTTTGAAGAATTCAGGTCCAGATATCTTTAGATGCTTACTAACGGCTACCGCATACCATTCAGTCTGAGTGGGTATTAAACGACTAAATATAAATTTGTATACATAGTCTATACTTACGAATAGAAATGAAGTATCCGATATTGATCCGGGTTTATCTCCGGAATGAATGAACCGATTTTAATTAGATTTTACTCATAGTTGAAGGACTTTCAGGGTATTATCTTATTATTATCGTTATATTTTCCCACAGGGATTAACAAGCAATGTTAAGATTTAACAGAGGTAACTTCAAAACGGTAAAGTTATAGGTATTAAGGTATGCATTATGGATTATAAGGTATGTATTAAGGTATAATAAACAAATAAAAGATAGTCGTTCATAGACACACACGCCTAAAATTATGCGTAATGCCTATGAAACAACAAAACAACTTCAGAGGGACGAAATCGCAAACTCTATCTTACTAAATTGATAAATTTAAGTAAGAACATATTATGATACAATTAACACTGCATATATTCATGATATAAATGAATTATAGAGCTTGCTTGAACCAATATAAGAAATAACGCATATACATTAAGCATCCATATTGAAGAGTTATGATAAAATAAAGTGTAGCAGCACTTCGTCAGTTGAGATTCCAATATTACACGAGTAAATTCTCCTTAATAAGAGCTTTTATTATTAAATATTTATGAATACATGTCAAAACAAAGAACGCTCTTAATTTATAGCAGAATTTAGTAATGTTCGCCTTACAAAGGATTCTATTCAACTTAATTTTGAGTTATAGAGGTGAAATAGATAAACAATCTTTATAGAGCGATAATATTTGAAATATAGTTTGCATCCAAGAAGTTCTTTACACATTGTCGACAGTATTCAAAATCAGTACATTAATTATTTTTGTTCGAGTTTAGAGTTTAGAGAACTCGAGTAATGATCGAGTTTTAAAAGTAATATAAATCAAACATGATATGTTCGATATTTGATTACAGTTGATTATATTTATTTATCCGAGTTATAGAGGGAAAATGGGTACTGAAATACACAGTGTATTGGTTATATATTAATAATATTATTTCGACTTATCGAGAGTTCAGATTTCAAGAAATAAATGCATTGGAGCTTAGAGAGGACAAAGGCTTCTTTCAAGTTGTAACCGACGAATTATAATCGAAGTTCGACTTAGCGAAGTTCTATTGTAATTTTGGAGACAATATAACCCAGAATGTTTATTGTTGCTAATGACTGATACACTAGCTACCATCCTGAAGTTGAAAATCTGACTCGAATCACCCGTTGCTGTATTCCGGCAGCACTTGATAGACCGCCCTCTCTAGATATAGCGTGTTTACCGTCTTAGACTACGTAGTCATTTAATATCAGAAAGCTTAGTGGTCAAACGCTAAAACCTAAAGAGAATTAAAAAAATTATGATTTTTTTACTTCTACTTCATGTTAACTGCCAGTGTTGTTGAAGACGATGATAGCTAACACTAGAAACAGGACTATGGTACAAATACAGCTGTGGGAAACAATATGGCAAGAAATTCGAAAGGTGGTCAGGCATTTTAAGACAGGGAAGCACTAAATTCGATGACAATCGACATCGTTTCGATGATAATGAGTGTACGCTTTCACTGAATGAAATAATTGTGAGAAAAACATAATGTGGTGGTAGAGCTTTAGCTAAAACCCGGCTGGCTGAGTGTAACCACGAAGTAGAAAATCTGGTCCCAAACATCTGTTGGTTTATTTCGCCAGGTGCACTTGAGAGCTAATCTCCCACTAGATTTAGCATAATTTAATATCAAGCGAGGTTATAGTCCAATGCTAAAACGTATAAATATTTTAAAGATACAGTAAATTTATTACAAATACCACTAACGTGCTATACATGGTATTCATATTATTAACAAGGAAGTTCGTGGGGATTAATGCGATGTGTTTCTCTTTCGTGCGAAAACTACTGAGCGGATTTGGATAAAACTTTGCAGTAATATAGCTCATACGTTATAATTTATAAAAATGTTCTTTAAATTACACAAAATATAACGTGAGTGTCAAGAAGTTTTGTAGGTGGTAGAACCACGCTGAAGCTATTACTGGTTTCAGCGTGAATGGGTTGGCTCGCCCGGGATATTACCACCCGATCCACAGAATACCGACGTGAAGTAACAGTGCTTGCATCGTTGCGTTTCGTTCGGTCAGTGAGAGCGCCGGAAGGCCGCCTCCCTTTCCCTCTCTTCTCCCATCCCCTCTCCCTTTCCATCTAAACACAGGCTGGCAACGCACTTGCGACTCACCTCATGTTGCTAGTGTGGTAGACGGCGGTGATCAGTTTACATTAGGTGACTCGCCTGTTAGTTTACTCCTATGATAAAAAAAAGTTAAAATTCAACCATCTGTCTGTTCGTTTGCCTCCAATGATAAAAAAAAGTTAAAGTCAACCATCTCAGAGCTACCTCGGAGTACACTACATAAACTGTTAGAATTACATGAAGGAATTGTAAGATGTCATCTTTTATATGTATGTATGTAGGTATGTTTATCTTTTAAATGTAAGTTATAGTCGCAAGCAGCCGAGTATGCTACATACAAGTACATTGTAAACATGTAGTGAACGCTAATCTGTGATTCTTGTCACGAATTCCTTCAAAATGTACAAGTAAACCAAAAATCGATGACATGTCGCACACTTGCTGGTATCTAAACGTGCTCAAGACAGCATTCACTGTTTGTTTAAAAACAAATATTTGTCTTTTATCATTTTATTAATCTTTGCACGCGGCTACACTCGCGGTAATGTTGATTTGCCTTATCCCTCGGGAAGAAAGGGTAGGGTTTTTTACGGGGACCCTGTATTCTTTTAAGTACCTCTGACAATGTGTATGCATATCCTCTTAGTGATGGGTTAAGTGAGTAGTTAAGGCGTAAAAGCATGATTAAATCCCTCACTTTCGCATTTATAATCTTAGGACTAATTAGGACTATTCTCTTAAATCTAAAATTAAATCCTTACGATAATTAACCTATAGAAGAGTAACTAGGACAACCGTTCACTATAAAAGACTAGCAGAACGTGTATAGAAAGAATAAAAGACAACAACAATAGGTTTTACAGCATGTGAACTAGTTTTGTCACATAAATATTTCAGTAGCTCCAGGGATTGGGATCGCGTAATAAAATGCTGAAATAAAGTGTTATGTAACCTCATTACGTCAGCAATAAACCTGAATGGTAAGTTATTTCACACCACGCTTAACACGACCTACACATTTATTACATACCAGCGTACACCAGCAACTCTGTTTGCGTTAAACAATGCATATAAATAAAATCGATGTGTGCTTTGTTTGTCCGTACATGTAATGACTGAATCGATTTGACAGGACCTTCGTTGGCGGATAGAGCCTTTTTGCCATATACATTTACGTTAAAGGATTATAATTTTTTAAAATTATTTATAGGTTTGAACGCTTGACCACAATCTCACCTGATGTTGGATAATGTTTTGGTCTAAGATGGTAAATAGGCTAGATCTAGAGATGCACTAGTTCTCAAGTGCTGCTATCGGAGCACACTAAAGGTGCTTGTACACAGATGTTTAACTTAAGGGTGGTATGCACGCTTATATACACGCGTGGTATACATGCACGCTTAAAAAAAGTCTACGAGCATGATATTGTCTTTCATTAAAAGTTACGGTTCATTCGCAAAAATTCAAACCTACGTCGATCGACGCGGTGTCGGAATACTCTAATGAATCAGCGAGTAGGGATAACGAGATTACAATTAAAACACAGCCTACAAGTAATCCAATTAAAAAGTAAAAATATCAACTATTGTCACAAACATGAAACTGCGGAAACAGGCTAGAAGCGATATAACATTTAATAATATTAAAAAGTACCTTATATTCTCCATTGATTATATAAGTTTCTATTCATGAAAGAGAATTTAGAATCAGGCTAGTACTTCCAGAGTTCACGACCTTCAAACACATTCCCAAAATTATACTTTTTATACTAATAATATAGAAATGTAGATAGTGTACAACTGCATTGAAAGAAACGTTCGTACGTTACCCACACACACAACAGTACTCAACGCAGCAAGAAGCCAACACAAATACATAAATGGAAATTCATTCTTAATGAAATCATTTGTTATAAATGAAAACATTAATTAACGTTGAACGCACTAATCTCAAGAATTACTGGTCTGATTTGAAAGATTATTTCAGTGGTATATAGCTCATTTATCGAGAAAGGTTATAGGGGCTACATATCATCACGTTAAGGCCAATAGGATCGGAGCACCAATGAAGAATGTGTCAAAATCGTTTTTTTCCTATTGAGAGTTTCCGCTGCGTGTTAGCGTTAACTAAGTAACTATTCCACGCTGACGATGTCTCTAGCAGAAGCTAGTTCCTACATATGTACGACTCAGATTTCAAGAAATAAATGCATTGGAGCTTAGAGAGGACAAAGGCTTCTTTCAAGTTGTAACCGACGAATTATAATCGAAGTTCGACTTAGCGAAGTTCTATTGTAATTTTGGAGACAATATAACCCAGAATGTTTATTGTTGCTAATGACTGATACAGTATTATGTTAAAACAATAGGTTTTTTTTTATGTCATAGCAGGCAAACGAAGAGGTGGGTCACCTGATGTTAAGTGATCAACACCATCCATAGACACTAACAACACCAGTGGAGTTGAAAGTACGTTGCCAGCCTGTGTTTCGGGGAAAGGGAAGGAGAGGGAGAAGGGAGTGGAGGCGTGGGGAGGTGTGCCTCCGGTGCTCTCACTGACCGTACGAAACACAACAATGCAAGCACTGTTATTTTACGTCGGTTTTCTATGAGAGAGTGATACCACTCCGGGCGAGCCGACCCATTCATGCTGAAACCAGTAATAGCTTCAGCGTGGCTCTACCCCCTACCGATGTATTTGTTTAGTAGGCCTGGTAATATGCTTGTAAATATAATATAATTAAAAACACCATTCAGTAAATAAGGGAAAATTTGGTTGAACGCAATTATATAACGCTCGGCGCGTAACTTAGATTGAAATTTACGTCGTTGGTGAAGCCATAATTCAATTTAATCTTGTAAATTATATTTTATGTGATAAATGAGACTGTCCGTCGTTGTTTGTGTTTTAGAGTAATCAAGTTAAGAGAGTACCAAGGTTTATTTAATTTTCTTTCAGTGAATAATGTATATTTATGTATACTTTTTGTGTCCATTATTTTTTTGTGAATTAATTGAAAGTTATTATGAATTTTATGTCCGATGTTTTCCTTTCTATATTTAGTTAAGGATCTTTCTACTCGTCTGTTTGTTTGTACGCTTCTTATTTTTTATTTCCTAGAGTTCTCTGCCCAGTTTTGAACATATATTTTATTTCATTAAATAATTATATATGTTTATCTCTCTACGGTATTTAAGTTAGATTTATTAATAATAAAAATAAATATATAAAGAATAAATAATAATGAATATCTAGGTCATATAACTCATTCCATAAAACATGCGACATTTTCTATAATGAAAAAGTGTAATGAATATTTTGTATTTGTATGCGGGTATATCTGAGATCTATAATATACTATCAGTCTGCTCACAAGATACAGCTTTCATTGGTCCAGTATTTCTGTTTTTTCTCTTTCTATTACTTTCCTAATATTTTAAAATATTGTTTTAGAGTATCAATTAGTTTCACAATATTATTTTCTTTCTGTTTCAATTTCCTTGTTTTTGTATTATTATGTTAAATTTTTAAATGTTTTTTAGTTTAATATTTAGTTTTATTAATATTTATTTATTGCTGGAGCATGCTGTGGTTGTCTCAAAATATGACTACATTTATAATGTATCACAATAGTCCTACTTTTTGTATGTTTACTAGTGTATTGTCATATTGAGGATCCTAAAATAAATAAATAAAAAAAATACAATTTGGTTTCTTATTTTTATTTTTATCATTTATTACTATTATTGTATTTAGTTATAATTATTATTACATTACATTTCGAAATGTGAATAATAACTCTACATCTACTCATCGACTTTAATATATAGAAAAATGGTGTCAGATTTCGGCATGTTTTAATCTACAAACATATTTTGCTTTAACATTTTTACCCAATTTCACCAAACAAAAATTAAATGATATTTGCCGAAACCCCCTCTCTCTCCCATGTGAGATTAATTGAGATTCGGCTTGACTCCCTCAACCCTAAGACCCACACGTAATTAATGGATGCCCCTTAAGATCTAGTCCAAACAAATGTGGTTAATCAAAGTAATAAAAGAAAAACACACCTTCATAATTCACTATATGAAGACGTGTAAAGACTTCCTGCCACATAACCCTCTATTAGATAAACAACAAATAAATCCCACAGGCAATTACTCAGATGAAACCCCAATTTAACGAGTCGAGGTGCTTGTAATTACGCGTTTATTTTTATCATCGCGTCGAGATACAAAAGGGAATAAAAAGCCGTCTTGAATTTATGCCCGTGATCAATTCGTCTAAATTGGTCCTGACAACCGGCGCGGAGGAACACATGAACCCACGATTGCTGCCGATGTGTCAGTAATGTTATGTAATTGATGTCAAGTGACTGTGCTATATATCTTTTAAACTTTTTAATGGTCTTCGTAATTTATTAAAACAGATTCATGTAAATCTATTTTCAGAGCTTATATGTTCTTTTATATATGATTGCTTATTATTAATCAGTAGATATAAAATTCGTTATTTAAAAATAAGTGATGTACATTGTCGTCCTGATTAATAATATATAATAACTAGCAGTGGCCGCGACTCCGTTCGCACGGAACCTAATGTAAAAAAAATAGTTTAATAAAACTAAAAAAACGCGCTTTCATAAAAAATCCATCCAAAAAACAGAAAATAAAATTTAACAAATTTGGATTAAGAATAGTTTAAATTAGATTGCGTGGTTTTTTATGAATGTGTGTTTTTTTAGTTTTTTTAAACTATAATATTATTTATTTTTCATTTTTTAGTTAATTTTTTTTTTTCGGATTATTGCATTATCGTCGACCTTTGACAGGTGTGCAAAGTTTGAATTAAATCTGATCGTTCAAAGTAAGATTGAAATTTACGTCGTTGGTGAAGCCATAATTCAATTTAATCTTGTAAATTATATTTTATGTGATAAATGAGACTGTCCGTCGTTGTTTGTGTTTTAGAGTAATCAAGTTAAGAGAGTACCAAGGTTTATTTAATTTTCTTTCAGTGAATAATGTATATTTATGTATACTTTTTGTGTCCATTATTTTTTTGTGAATTAATTGAAAGTTATTATGAATTTTATGTCCGATGTTTTCCTTTCTATATTTAATTAGGGATCTTTCTACTCGCCTGTTTGCTTGGACGCTTCTTATTTTTTATTTCCTAGAGGAGTATTCTTTTCCCAGTTTTGAACATATATTATATTACATTAAATTATATATGGTAATTAAGTTAGATTTATAAAAAAATACAATTTGGTTTCTTATTTTTATTTTTCTATTATTTTGCTATTATTGTATTAATTATAATTATTATTACACTACATTTCGAAATGTTAATACTGTATAATTCTACATACTAGTAGTAGGCCCTGTGGTCGACATTCGACCATAGTTCATTGATTTTTTTAAGTTTGAATTTTATTAGGGTTGATTTCATTGTTGAATGTAGAATGAAAAAGGGTAATTGGAACGTAAAAGTAAAATAATACATACAGTCGAGCATAGCAACCTACTTTGGAGACAATATAACCCAGAATGTTTATTGTTGCTAATGACTGATACAGTATTATGTTAAAACAATAGGTTTTTTTTATGTCATAGCAGGCAAATGAAGAGGTGGGTCGGGTCATCTGATGTTAAGTGATCACCACCGTCCATAGACACTAACAACACCAGGGGAGTCGAAAGTGCGTTTGCCAGTCTGTGTTTGGGGGAAAGTGGGGTAGAGGGAGAGGAGGGGAGGAAGAGGGAGAGGAGAGGGGAGGGGAGGTGGGCCTCCGGCGCTCTCACTAACCGTAGGAAACGCAACATTGCAAGCACTGTTACTTCACGTCGGTTTTCTATGAGAGGGTGGTACTAACCCGGGCGAGCCGAACCATTCATGCTGAAACCAGTAATAGCTTCAGATTGGCTCTACCCCCTACCGATTTATTTGTTTGGTAGGCCTGGTAAATATGCTTGTAAATATAATATAATTAAAAACACCATTCAGTAAATAAGGGAAAATTTGGTGAACGCAATTATATAACGCTCGGCGCGTAACTCAGATTGAAATTTACGTCGTTGGTGAAGCCATAATTCAATTTAATCTTGTAAATTATATTTTATGTGATAAATGAGACTGTCCGTCGTTGTTTGTGTTTTAGAGTAATCAAGTTAAGAGAGTACCAAGGTTTATTTAATTTTCTTTCAGTGAATAATGTATATTTATGTATACTTTTTGTGTCCATTATTTTTTTGTGAATTAATTGAAAGTTATTATGAATTTTATGTCCGATGTTTTCCTTTCTATATTTAATTAGGGATCTTTCTACTCGCCTGTTTGCTTGGACGCTTCTTATTTTTTATTTCCTAGAGGAGTATTCTTTTCCCAGTTTTGAACATATATTATATTACATTAAATTATATATGGTAATTAAGTTAGATTTATAAAAAAATACAATTTGGTTTCTTATTTTTATTTTTCTATTATTTTGCTATTATTGTATTAATTATAATTATTATTACACTACATTTCGAAATGTTAATACTGTATAATTCTACATACTAGTAGTAGGCCCTGTGGTCGACATTCGACCATAGTTCATTGATTTTTTTAAGTTTGAATTTTATTAGGGTTGATTTCATTGTTGAATGTAGAATGAAAAAGGGTAATTGGAACGTAAAAGTAAAATAATACATACAGTCGAGCATAGCAACCTACTTCACAACATTTTTTGAAGTCCTTTAGTGACAGATGTCAAAATGTCTTATTTTTTTACATGTGTGTATATATTGTGTAAAATTGAAGCATTAGTGTGAGTAAAGCATATTTTAATTAATTTAATGTACTTCTAATTCATTTTATATATAATAAATAGCTTTCTGCACATCTCCTCCATATAAACTTTAACTATGCCAAATTTCACGTTCATCCGTTCGCCCAATTCCGTTAAAAAGGGATACAAAGTTTAGGCTTCACGTATTAATATATAGATATTCATGGACTTTAATATATAGAAAAATTGTGTCAGATTTCGGCAAGTTTTAATCTACAAACACATTTTGCTTTAACATTTTTACCCAATTTCACCAAACAATAATTAAATAATATTTGCTGAAACCCCCCCTCTCTCTCTCCCATGTGAGATTTAGTGAGATTCGGCTTGACTCCCTCAACCCTAAGACCCTCACGTAATTAACGGATGACTCCTAAGATCGAGTCCAAACAAATGTGGTTAATCAAAGTAATAAAAGAAAAACACACCTTCATAATTCACTATATGAAGACGTGTAAAGACTTCCTGCCACATAACCCTCTATTAGATAAACAACAAATAAATCCCACAGGCAATTACTCAGATGAAACCCCAATTTAACGAGTCGAGGTGCTTGTAATTACGCGTTTATTTTTATCATCGCGTCGAGATACAAAAGGGAATAAAAAGCCGTCTTGAATTTATGCCCGTGATCAATTCGTCTAAATTGGTCCTGACAACCGGCGCGGAGGAACACATGAACCCACGATTGCTGCCGATGTGTCAGTAATGTTATGTAATTGATGTCAAGTGACTGTGCTATATATCTTTTAAACTTTTTAATGGTCTTCGTAATTTATTAAAACAGATTCATGTAAATCTATTTTCAGAGCTTATATGTTCTTTTATATATGATTGCTTATTATTAATCAGTAGATATAAAATTCGTTATTTAAAAATAAGTGATGTACATTGTCGTCCTGATTAATAATATATAATAACTAGCAGTGGCCGCGACTCCGTTCGCACGGAACCTAATGTAAAAAAAATAGTTTAATAAAACTAAAAAAACGCGCTTTCATAAAAAATCCATCCAAAAAACAGAAAATAAAATTTAACAAATTTGGATTAAGAATAGTTTAAATTAGATTGCGTGGTTTTTTATGAAAGTGTGTTTTTTTAGTTTTTTTAAACTATAATATTATTTATTTTTCATTTTTTAGTTAATTATTTTTTTTCGGATTATTGCATTATCGTCGACCTTTGACAGGTGTGCAAAGTTTTAATTAAATCTGATCGTTCAAAGTAGGACAAAATCGAGCTCAAAGGGGCCGGTTACATACAAACAGGTGCAGCTAATAAAAAAGCGTGAAAAGTGTGATAAAAAACAGTGAGTAATAAAATCATAGACATTCAGATGTATAGTCCATTTACTTATCTACTCTCGTACTTAAGTCGCGTCATTAAAATTACAATAACTTTTGATAGAGTGAACCGATTTTAATAAAACAAAGACTCCAGGATATGATTTATGATTTACTTTGAGAGGTTTTATCGTGAACTCGGTACTTTACCAGTGACGCGTGTACAAACAAACATACAGACAGACAATTCTAAAAATGATTTAAATGTATTTTACTGAAATTATACTTCTCTTGGCGCGTTAGGGAAAAATAATGAGAGTAAATTTTTACGATGCGTGCGCACACCGTCACGAAAAACCGACACCCTGAAGTTAGCTATAGTCAGCTTTTTCTATTGTTAGTGTCGTTTTTTCTACAAACGTAGAATAAGGCGAATGATAAAATTTATGAAAAGATTTCTATCTTGTTACGCCATCTTTGTCACGTATAACTTCTAACGCGTGTACATAAGTACACACACACTTTTCATTAGTTACTGCAAGACACCTGCAACAATTTTTTCCACAAAAAACATACAGACACGTTAGATGTAAATTCTTGTTATATGCATAGATATAAAAGAAGATGTAATAGATCGTTTATGTTTGTATGAAAGCGCTTATGTCTGAAAATACCAATAGTATCAAAAAAATCCTTTTGTACTATAAAAGGTATTTCTTGATTAAAGTTAAAGGGTATCTTACATCATGCTACGACCTTTAGGAGCGGAGCGATTATTATGCAAATTTAAGGTCAGCAAGGGTGCTACACGAACACGAAGTAATAGTGCGGAATGCAGGCAAACTGTAGGGCTCGATGCGGGGTATATGCGATTGGGGGCGGATTGGTTCCCGATATTATAAGGCAGACTGGATTTAGAATGTCTATGCCACCAAGGCATCATGCTGTATGACTCAGTTGAAATACATTTAAACTTTCCTGTGATGTGTTTTAAATTTTTGAAAATCAATCCCAGGGGATTGTAAATGCGAAGTAATAGATGTTTTGAGCATCTGTTATTTATCTTTCCTAACGTCGTTACATAAGCATATAATGAATACTCGGTTAAGTCCATCGTCAGACACGATTGGTCAAAGTATAATATCAATTCGCATGCACCTCTCTCCTGATATAAAAATACTGGCTTCTGTCTGCGACTTTGTTCGCGTGGAATAGGTACTTTGAGCTAACTTTAACTCGCAACGTCGTTTACGTAGAGGATATTTTCAAAGAATATATTTATATAATACGTACGTTAACTCCGACTTTGAAACATTCTTCATTGGTGCTCCGCTCCTGGTCTTAGCGTGATGATATATAGCCTATAGCCTTTCTCGATAAAAGAGTTATCTAACACTGATAGATTTTTTCAAATATACCAGTAATTGCTGAGATTAGCGCGTTTTAGCAAACAAACTGTTCAGCTTTATAATATTAGTACAGATTTAAATTAATTTCAATACATTATAACCGTACGTTAAATTGGCATCGGATCAAGACTGAAATCAAATAGGTAGCTTTGTTTTTTGGGGGCACATGGTTTACGAACGTCGAACCGTGTTGGTGCGCATTTCGGAAAACATCAAAGCGTGTGACCTACAAACGAGGAATTTGTTTTGGAAAAATGATTTCATACTCCTGCACACTTCGCATGAACGTATGGAGTCATACCTAGAATTAGGCGTGTAAATAGATTGCCTTCATTTCCTTGTTATCCGCGATGACCTATTACTGGCAAGCTGACTTGCAGTGGAAATAATTTAGACACTGACTCAATATACGAATTGCCGTGCAACAAAATTACTTTGTTTCAGTAGCCATGAAATAATCCAGTTCCATTAAACGATGGCGTAACCGGTAACATATATCTTTAGAGATTTTAATAGGTCTTTATAGCGTGATAAACTGAGTATTTGTAGATGTGTACATCTAAATATATTTAGAAAAATGTGCAGGTTAAGTAGATTTCTTTATTTCATTCTAATTTCACCTGATATTAGATTAATTTTTTAAAAGAACTGACCTGATAAAGAAAGATTTTTCGTATGTAATATGTAGTACACCAGTACCTTACCTCAACTGTCTAAGAGATCCTCAACTATTAATGAAGTATAAGACGGAGTATGTACATGAAATCGTAATTTTATAATAAATAGTAATATAAGCATGTGATATGTATAGTTAATTAGTTCGAATAATTACTGAGACACTATTCGTGGAATCACATGCATAGCAACAGCTCAAAGAGAGGAGGGGTCACTTTAGCATGCTTGCGCTAGTGGCCACTTCTGCCCGAATATATCTGCGTTCACAACCAAACCTCAAGAAGATGTCAAAGCCCTTCAGGCTAACAACGTTCAGTCAATTAAACAATAAAAACATCTGACAATGCCGTAAAGAATGTTTAAAAAATCACGGTATATAAATGACGGGTTCAACGTTTCGAAAAATTCTAGCAAATTTAAATTCGAGTCCACATACTTCAACAGACTGTATCATCGATTCAAACGTTACTGAAATTCGTTTTCTGAGACTTCAAAAATATAAGATTGCGGACCGCGTACACAATCGACTTTATATAGTTCTTGGTAGATGGCGACATACTACAGTTTATTTAAAAAGGTCCTATCATTTTAGCCATACGAATCAAATTCTTCCACCAGAGACTCAATGAAACAGGAAAACCAAAACAAACAATTTCGTAAAGTAAACCACTTAAAAAGAAAAGGTTTTTAAACGTGAAGCGATTATTAAATTGGCAATTGTTTTAATACCCCAGTGTATATACCAAGCAATAACAGCAAACCTCCCACTCCGTTTCGTTTTATAAGAAATTCCATCGGGCCATTACCAGTCTCGGAATGTTTCATTATTAAATTGAATATTCTCATTCTGATTATAAGAACACGATTTCGTTCGGCAATAATAAGATATTAGTCGACTTTATTAAATTGTTTTCTTTAATACATTATAACTGCAAATATTGCTGCGCTCTTAATTTTAATTAATATCGGCCACATACCAGTAACTCTGCAGATGACTTTTTTTTTATAGTAGCACGGCAAAATGACTGCTGTGCCTGATGGTAAGCACAGTACAATCCAAAAACAACGGCGACCACCGAGTGACACACTATCCATCGCCGGTCGCCGCTGTCATGCCTGCGAAAAGCTGGATATGCACAGGCTGATCCCGAAACGCGACCCAAAGAAGCGAATCACTATGGCGGGTTTTGAATATATATGGTGGTTGCGACCCAGACAGACTGTAAAGTATGGCCCACGCCGCGGCACAGAACACAGCTCGGAGGGTCGGAGGCGTCTTTCGTGCGAGAACACTCCCTAGTGGAGTGGTCGCCGAGGCACTTAACGCACCTGGGTTTCAGGCGACAGTTTCGTGCGGAGTGTCCGTACACCTGGCAGTTGTGACACTGCGAGGGCACAGACGTTTTGCGTAAAGGCCAACAGAAAAAGAACAATATTAGCTTTACTTTACCATTTTTGGTAAGTGCATAGAGCATACAAATGAACATCAACATGATTGGTTACTTTTTTTAGACTAAATCCTATCTATCACACAAGAAGTACAAAAAGTCGTGTCTCGTTCAGGTTCCAGCTGCTATTCCTGTACTTAGTATCCTTCTTTATTCTAATTTAGTAAAGGTGACTGTCACTGGATCTCTATTTCTCAGCGGCGTCTAACATTATTTATCTTCGAGTGTATTGTAGGAATTTTATTGAGTTCATTCGTTTTTATCTCAACATTTTTGTTACGGTTTTACCATGCTGTGTCTGTTTGATTTCAAAATTAAATGTCGTAAAGAATATACCAACAACCGTATATAACGTTATAAAATGCACAAACTTGACCTTTAGTCACATCAGCCCACGCCTGCACTCGTGTTCGTGCTTCTATTGACGTATGAAATCAAATCTGCTGCAGATGTTTGTTTATCGATCGAAACGATTTCTGTATGAAATTTTGTATTCAATATAATATAATATCTGTATATATAGGAACGTAATATTTGTATCTATAATACAAATAGGTAAGTCTATTTAGAACGAGACTATACGAGATACTATGAACTAGCCGTGATCGCGACACCGTCCGCGTGAAACTTATATATATGAAATAAATAATAGTTTTAAAAAAACTAAAAAAACACGCTTTCATAAAAAATCCAACTAAAAACAGAAAATAAAATTTAATAAATTTGGATTAAGGATAGTGTAAATTAGCTGTAAAGCTGTCGGGTTAATAGCGTAGGCAGTTCGAAAAAAAAAAACCGTGCTCGCGACACCGTCCGTGTGAAACTTAATGTAAAAAAACAGTGACTAATAAATAAAATCATCTGAATATATTAGTCCACTTACTTATTTACTTTTCTCTCATACTTAAGTTGCGTCGTCATTAAAATTACAATAACTTTTGATAGAGTGAACCGATTTAAATGAAACCAATACTCAATGATACTCAAGAATCTGTGTTATGATTTTTTTGCTGAGGTTTTATCGTGAACACAGTACTTTAGTAGTAATGCGTGTTGATATAAATATATTTTATTACTTATTCCTACCATAATTTACATAAATCTAGAAATTACAGACACGTTAGATTTACATTCTTGTTATATCTATAGACGATTATTGGACAGAAAAATCCTTGTAAAAATTCACTTTACATAGAATGTTTATAGGGCAAATTGGATTATCTAATTTCTATCCGTTGTTCAAGTGACTTTCGAACGTATACATAATGCTTTAAACTTTTTTCTTCCTTGTGGAACGTAATCAATAAAAAACTATTAAGATTCATATATTATTATTAACAATTACATTATTAACAATTTGGTAACTTGTAATGTAAAATTTCGTCTTAAATCTTATTATTATAAAATGAATACTGTGATTATTTAAATAATATTTTAAGCTTATGGAATACCATAGATTTGTAATATTAAACATCAAGTAGACGCAAAAATTATAAATGTAATATATATCCCTATAAATGTTCCACCGCTGAACAAAGACCTCATATTCTACTATTATTTATTTCCATTACATCTTTGTTATCCTAGGTTTATATCACGAAGTTATCTTTTAACTCGGCTGATAATTAAATTTAGATTAACACAAGAACTAGCAAAAATTGCTGGGACATACTTCGATCAGCTTAAGTTCTTCACACCATTAATCGTGTGTTAACTATTCGGCTATCAATAATTTAAAACGTAATTGCCTCGAATAGTGTTTTTGATATGCGAGCAATGTCATTATCATAAACCAGAAGATAACATATTTAGATTTACATAAACACACGCTATATGCCATTATATAAAGTCATATAAAACTCATATTTATGATACTCAACATTTAATATAGCGTCTAATTCCGCGTGAGGATTACATTTGGCATGTTCATTACTTTATAGCATAATATAAATTTGTTCCATTTAATGCACAGGAAAATAAATTAAAGATTTTAGTACAAGCAAAAGATTTGCTGTCTTTTCTTGGAACATTATCGGTGTTATTACAAAACAGTTAAATACGTATTGAATACTTGCTTTAATAAAGTTTGGATACTTACATATTAAATGCACCGCGCTTACCGACTTCTGCCGCGGCAAGTTCGTGTTATTCTTTTTCGCAAGTCTAACCTAACCTAACCAAAGAGAGATAGAAGAACAAGATGTTGAACGTTTTCTCTTAAAACGTTTAGCATGTTCGAACCAACAATCTCTTGCATTAATAATATGCATATGAATCAAATACATTAGAAAGTGATTTGTCTGGCATTAGAAAAATATCTAGAATTGCTGAAATTTACTCCAACAAAACATCGAGATTTATTAAAAGAATAATGCTGGGATACACTTGGTCCTTATTGAACAAGTTCTGTTCACGTACTAGAGTTTATTTCGTGACTTGTGCAATCCATACATAATATAAGCTTACGCGAACTACAAGCCATCACCTTGTTTCAAATTTCACGCAGAATAACCAGGCGGTGGCCATAAATGAACCTGGACATTAACAGCGCCGAAATGTTCTTAACGATTGAAACAGAATAACAAGTTTATGGTTAAATCAGCCGTAACGCATAACTTGGCGAGGTGCCATGTTCGTTCAGAATCAAATCTAATCTATACATAAAATAAAAATGCAAATTTAAAGTGTCTGTACATTTTCGTGAAAATAATTGTTGCAGGTATCTAGGTAGAAATAGAATACACTTCAATCATTTTTAGAAATGTATATCTGTCTGTTTGTATGACCACGCATAACTGCTAAAGTACTGGGTTCAAAATAAAACCGGATTCAATTATTACGTAATTTTAGACAATTTTGATCGTCCCTCGCACCCTTTAATAACAGGCAATCTTCTTTGATTATGTCGTTTATAGAATCAAAGGCAAACTCTCCCCCTCCTATGCTCGAAGCTTAGACTCCTCCGCTCCCTTTAGCGTTTACGTAATACACAGACGATTTTTTTTTACAGAACTCATTGCTATTTTGAATCGGTAATACGTTTTACTGATGACCTATACGAAATCTAGAAATATACTATTTAATATTTCGACCAAACATTTTTTTTATTCCTCCTATAAGCAAACGCATAGTTCCAAATTTTAAGCATATTTCAGCCACTCAGTATTTTTATATGCATTAGTTATTATTCTCTGTAGCAAGAAGACACCTATCGTATCCACTAGTAAATAAAGAAATAGATAAACATTAAAATTACTATCGAAATAGGGTAAAGCCGTAACGGCGAACACAAATACCTGTAATATAAATATGTATATCTATATATAAGTAAGCGTAAATAAAACAGTTCACTACTTTTTTCTCTTATGTTTGACAACTGCTTTTTTTGCTTAGTAACTATTGACGAGTTAAAAAGTTATCAACAAAACATTTTGGCTCGTTATCGTCTCTACATTCGAAGAGTCGAAGAAGCTTTTATTTATAAGTCTCTATTCATTATACTTCGTCCTCCTTAAATCAACAATCTAAAGCATTTTTACAATACTCAATACAGACAATATAGTAAATATACACGTTAACAAAGATTTGTATGAACTTAGTCAAATATCAACCACTGGACGACCACTAATTATCTCAAATGTATTTTTTTTTATGTCATAAGTGGCAAACGAACAGGTGGGTCACCTGCTGTTAAGTGATCACCACCGTCCATGGACACTAACAACACTAGACGAGTCGCAAGTGCGTTGCCACCCTTTGGGGGGAAAGGATTAGGGTAGGGAGAGGGAGAGGAGGAGAGGAGAGGTGGGCCTCCGGAGCTCTCACTGACCGAACGAAACGCATGTTAATGACTACGTCCGGTACCGCTATGACACACCCGAGAGGCGAGACTACAACGCCACACAGGGAACCACTATTGACCTGCAATACCGCGCTATTGACTTTATCGGGGGTGTTACTAATGACCTCGAACGCTATTGGTTGAAGTTGCCGGCTGTTCATTATACACCCCGGTGTGAGACTACATTGGTGGGAGTTCGGCATATAAACGGCAAGATGTCACTGATCTGCACGCACTCCTATGTGGAAGTTACTGTAAGGTGAAGCTCTGCCCAGTTAAATAGTTACAGTACCTTCAGAGTGTTTATTGGTGTTCCTGACTGACTGATTATACGTATTGTGTAACACGCAACAATGACAAGCACTGTTACTTCACGTCGGTTTTCTATGAGAGGGGTGGTACTACTCCGAGCTAGCCGACCCATTCATGCTGAAACCAGTAATAGTTTCAGCGTGGCTCTACCACCATGAAATAATATTGGTCTTTATGAATGACTCCTTACGTTTATCACAAACAGTGTATGACATATTGTTTACCAAAAACACGCTTACATCAATTATATGAATAAGCGGAAATGAGTCAATTATTTATTGAATCACAAGCTTCATTGACCTATTAGTATATTTTGTTAGATACGAATATATTTTTCCAACTTGTATACTTCATTTATACCATTTTACTAGTATCTATTTCAATAAAACTTACCACATTACGACTAACAATGAATAAACAATGGACAAAGAGTGAATGAATGATTCATACATAATAGTTATATGGTATTTAAATAATAAAATTAGGGCGCATGGATTTCAAATATTTAATTTTTCATTTCTAAGAAATATCTCTGTTCATTGTGTTTTATCTTAATTATATTATGTACTAGGTGATACTAACGATTTCGTCTGCCTCGTCTCTTATATTGAGAAATAGCTACAATATATTATAAAAGAAAAATATAAAAAAAATCGAATCCAAAAAAATATTTTGATTAGATCTTTTGTTACTTATAAATATTGAAGTTTAAAAAAAAATACAATTTTATCTAGATATTGTGATATTTTTTTTAGAAAAGAACCAAGTGTTAAGTTAACTGTTGCATAAAAGTAAAAAAAAACAGAAATCTATGCAGTAGCTTATTTGTGATGCGCGCACGACAGTGGATGATAGGGGGGGGGGGGATATCATCCATTTCTATCAAGTCTAATCTCACATGGGAAAGAGAGGGATGTTTCGGCAAAACTCTTTTCGAGCAAGACATAGTTTTAAAATGTGAGAAAATCAGATTTATTTCAAGTAAAACATGTTTTAGACTAAATTATGCCGAAATCTAGCACAATTTTACTATACCTATATTAAAATTCATGAGTCGATATAAAGTTATTTCATATATTTCGAAGTGTAATGTAATAATTATTATAACTGAGTATAATAATAGTAAAAAAGTTAAAGTAAAAAATAAGGATAAAAAAGCAAACTGTGTGTGTTTTTTTAATAAATCCAACGCCATTTATATTCAAAAAATAAATTTAGAAAAATCTCGTGTATGATTAGAGGACCCGGGAGAGGGGTCGAAACTCGCAACTAATCTCACGACATCTCACCAGGGGAGATAGGGAGTCAAAAAAAAAACTCAATAACGCCTAACGTATTTAATGGACGACCCCTTTTAATGAACTGTTGGTAATTTTTGGTCGTTTTGTAATTTGTAACAAATGAACGATAATAAAACGAATGTTCCATGTTCATATCGGAACTTTGAGTCTGAGTACCTAGAGTGAAGCGCTTTCTTTTTCACAACTGTTGGTTATTGTATACAGCTTGGTTATTCATGCCTTACGATGGTATCCGTCGAATATTGTCGTTGATAATAATAAAGAACAACAAATAATCAAGACACAGAATAAAATCTTTAATATTTCGTTATGCCAGTAATAATTCATTATTACTGGCAGGTAATAAATGCCACTTTTAGTCGTCACAGGCATGCTGATCTGAAAAGAATGAAGAGGTAGGAATAATAATGTAAGAATACTACGGTGAACATTGTATGTATTAAAATTGTATATAAAATAATTACTTCGACAAATAATAAGAATCTGAAGCGTAAAAGTTTTGTAACGAATGATGGTTTTTAATAAATTTCGATGCTTCTAGAAATCCGGTCTTCTATTCACGCTGATGACAGCGTTGCTTTTCCTGTTCAAAGTCAATAGTATCATGTGATTTACATATAAGCCTGTAAGATGAATATATTTTCTTTGATTATGTACACATACTCGACGTGTAGCTTCAGTAGGCTTTAGGCAACAAGGGTTTTGAAGATTATTGTTAATGTCGGAATAAATCAACAGTTTAGAGCATATTAATATACCTTTATTTATATTCACTGTACTCTGGTTCTGTTTATTAATATTAAGTTATTAATCATCTGTTGCTGGGTCCGTAACTCGTGAGTAAGGCGCGACTTTAATCACTATGATTTTAAAACCCAGAATCAGTAATATTTCACATATATCTCAATGCATTCAGGTTTGTCTCTTTTTAACCGACTTCGAAAAAGGAGGAGGTTACTACGTTTGGTTGTATGTATTTTTTTTATGTATGTTAATCGATATCTCCGTCAATTATGAACCGATTTTAATGATTCTTTTTTTATTTGAATTGGTTATACTCAGATGTGGTCCTCTTTGAATTGAAGTCGATGCCAACTTATATTTCAAATTTGTTGCAGGTAATAAAATATGTATACTATTCAGATACATTCAGATTCGTACATCATGAGACACGAGAGTGGACCCATGCTTTGTATGTAGATGAATATGTATGTAGGTTGGCATCGACTTCAAATATATAATTAGGTAGTGCAAATATCAATATTTTTTATTTAATTTGGTTAATTTAATAATTCAGGTATTTTTCGCTTTTTATTATTTTTTGGATTTTTTTTATAAATGTCGTTAAATGTGTTTATTAACGGATTACAAAAAGGTGGAGGTTTGTTTTTTAACTGAAACTTCTTAAGAGAAGCTTTGATCCGCAACCTTTTTGTGTGGTTAAAAATAGTGGGTGTAAACACTGTGTCGAGTAGAGTGTTGAACGGATGACTTGATGAAGGTCAACAAACTGAGGAAAGACGAGGTGCAATGTTGGTCGTTGTGGCGATATCTTACTCTCTCTCGTAAATTGTGACTGAATGGATGAAAGTTTTATATAATAGTTCATGAGTAGTTGCCAGTTACATAATAATATTTATATGTGTTATATCGCACAGACAATATTAAAATTTTCGCCGACTATTTACTTCTTTCAACAACTATGAAAATTATGATGAAAAAATTATCTATGAAAATTGTGGTGAGACTATAACTAAGCCTATAAGTATGTATAAAATAATTACTTACATACATACTAACGTTACTAAAACATATTTCTTGTAAAAAATACAAATAGAGAATATAGAAGACTTAAATACAACAATGAAATTTTATATTTTATGAACTGTATAAATTATATATTTTGTTTCAAGACACAGATGTTAATGAGTTGAAACATATTATCAATTATTAATAGTGTTCAAGTAGACAGACGTGATTTTTATGTCTACGTTATTGTTTTGATTTCAAATAGGTATATTAAATCACGCATCAATTATGCTTTTAAATGAGATAACAGTCACATCGACATAATTGCCACCAATGCAACAAAAACTAATGTAAAACTCGATGTTTAACTAAGAATTATTACAACTTAGTAATTAAATATAGAATCGTGTTTCTTTATCGTCTAATAAGAATGTAAATCTAACGTGTCTTTTTAGATTTTTGTGAAAACATCGAACACATCATTTTTAGAAATGTATGTGTGTTTGTCGGTTTGTTTGGATATGCATCACTGTTAAAGTACTGCGCTCACGATAAAACCCCATTATGAAGATTATAAAGTATATCCTTGAGTAACATTTAGTCTTGGTTTCATTAAAATCGGTCAACTCTATCAAGAGTTATTGTAATTTTAAATGACGGCATGGTGTAAGTACGAGAGAATTGTTTTTTTTTTTTTTATGTCTTCAGTGGCAAACGAACAGGTAGGTCACCTGCTGTTAAGTGATCACCACCGTCCAGGGACACTAACAACACCAGTGGAGTCGCAAGTGCGTTGCCACCCTTTTGGGGGAAGGAATTAGGGGTGGGAGAGGGAGAGGAGAAGAGGGGAGGGGAGGTGGGCCTCCGGCGCTCTCACTGACCGAACGAAACGCAACAATGCAAGCACTGTTACTTCACGTCGGTGTTTCTGTGAGAGGGTGGTACTACCCCGGACGAGCCGACCCATTCATGCTGAAACCAGTAATAGTTTCAGCGTAGCTCTACCACCATTAAAAAACGTGTGGATAAGTAAATGAACTTGATACATTCATATAATTTTATTAATCACTATTTTCTTACATAAGGTTCCACGCGAATGAAGTCGCGGGCACAGCTAGTTATTATTATAACCAACAGTTAAAACACTAAGTACATAACGACCCTACTTATGTGGGATAAGGGTAAGAAGAAGAAGAAGTTAAAACACTAAGTATCCTATGTTAAGTATCGACGATTTTTTGCTTCCATGCCAAGTTTAGTTAAAATCTCTCCAGGTATTTGAATGTGATTAATGGACCGACATTCCGAAAAGGTACTATCGTATTTACAATATATATTAGATTAGATAAAATGAAGCCATCGCGAGGTACTCGAGCGTCCCACTTTGACCTCGAGCGGAATATAGGTCATCACCATAGCCACCTCAGCCGAGTACCCCAACCCCCGAGCTAATTGCGTAGTTAGATTATTTTTCGCTAATAATAATAAAATCTCAGTTGAAATAACAAGTTAATAAACAAACTTCCTTTTAAACTTATATGGATGATTCTTATGTATGGTTAGTTCGAGTATGAGACGCTGTTGTAGACATCAAGAATTCACAAATTAAAAAAAAAATATTTTTTGGAGAAATGAAACTGAATATCGGTATATAGGAAATTGATAAACACTATTTAAAAAAAAAGAAACATTTCGGTATTTGTTAAAGAGAAGGTATTTTAACCAACACGTAATTAATGTTTCCCAAATCATGTAATTCTAAACTGGTAAATTATTCGATACAATTATGTCAACAAGAGATCATCAGTTGATAATCTAAATTACTTAGTAAGGTTAGAATGTTGTTTATTTAGATGCCTGCAAATGTTATTATATAGCGATATTTAATCCGTGGACTGTCCAAAACCTTAAGGACCTAAGCTATATACAAAACAAATATAGACCTTATGACATACTGATCAATAGACTGTTGTCAGCATAAGTTTGAAAACAAAACCGTATTTATTACGAAACTTGAAAAAATATAGATGATGTATTGCAAAATTGTTACGTTTTGTTGGCTACATATTTATAAATATGATCCGCCATTTTGAGATCTGGTTCTTAAAAAAGCAGCCGAGTGGTTAATACATATAAAAATAACAAACGATAACAAAACCAACCTAAAGCTATCGTATGCACACTGCAGATGTGGTTGACGTAATAACACGAACAGAATAACGCTGGATTAGTTTAACCCAGATAGGCAGAAATAGTTCCACGCATTCGCAAACGTGCGGGAGACGTACTCGCATAAGTTATGGCCACGTGCCTGACACAGCGTTTATGCAATTCGTTTACTATAATTAAGATCAGTTATGTATAGTTATCGTTCTAGATAAGATAACTGTACTTGTAGAATTCATGGAAATCGTCAGGGACATATGACAATAACATTACATTATATTATTAACTAGCTGTGTCCGCGACTTCGTCCGTGTGAAATATTATGTATGAAACAGCGATTAAGAATGTCATCTGAATGTATTAAGTCTATTTACTCATCTACTTTTCTCTCGTCGCGTCGGCTTTAAAAGTACAATAACTTTTGATACACCGAACCAATTTTAATGAAACACAGACAAAACGTTGCTCGAAGATATGATTTATGATTTTCTTGAAGAGGTTTTATCATGAATGCAGTTTTTTTTGGGAGCGATGCGTGTTCATACAAGTAGACAGAGAGATATTTCTGATTGAAATATATTTTATACAGACCTTGAAATTACCACGACTCTCTGACTTACATATATCTATCAGGACTAACAAATATTGGTGACTTTAATATTATGCTCATGCAACACGTCAAGGGAGTGAATAGTGAATTGTATCAAATTGCGATCACTCCTCTCTCCCTATATATTGCTAATTTCAATTGATAACTGTGCGAAACGAACAAGTTTGAAAAAAAATGTATATATATATATATATATATATTATTCCTTATTCCTAGTCACCCTAAAAGGTTTTACATTCTTATTATATGTGTATGTATAGATAACAAGCATATACCTAAATTTAAAGGTTCAATAATTGTTCAAATTATGGGCCCTTAGTAAGAGTTCTAACTTTTACAATTATATTTCCTATCGCATATTTACGTAACGCCTTCAGGCATTCAGAAAAAGGTATTCAATTCAGTATTATCTACAATAATAAAATAACCTATGACAGGAACATGTCCCTTCCATTATTACACAAAGCAATTCTATATATTATTACACTTTAGGAAGAATTCTGTCAGGTGCCAGTCTATATGTTTATATTATAGAGCTTGAAATCTTGAACATTATTTATTGATGGACATGTAATAGTGGAGTATACGGAACTTAAGATTGGTAAAATTAAAAGATAGTTTTTAGAAAAGAAATGTTAGTTAAAAGAATATGTATGCATTTGAAATGTTGCAAAAATTGCTGTTATACAAGGTTCTATTGATGTTGATTATACTGGCCACCCTGAAAGAGCAAATGTTAAGGGGCCCCACCCCTGTTTTCCAATTCAGTGGGATACAGATACCATATCAACCCGATACTGCTATTAATTATTCTTGCTCTTGTTCCAAGTACGGTCACTACAGATTGTACTCTTTTTTCAGGTTTCTGACACGAGTGTCTGCTTGCTGTTTTATTTGAGATTTCTTTGCGTCTAATCTAGGATAGTTAAATATACTATCATTGCCTTTACGATCTTCACGACTGCCCGAAATAAATAAAAGTATAGAAACTTTTTATAGTACATTAAGCATTTGGTATTTCATATATCTTAATTTATAAAGCTATCAGAAGAAACGTGTCATATCCCAGTAATCACTAACCTACAATGATTATTATAACGAAGATATTAATGACTGAATACAATATGCTAATAATGAAATGATAGCTTCACTTTGCTTTTTTTTTGTCAAATTTCTGACGTATTGTTAATACTATAAAGTTTTGTATAACAATTTACATAAGCAATTCTGTCTATGTCTATAGTTCTCATATGCAACTCACTTTTCATTATTAATCAAACGTAATAAGATACTGTAAACAATTTCAAAACACATACATCAGAATGTGTTATGCAAAACATACGAGTAATGCAAACTTTGCATTTCATAAATGTGTCGCATATCATCATAACAAGGCACAAATTATGGGGCTTTACTAAGATATCTAACTTTTACAATTATATTTCCTATCGCAAATTCACGTAATGGCGCCTTCAGGCATACCTAAAAAGGTATTTAATTTAGTATTATCTAGAATAATAATATAACTTGTCATAACAAGTACATATCTCTTCCATTATTAGACAAAGCAATTCTATGTCCATATTATACTTTATGAAGAATTCTAAAATTCACGTAACAGCCCAATCAGGCATTAAGAAAAAGGTATTGAATTCAGTATTATCTAGAAAAATAAAATAACCTATGACAGGAACATGTCTCTTCCATTATTAGACAAAGCAATTCTATAGCCATATTACACTTTAGGAAGAATTCTGCCATGTGCCAGTCTCTGTGTTCATATAATAGAGCATGAAAGCTTGAACATTATCTATTGATGGACCTTAAGATTGGGACACACAGAAGCAAAGTAAATCGCTAGGTTTTGGAAAACATCTAAGTTATAAAAAACTATGTATGCAATTGAAATCTTCCAAAGATTACTGTAATACATAGGTCTATTAATGAAGATTATATTGGCCACCCTGAAAGAGCAAATGTTAAGGGGACTCCTAGCACGTTTTGTAATTCAACGGGATATGTCAAATACCGTATCAACCCGAGCACTGCTTCACTATCAAATACTTCTGTTTTCGTTGATATCAAATACTATACTGGAAAATTCGCGACCAATAACTGTTTTAAGTGAAGATCCTGTTGACTCTCTCCCACTGACACCAGACCATTTTTTAGTCGGAGCACCTATTTTAAATTTATTCGATGAAAATCACTGTGATTATAAGTTTACTGGTTTAGAACTATTTAAACTTGTTCAAAAGATGTTGAACGATTTCTGGAAGAGGTGGAATTAAATAATATTTGGTAAGTTTAAATCAGAGGTATAAGTTGACTTCTGTTAAACCTGAACTCGGCGACATTGTCATAGTTAAAGATGATAATCTTCCTCCAGCTTAATGGATTTTGGGAAGAGTTATTATAAACACACTGGACCCGACAAAGTTACTAAAGTTGTTAGCGTTAAATGTAAGAATGGCGTTTTAAAACAACCATTAAGTAAACGATGTGTCCTAGATTTAAAGAAATAGTAGATATTATTGGAACTTGTTTAACTTCACTGTTTTTTAATTGCATGTACCGCCAAGATTATATCTAAGCTATTTGTTTTATTTGTGTGGATGGTGGGCGGGATTTGTAAAATTGTAATGTTGCTAGTCACCGATAAACGGCGTTGATCTGTTTTTAAACTAGCTATCATCATCTTCTTGCTCTCTTCTTGCTCTTGTTCCAAGTAGGATGACTACAGATTGTAATTTTTCTTCATGTTGGTGATCTCAGTTTCTGCCTGGTGTTTTATTTGAGATTTCTTTGCGTCCAATCTAGGATAATTAAATATCACTATCATTGCCTTTACGATCTTCCCGACTGCCCGAAATAAATAAAAGTATAGAATCTTTTATACCTATACACATACATATTTCCTAATTTATAAAGCTACCAAAACTTATCATATCCCAGTAATCACTAACCTACAATGATTATTATAACGAAAATATCAACAATAGATTATTAATGAAACTGTAGCTTCACTTTGTTTTTTTTTTTAAATTAAATTTCTGACGTTATTTATTGTTAATACTATAAAGTTTAATACAATAATTTACACAATCATTTCCGTCTACGTCTATAGTTCTCATATGCAACTCACTTTTCATTATTAATCAAACGTAATAAGATACTGTAAACAATTTCAAAACACATTCATCAGAATGTGTTATGCAAAACATACCAGTAATGCAAACTTTGCATTTCATAAATGTATCGCATGTCATCATAACAAGGCAAAGGTGATTATATGTTTTTAACCTTTACAAAGTTTCTTTGTGTAAATAATAAAGAAATGATGCGATGAAGGCTCTAGTAATGTGAACACTAAGTCGATTGATGTGGCGAATCCTGTGGTAAACCAAAGTTTTCGATGGGAAAAATGACATGGCAAAGCCATAGCTATGTTTTAAAGATGAAAACATTGAACCACCTCGCTTGACAAAACTAGCTGAACAACAAAATGTATTAAAACAACTTCTTTATGAAATAATAAATGCATCTGATTATCAGAAAAAACGTGAACTAGATTATAAGCGTGAATACTTTCAAAATGAACAGTCTTTATGGTGAACTGAATTATAAGCGTGAAGCTAAACACTTAAAAAATGAACAATCTTTAAATATAAAATATATCTTTATTAACGGTACCGTAACGAATTATTTTCGCACCAGTAATTTTACAACTAAATTTGAGTGCGTTAGTCACTTACGGACTAAACACACCATCAATACGACGGACATCAGAAAAATTTAAGTCCTTGTGATCTCCGTCTATCTAATAATTTTAGAGATTCGCGATTATAAACAGGCAAACAGACAGCCAAAGCTTTTAATAGTTTTGTTATCATATTCTGGTATACTGCTTATATCAGTTTTAGAGAAATATTTTGAATGCACATATGCAACAGTTCTACGCTTTATTATATTATATAATAAATAACTAGGGAAGAGGTGGAATTAAATAATATTTGGTAAGTTTAAATCAGAGGTATAAGTTGACTTCTGTTAAACCTGAACTCGGCGACATTGTCATAGTTAAAGATGATAATCTTCCTCCAGCTTAATGGATTTTGGGAAGAGTTATTATAAACACACTGGACCCGACAAAGTTACTAAAGTTGTTAGCGTTAAATGTAAGAATGGCGTTTTAAAACAACCATTAAGTAAACGATGTGTCCTAGATTTAAAGAAATAGTA
Source organism: Antheraea pernyi (assembly GCA_015888305.1). Taxonomy (NCBI): domain Eukaryota; kingdom Metazoa; phylum Arthropoda; class Insecta; order Lepidoptera; family Saturniidae; genus Antheraea; species Antheraea pernyi. Next base: position 4,874 of record MU159317.1, on the reverse strand, counting down.
GATATTATTGGAACTTGTTTAACTTCACTGTTTTTTAATTGCATGTACCGCCAAGATTATATCTAAGCTATTTGTTTTATTTGTGTGGATGGTGGGCGGGATTTGTAAAATTGTAATGTTGCTAGTCACCGATAAACGGCGTTGATCTGTTTTTAAACTAGCTATCATCATCTTCTTGCTCTCTTCTTGCTCTTGTTCCAAGTAGGATGACTACAGATTGTAATTTTTCTTCATGTTGGTGATCTCAGTTTCTGCCTGGTGTTTTATTTGAGATTTCTTTGCGTCCAATCTAGGATAATTAAATATCACTATCATTGCCTTTACGATCTTCCCGACTGCCCGAAATAAATAAAAGTATAGAATCTTTTATACCTATACACATACATATTTCCTAATTTATAAAGCTACCAAAACTTATCATATCCCAGTAATCACTAACCTACAATGATTATTATAACGAAAATATCAACAATAGATTATTAATGAAACTGTAGCTTCACTTTGTTTTTTTTTTTAAATTAAATTTCTGACGTTATTTATTGTTAATACTATAAAGTTTAATACAATAATTTACACAATCATTTCCGTCTACGTCTATAGTTCTCATATGCAACTCACTTTTCATTATTAATCAAACGTAATAAGATACTGTAAACAATTTCAAAACACATTCATCAGAATGTGTTATGCAAAACATACCAGTAATGCAAACTTTGCATTTCATAAATGTATCGCATATCATCATAACAAGGCAAGGGTTATTATATGTTTTTAACCTTTACAAAGTTTCTTTGTGTAAGTAATAAAGAAATGATGCGATGAAGGCTCTAGTAATGTGAACACTAAGTCGATTGATGTGGCGAATCCTGTAGTAAACCGAAGTTTTCGATGGGAAAAATGACATGGCAAAGCCATAGCTATGTTTTAAAGATGAAAACATTGAACCACCTCGCTTGACAAAACTAGCTGAACAACAAAATGTATTAAAACAACTTCTTTATGAAATAATAAATGCATCTGATTATCAGAAAAAACGTGAACTAGATTATAAGCGTGAATACTTTCAAAATGAACAGTCTTTATGGTGAACTGAATTATAAGCGTGAAGCTAAACACTTAAAAAATGAACAATCTTTAAATATAAAATATATCTTTATTAACGGTACCGTAACGAATTATTTTCGCACCAGTAATTTTACAACTAAATTTGAGTGCGTTAGTCACTTACGGACTAAACACACCATCAATACGACGGACATCAGAAAAATTTAAGTCCTTGTGATCTCCGTCTATCTAATAATTTTAGAGATTCGCGATTATAAACAGGCAAACAGACAGACAAAGCTTTTAATAGTTTTGTTATCATATTCTGGTATACTGCTTATATCAGTTTTAGAGAAATATTTTGAATGCACATATGCAACAGTTCTACGCTTTATTATATTATATAATAAATAACTAGGTTCTGCTCACGACTTCGTTCGCGTGGAATAATGACTGGGCTAACTAAGGGTTAACTAACTCTCAAAAGGAAAAAAAAATCTTGAAATATTCTTCATTGGTGCTCCTCTCCTATTGGTCTTAGCGTGATTATAAATCCTTCCTCGATTACAATTACCTATCTAACGCTGAAATTTTTCATTTTCAAATCAATTTCAAATCGGAACGGAACCTTACATATTTCCATACAAATATTATCCCCTATTTCCTATTGTTATTTCACACCATTGAGGGTAAAACTTTTACAAACTTTGAATGTCTTACTTATTTATATCGAATCAACAACGTAAAAATAAGTTTCAAGCTTTTACCTCTAAAAATGACGATACTTCCACACAACTATTCATACTCCCTTTCAACCCCTTATAACCTTTCGCATTAAAAAATAGCCTAATTCCTTCCTCAGGCTTAAGACTATCTGTGTACTAAATTTCATTTAAATCGGTTTAGTAGTTTTGGCGTGAAAGCCCGACAAACAGACATAGTTAATTTCGCATTTATAATATTAGTAAGGATTATCACGCTTGAATTTATTTATTTTCATAATCCACCGTCTTTAGTTATAACGGGATAGAGAAATATCCAATCATAAAACAATTAAAACATTTTATCGTGTAGGATTTCATTGCGGTGATTTTGTAACGTGTCAATTAAAATTCAAAGTAATTTTATGTTTTGTTGTGGTCTGTGAACTCGCAGCAGATATTTTAATTATAATATTCTGTTGCGTCACGTACACGTCATCGCACGAGTTATCGGTGTGCGCGCACCTTAACAAACACTTCCAGTACTTTTGCTGACGTAACAATATTTTTTATATTCCTATGAATATTAATTCATTAGAACCCTATGGTTCTAATATTGTAAATTCACTTCACTATCGGTGTGCGCGCACCTTAACAAACACTTCCAGTCCTTTTGCTGACGTAACAACAATTTTTATAGGCATAGTGTTCTGATATTGTAAACTTCACACAACGGAGCTTCATACGCCAGCAATAAAGTTTTTATGTGTATCCACTGAATTGTTTATTTGATTACGTTCCCCTTCGAAGTGGGTAATAAATGCTTTTGTTAAATATTTTCTCCTACATCGAAAACCTACTACGCCCCTGTTTGATGTCTAAATGAAATAAGTTTACGCGGACTCTTTGAAGAGCGGAGTTATAAGGTTTAATTGATTCTGCTCGTCTACACAGGTTAAATATAAACCTATATAATTATATGTACATTATTAATATGTACTCATTTAATTAATTAGAATACGATTATTTAAATAAGTCAAAGAGAATATGTACATCAACATTAATATATAATAATTTAATTTATTAATATAAGAAGATTATTTAAATAAGTCAAATAGAATTAAATTGACTTATTCAAGAGATTTAAATTATGCAAAACGTTTAAAAATTCTTTGCTTTAAATATAATCTCGTATAATGGTATAATGTATTGAATTCATTTTAGCGAGACTTTTGCTTGCAGATACTCTCTAGAATATTACATAGACTACCCATTATAACACGTTTCCATAGTCAGAAGTATTAATACAATTTAACAAAGGTACCTTAAAATCTCTAAGAGTATTACAAGAGGTAAGTATATTAAATAAACTATAAAGGAAGTAAAGTAAATGAAAGAATTCACAGTTAATTGAGACAAAATAGATAGTATCCATGAAATAAAACTATTTTCATGAGAACCAAGTCAATGGCGTCAACTAGAGGTGAACAATTTTATTATACGTTTTAATGAAAATGAGATCACACAGTTATTATATAAGCAGGCAATAATGAAAACTATGAGGATAAACGAAGAGGTCGTTTTAATCGACAACGTTACAAGTGTACCTAATTCGCTTATGCACTACTTCCCGGAGACACGACCAGTTTAATTTCCACATAAACGATACTAACCATCCAACGCTGCACTAACCAATTAACGTAATTGCTCGACGACTAACTTCATACTTTATTTATAGAACTGCATTGATCTCATAAAAGTGGTTCCTGAACTATGTCTAGGATTAATTCAGTCGTTACATTTAAAAATGAGCCAAGTTCTATTATACTCGTTCATATGAGATCATTAATTTTTCAGATATTTTCAGTCTTTATTCAACGAAGTCCAAATTTTGCCGTTTATGAACGTTTTTACATGTTTAAAATATGAAGATCTATAAAAAAGACTTTAAATCATATACGCCTAAAATAAAATTTGGCTCATTTTGAAATGTACCGACTCAATTACCTATAGTAATATAGGAACCAACTCAGAAAGGTTAGCGGTTTTGCACACATCAAAAGTTTCAAGCTGTTATCTCTAGAGTGTTGTGCTATCGACCCAAAATTGGGCTTCAACTCCATTGGTCATCGCTTTTTAGGAGCCAAAGTCGAAAGAGATTTAAGATAATACAAGGCTTGTATATTTTGTATACTGCTATATCTTGATAGTTCCCCCCTATGGGCTTGGTTTAGGTTTAGTTTGTTCAACACCTTAAGCTATTCCTGTCATTTCAGTCAATTCAGTAAATCAATAAATTGAAAAAACTGGTTATAAACATCATATGATCTCTAATGATTTAATTCCACGTTACCATAAATTTTATTGTATCGTATTAGACAATATTAGGTTACATATTAAGGGCATGTGTAATATTAATTTCAAATTATCATGTAAATGCGTCCGTGTAATTTCGTCTATATATAAATATCTACAGCAGGCTTTGTCTAAAAACCAGCGCTGCAACGCTTCCACGTGGAAGATTGCAGCTTGTGCCGAGACAAAACCCTTTTCACCACATGCAACATTTGTCACTCTTGTTTTTTTTATTTATGTATATTCTTGTAAGTACTTGTTGTATGTATTGAATAAATATATCTTTCTTTCTTTCATTTAAGGTTAGGTCATTGGTGCCAAATGTAACCCATAAAGAATAAAAAAGGGAAACATTTGAGCAAACAGAATCTAGTAATGGAACTGCATTTTGATATATAATCAACTTTATATGACACCATGATTTTCCGTTTAATCGTAATATTATGATATCATTCGTCATCTGCTTATCCTTATCCAACCTAAGTAAAGTCACCATAACATGTTTTCATCTTTCACTCTCCACTGTTAGATGCCACCTTTTTTTCATAATCTTCAATTTTATACACAATCTATCCACACAATTTCGGTCTTCCTCTACTTATACCATACTAACCTATTATTCCTTTGCCTCTCTATCTCTGGTGCTATTTTAAAATACCCGTTGATATACTCATTCCTTGTCCTGTCCATTTCAAAAGCCGAAATCCTTCATTCATATATCGATATTCAGGTATTCTTAAGAAAACAACACAATTCATCCACACAATTTCGGTC
>MU159316.1:191086-242014 GCA_015888305.1 Antheraea pernyi | reverse complement strand
ATATATATATATACACATGTTTCAGTACATAGAATTATGAAACCCCTTACACTTACACTCGCAAGTTTGTTACTCTTCAGTATATCCGAGACAACTTTGACACTCTTTGACTATCATAAAAGTTGGTACACCTAATGTTTGTTCATCACGAAGTAACTCGCCACTTCGGGTGTTAGTCTCTATACTATTATTGAATAACTGTAATTTAAAGCGGACGAAGTTTTGAGTATGATATACATGATTATATTTGTCAAACAAACCATTTCGGAAATTCCTATATTTACATTTGTAAATCACATAATAAGGTGTATTTACAGGAAATTATTATAACAATAAACTTTACACAAGCGCACAAAAATCTCAGAATATTTACTCAGATCGTTTGACAGCAAATATTTACAATGTATCTTGAGCTAATGCTGTCAGTCGACGAGTGCGTGATTCAAATTTATTTGGTACATACTATGATCAGCTGAAAAACACGAATACATTTATTTTATTTCCATAAATTTCTGATACTCGCGACTTTGTCTTGGTTATTTGTTCTCTTTACAACAGGTGCAGGTGCAGAAGAAAAAATTCACCGCTTACCCCATATAACCAGAGGTGCTATGATCATAAGAGGTAACGCTGATTGCATAGGAATTGTGTCTAGATATATGTCAACTTTATTTAGCAAATAATTATGTATTTACACGTTTGCATGAATTACTTAGTATACCGGCATATTGTATCTTAATAAAATCTTGTTGCAGTTCCCGTTAATCGACTTGTTTGCTGATAATTGTAAGGAATTGTGTGCCGCTTTGAAAATATTTTGTGAGATGTTGGAATGAGTGTAGTGTATGATTGTGTGGTAATATTTTTATTGTTATTTGTTCAGTAATATTTAATTTTCTCATTCTTATTTTATATTTACAATATGTTATTTATATATGCTATAAGCGGAACTACACACTTTTCTAAATAAATAAATAAATAGTCGAACGGAAATCCTTATAGAAATCGTAATTTCTTAAGAGCTCAATAACTTTATATTAAATGAAGATATCGTAGTCCGTCTTTTAGATAAGGTGTCGATAAAATAACACTAAAAAAGAATATCAAAATCCGTACTGAACCGTACCGTTTGCGTAATGTGCGGACAACGACAGACCTCTATCATTTTATGTACATAAACTACCAAGCCCGGCGCCGGCGAACGTATTCCGCCCTGGTAATAAAAAAAACCTTCACAAATTATATGTCTAAACCTTCGTCATGAATCACTTTATCCATTGGTGAAAACCGCATGAAATTCCGTTAAGTAGTTTTATCGCGAACAGACAGACAGACAGACGTGGCAGAGGACTTTTTTTATAATATGTAATGATAAATCTTAACAATAAAGGAATAATAGACCAAATTACTTTAACACATTATATATCGGAAATAGATACACAAATTATGACTTGTTAGAACGCCAGGACGACAGTAAGACGAATTTAAAACGTTAAACATATCTATTTGATGCCAAAAGCAATCCACAAATATAGGCATTGGCCTTCATTAGAACATAAATAAGCCAAACGTAATCTGCCAAACACAATCGCTTAAACTTGATAGGTTTATCTATGACAACTATAAATTTACGAAAATATAGATTTAACAAGAATATGTTCCAAAAATATAGATTTAATAAGAATATGTTCCAAATAGAATATCAAAAATATCACTTTTAATTACCACTTAATAACTTTATTTCTCGAAATATAGACACAAATTAAAACTTTTATATCCATACAGATAAACAAAATTAAAACGTCGAAGATTTCGTCGAAGAATTCTTTTTTTTTCGAACCGACTACTACCGACGCTATTGACCTAGCAAGGCCATAACAGCTTCACCGGACTTCTAAGACGAGCGCTTAAGGCAAACCGCCGATTTTATACTGACAACTAGCTCAAGGGTGAAGATTTTTAATTTCGTATGTTGTAGGCTTTATTAGTATGTTCGACTGTGAACCGAATTGAATGTTTTTTTTTTCAAAATTATATATATATTCTCTCGGTAGGTTTTAATAAATATTTCTGTTGTATATATGTCTATAATAATGAATATATGGAAAAGATATTATAGCTAGAAAGTAAATAAATAACCACAAAATAATTGCCCGTACATTTTGTTATAATATGTTACCCAAACTAAAGAATACTGCAATAGTCATTAGTCAAGAATACAAATTATTTTAAAAATACGAAACTGATCTATTTCATTTGTCCGTTTGTCTGAACTTCTATCATCCTATAGACATTATTTTATCTCAGCACATTTTCGCTATTCAATAAATGTTTCTTCAATTTGCATTTAATGCATTTGCATATAATTAAACTCACTTGAGCGGACAAGTAAGTAATGAATGTTCTCTTGTCGAAAAATAGAAAAGGACCTAACCAGGACCTAACTAATATTTACTTATATAATTCAACCCTCCTATAATTTACGTGTCACCAATCTCAGGACACTTAATTACAAATACAGCTACGACAGAGTTTATGAATGCACTTTTTAACTATATATATATATTAAGAAACCATTTTATGTTCATATTATAGCTCTGTCAGATTAGAACGTGACAAACATAATTAATTGACGATAAATTGACCGAGTACTCGGTCAAAAGGCGGATAAAGTCGATTAACAAACAACATAAATCGTCGACGAACAATAACCATTTGTCGACAGCATTCATATATATAGAGTTATGTATATAAATGTTATTCATGCAGACAAGAGTGAAGTCGGTAGAGTGCGTTGATTAGATAGTATAACATTGTTTGTTGATCGCGTTATCTCGGACCGGACTGCGATGAACGAGTTGGCCATTTTATAAGTGGATAATTGGGTACTTGAGACATCTATTCTCTCACAGCTTAAAATGTTTACAAATTGTAATAATCATGTGTAAAAAAAACACATAAATTTGGTCGAAAAATTCACGAACAATTTGCACCAAGGTAGATCGACTTGCAGCTTTGACATTTTTGTCCATATAAAAACGAAACATGGTTACGTTTGTGTCCGCATCACTCAAACTACTGGATGGATTTCGATCAAATTGTTTTAATTTTATCTCTTAGATACTTGGTTATAATCCAAAAAATATATTTATGACTATAGTTTTTTTTTTATTGTAGCACGGCAAAGTGACTGCACTATACCTGATGGTAAGCACAGTACAGTCCAAAAACAATGGCGACGACCGATTGACACATTATCCATCTCTGGTCTTCGCTGTCATGCCGGCCTGCAAATAGCTGGATATGCACAGGCTGATCCCGGAACGCGACCCGCAGAAGCGAATCATTATGACGGGCTTTTTCGCCATATACATGGCAGTTGCGACCCAGTCAGGCTGTAATTCCCTACCACCCCGCTTTCGCCATTGCGTTATTCAGCAGGGTGCACCACGTGCAGGTGAGGTTAGTTTGGGTGTCTCAAGTCTTATGATGTTATTCGACACCCCTTACACCCACGACACCCCTGACACCCCAAAATAGTATTACACATTCAGTGATTGGAGAAGTGGAGCCAGCGGTGAGGTGTTTATATTTGCTCCTCTGTACATAAAATGTATTGCTAGGATAATAATTAAAGCAGACAAAGTCGCAAGTATCAGTTAACTTATAATAAACATTTATATTACACGTATATTTAACATTTAACTCGTATTATAATTTGTTTGCCAAATTCATCTCACGTACAGATATAATTCCAAGAGATTTTTGACTTAACAAACGTAGATTATCATAATAGAATTACATAACAAAAACAACATGCCGACACGTTTTGGACGTTTACTTGAGTGATAACAATTTGCACAAAAACTTAAATTAGACGATGAGAGGATTATTCAAGTAAACATTACGACTCGATTACTGGTTTTTACATTTTGTAGGTTTTAATTTGACCACAATCTCGCCTGATCTTAGAAGATGATGTGGTTTTAAATGATGAAACCCTAAGCTTAAAGCATGAAGGCTTAGTGATTATATATTTGGACACCGCGTCTCGTCCGACATTATTAATCCTGCAACGAACTGGAGGTATCGGTGAAAGACCTAACGATAAAAAAACACAGTACATACTATCGTTTCCTAATACCCACCTTTCTAGCTCTATTTTTATATCATAGAGGGGAAACAAACAAATGTATATAATACTAGGCAACTTCGGCTGCTTTGTTTATTACCTTAACAATTTTTTTTTATTTAAATAATCATCAAAATTTAACGCAATCTTATCAATACAAAATCTTCGTAAACAACGTTAGCTTATTTCCCCTCTCCTGTGCATACACGACATACCGCTTGCCCCACTTAATACTTCGCTGATCACGTAGTGCTTACAAAAATTGTAGATACTAAATAAAGCCTTTAATAGTTATATATGGAGTCAAACTATCGTAATATTTGTTTTAGATAAGGATCAATTGTCTAAGAATTATTATTAAAATGAATGCTTTTTTAAATCAATTTACAATTGATCAGTAGAATTACTTGTAAAATTAACTAAAAACAAAATTTAAATTCAATATCATTTCACAATAAACCATCTGTAAAATTATACTTCAATATATCCGATAATGTTAGTAAACAGAGTGACACTAGTTTATAAGCGTGCGTGTAACTGTGTGTGTGCGTAATAATTTTTTTTTTTCGAACATTGCGTGTTGTATCTCGAGCGACGATTCGCGAGGCCGAAATAGAAGCGACGCGTACGACCTTGATCGAGGCGAACTCGACGCTCCGGTTGTCCTGTTGTTATACTATTGTATAATCATAAAAAAACTGCCCGCTGTATTACTGATAATGTCTTAATTAATAGATAACATTTAATAGCTATTTAATTTGCTATTCTCCACTTTTGCGTGTAATAAAACTATATAATAAAATATATTATATTTTAATAGATTTAAAACGGTTGAGAACAGGAGTTTTAAAGTTTTGTTTGTAGAACAAAATAAGATTTTTGAAGTTATACTTCTTTTGGCGCTTTATGGAAAAATGATGATAGTAAATTCTTACGATGCGAGCGCATACCGTCACGAAAAACCGACACCCTGAAGTTAGAGCTATAGTCACATTTTATTTATTTGTATTAAAACTTTCAATGTATTAAATACCTTTTTTCTATTGTTAGTGTCGTTTTTTTTACAAACGTAGAATCAGGCGAAAGATAAAATTTTTGAAAAGATTTTTATCTTGTTACGCTAAAGAAGTATAACTTCTAACGCGTGTATATAAGTACACACACACTTTGTTTTAATTGAAGGGGGACAACGTGGCTGCCCTTTGCCTGGCTGTCAGTACAGTGTTCATTTCTCGAATACGTATATTATTGTATTAAAACCAAAATATGTTTTATACATTCTAAACCTGGTACTCATATTATTTACAACCTGTAAATTTTGTCATTTCTTGTCACTTTTAGTTTATTTCTATATGTATTTTTATGAATTTTTTTTTTGCATTTATGAAGTAACCCAGATGGTTAAACTAAAACGCGATAGATGGCGTTGTTGTCGAGATCTCGTATTTTTTTTATATTTCATTTTTGATGTCTCACATAAAAACACCTAAAATACCTAATTTTCGATCTCCCAGCAGTTATCAATACATCTCTACTTATATGTTTTTACGACGCTTGCCTATAGCGTCCGCTAATATTACATTACATAATAGTATACAATAAAGTCCCCTATCGCATCTGTCTGTCTGTCTGTTTGAGATAAACATAAAAAACTACTGTATGGATTTTCATGCGGTTCTCACCAGTAGATACAGTGATTCACGAGGAAGGTTTCGGTATATAAAGTCAAGTATTTTTTTATAATCAGGGCGAGACAACGTTTGCCGGGCCCGCTAGTATTACATAACAGAATATACTTAAAAATAATTCTAAGTCAATATATAAATACCTATTTACTTTACACGTGTAGATGGCTATTATATTATCTCGTTAAAACGTATACAGGCACTTCTGCTATCTCTTCATTACAGTACTATTGATTGTTTCACTAAAACGTAGCCCATCGTATCGATCATGCGGCGACAGTGTGGTTAGTAGTGTACGTTTAAAAATAAATATATAAATCCATTTTATCACCTCCACCGAATCCGTCGGGACCTTGATTCCAAACAAACACGTGCGTGTGGCTGCTAAAATATACGTGAACTCTAATATTATGATTTACAAACAGTATCGAATATCATTTTAAAATTGTACATACTTATATTACGTTCTGAGTTCATTTAGAGCGTTGCCCGATACGAAATATATAAACATTCTATGACATGGGGTCCTTCAAACGCAACGTGAAGAGATACTTACGCAGGCCGGCATGTTTTTTTTTTGTATCAATGGACGCAAACGTACAGGTGGGTCATCTGATGTTAAGCGATCACCACCGTCCATAGACACTTGCAACACCAGGGGAGTCGCAAGTGGGTTGCCAGCCTGTGTTGAGGGGGGAGAAAGGGTTAAGGGAAGGGAAGGTCTCCGGCGCTGTCTCTCGGTGGTCGCCATTGTTTTTGGATTGTCCTGTGCTTACCATCAGGCACAGTAATTTTTCCCGAACTACAATAAAAAAAACGCATTAATGAGGTACCCATGACTAATTAGCTTAGCCTGGTTAGATTCACGATATCGTGTAACCTAGGTAACAACCGTAGCCGAGGTATAACGTGCACCCTTGAGCTGGTTGCTAAATAAAATCAGTTGAGTGCCTTAAGTGCTCGCCTTAGTAGTCCGGTGAAGCTGTAAAGGCCTGAAAGTGTACACGTTATCACGAGTATGGGAATGGACATAGGGTTCCTTCAGAAGAAATGTACTGTTTTAGAGGGATAGATCGATTCTACATTAACACGAGTGAAGCTGTGAGCAAAAGCTAGTATATAATATGCAAAATAAGGTTACTGTGGGTTATTTTTAGGAGATATACATAAACTACTGTGGGTTTTACTGTGCTATTTCTAAAACACATATACAATTAGGTTTAGTAGTGTAAGCGGCAGAAAAATATTTTTTCGACTTAATTAAAATAAATTAGTACTTAGTTTCTAGGTGGTAGAGCTACGCTGAAGCTATTACTGGTTACAGCATGAATGGGTCGACTCGTCCGGGGTAGTACGACCCTCTCACAGAAAACCGACGTGAAGTAACAGCGCTTGCAAAGTTGCGTTTCGTTCGGTCAGTGAGACCGCTGGAGGAAAGCCACCTCCCCTTCCCTTACTCTCCTCTCCCTCAAGACAGGTTGGCAACGCACTTGCGACTCCCCTGGTGTTGCAAGTGTCTATGGACGGTGGTGATCACTTAACATCAGGTGACCCACATGTCCGTTTGCCGCCTATGATATATAAAAAAAAATACATTCATTTTTCTCTACTTTCTACAAATACAATATGCATGTACTATAAACTTTCCGCAAGATATTCTCTAAATGACAGTGAAAACCACAATAGAATCCGTTACGTAATTTAGAAGAGATAGAATTTACAGTACAGACACGAATATCGACTTACTTTTATAGCATTTATTGATAACATTTTGATATTTCTACGAAATATTGTCATACACAGGTGGGCTTAATGTATTCAAATGTAAGTTGAAACGACTTGTTTGTGCCTTCGCGATTGTATGAAAACATGCAAATGAAGTATGCCAAATTTAAAGTCGCAAAATTCCACGACGCCAGTAGGTCACGGTTTAGATTAAAACAGCTGCTTAATTAATTTCAAATAATCGTTATTCAACGTTAATTTGTTTTTCATTTAAAATTTGAGTCATCGCTAGAAATATAGCCTGAATAAAATATTTTTAAAGTTTAAAATAATAATAAATTTAAATATTAATTATCACCTCTCCTTTGCTGATATTAAAGTTAATTAAAAACATGAATAAGATAGAAAATTTAAAATCGAACGGGAGCAAAGATAACAACACTCCAGAAACGAGTTCCGTTCCTTTCAACCTTGAATATTAAAATTTATGCCAAACACGTGCCTCGGACGTCTGATAGCTTTATTTTCATGTTGAGTGGTGCTCGTAATTCCTTTAGGCTCTGCGTGAAAAGAAACGTATCTAAACTCATCTAATCTACGATGTATATTATATAATAATGAACAGCATCTTGAAACTTGTATGCATTCTTTTGTTTTTAGAATTAAATTGATAGCAATGGAAACAAATGTATGTAGAAAAAAACATTCAGAAAAATCCTTAAATAAATAAGGTTGATTTCATACTACTATACGATTTTTTATACATTGTAGAGCGACAAAGCATAGTACAATCCAAAAACAAGATGGTCTAGAATCGATCAGCAGACGCCGTTTCATGCCGGCCTCCAAGCCTGACGACTGGTTGGTACATACTGGCTAACCTCGAACCGCCAGAAAATAAAAGCGACTCTCTATGGCGGGTTTCGACAACCCATTTAACATTTCCTACAACCCGGCACATGTCCTAGCACATTTTTTAAAGATATTATAAATACGTCCTATAAACTGATATTTACTAAAATTAATGCTAGTTATTAAAAAATACATACGAGCCCGTTCAAGTAATTTAGAAGTAAAATTTTATTTATTTTTGACCCGTCCATGCCTTTTGTCAGTAAAATTAAGCAAGCTTTTACGAAACTCTACCCTTCTCCATTCCTCATATACTTAGGTAAGTATCAATGGCATAAATGGGTTTTAGAAACATTGTTTACACGTTAAAAAAAAAGTGAAATAAGTATATAGTTGACGTAATAATTTATCAAACCACACCAATGGTCATTTCATTAAAAAGAAAAATAACAATATATCTCTCTCTGGTGCTTACGTAATACGTGGACTGTCCCTAACAAAAATTACTCATAACCTATTGACCTACTTCTATGGCAAATACATCGATTTACCTTAATATATAAGTACAGTGAATACAAATAACACTCATCGACTCTTATCAAAGATTTAATTGACGTAATGGAATTATTATTGTACATCAACAATTTCATTGATAAAATATAGCAAAAATAACAACAAGTTTTATCAATTCCATACGATCGATATCTGCGAAACGGTAATGTACCTACATGTTTATTATTTTAAACATTTTACGATAAAAATACAATCATTCATTTCCTTCAAAAGTGTTTGTAGCGATAACATAACAAATGAATGCGATGGAATAGACTTTTTGCTCGTCTGCCACGAAGATAAGATTGACATAATATTCATCGAACTTTCCTTCTAGCAGTCGAGGAACTGGACGATGGTGGCAGAGAGTCAGGGATGACATTCATCATCACTCTTGCAATGGATGCACTGATTCTTAACCGGATGCGTACGTGTTCTGTATATGAGACTCAGATCGCAGACGGAGGCCCTTTATGATGGCCTACACCTGATGGGTTGAGCGGTATTTTATACGAAATCAGCCACTGCTTCCCGACCTACGTTTCATATGGATCATCGTGAGATCTGAGCGAATAATAATCCGGCATGTCGCATTCTCACCGAAGTTAAGCAACGTCGGGCGCTGTCAACACTTAGATGGGTGACCGCCTGGGAACACCGTGTAACATTGGCTTTTTGTTGTATTTTTCTTACTATAATACAAAACTTTCACTTCTATCGTGTGTCTTTCAGATACATCCTATATTTTATTATAAAATCGTTACCTTAATAATATTTCTCAATATTACAATAAAAAATAATTACAAATATACAAATTCATTTTTTTTTTTGTGTATGTCGGAGGAAATTTGAAAATACTAGAGCCACGCTGAAACTATTACTAGTTTCAGCATGAATGGATCGGCTCGTCCGGGATACTACCACCCTCTCATAGAAAACCGACGTGAAGTAACAGTGCTTGCATCGTTGCGTTTCGTTCGATCAGTGAGAGCGCCGGAGGCCCACCTCCTCTCCCCTCTCCTCTCTCCTCTCCCTCTCCTAACCCTTCCCCCAAAGGGTGGCAACGCACTTGCGACTCCTCTGGTGTTGTTAGTGTGCATGGACGGTGGTGATCACTTAACATCAGGTGACCCACCTGTTCGTTTGCCACCTATGACATAAAAAAAAGCACCAGTAACACAGAAATTGAGAAGTCAAAAAAACATGTTATGAGAAAGAAAGTGATACAATACGCTGTTAACGTCACCATAATTACACAACGTCTTGTTTCTGTGACAATCTTTACCATCGTCCAAGTGAATAAAATACAATAGATGATTTGTTACTGTGAAAAATATCTAAAATATAAACTGCAAACAAAGATATTTTACGTGACAAGAATAAAACATTAGATCTATTGCTCTGAACAATGGGAGACGTCATCAGATTTACGCGACGTACGTGCAACCTTCTAATACCAAAGACGTTCTTTATCACCACTTCTCAGCGTGTTCTATATGTTGTCGTATTTTAAATGTATCTATTATATGCTAGATTTTAGCATTCGACCACAATCTCGCATGTTAAATGATGATGTAGCCTGAAATGGTAAAGGCTGTAAGGGGTGTCGAATAACATCATAAGCCTTGAGACCCCCAAGCCAACCTCACCTGCACGTGGTGCACCCTGCTGAATAACGAACGAGGCAATGGCGAAAGCGGGGTGGTAGGGTTTTACAGCCCGACTGGGTTCGCAACCACCATGTATATGGCGAAAAAGCCCGTCATAGTGATTCGCTTCTGCGGGTCGCGTTTCGGGATCAGCCTGTGCATATCCAGCTTTTCGCAGACCGGCATGACAGCGGCGACCGGCGATGGATAGTGTGTCACTCGGTGGTTGCCATTGTTGTTGGATTGTACTATGCTTACCATCAGGCATAGTGCAGTCATTTTGCTTTGCTACAATAATAAAAAATAAAACAGCATCTCAATTGCAGCTGCCGGAACACACCAAAAGGTACTTCGCGACAGACTTTCAACTTAAGGGTGGTAGCTAGCCAGGCGGACTTAGAGAAAGCCCTACCCCACAATGCTATTATTTCTTCATGATGTTCCCTTCACCTAAAGTTCTGATCCAGTTGTTAGGATTCGAAGGAGGTGGAGATGGTGGTAGAATCACGCTGAAGCTACTACTGGTTTCAGCATGAATGGGTCGGCTCGCCCGGGGTTGTACCACCCTCTCACAGAAAACCGACGTGAAGTAACAGTGCTTGCATTGTTACGTTTCGTTTGGTCAGTGAGAGCCCATCTCCTCTTTCCCCTTCCCCCTCCCGCACTCCTCCCTCCCCCAAACACAGGCTGGCAACACACTTGCAACTCCCCTGGTGTTGCTAGTGTTTATTGACGGCGGTGATCACTTACAATCGGGTGACCCGTATGTTCGTTTACCTCCTATAATAAAAAAAAATACTTACCTCCATCAACACGGTGACCGACCACCATCGCTTCAAAAGTATGGTAGACAGGTAGGTTTAGCAAAAACTCTACCACCGTGCTATGGTTTCATGGAAAAACCCTCAGTAATGTAGAAAACTTACAAAACTAATGAATTACGATCAAATTTCTACCCCTGAACTACCACCAGTGTACCTACATATATAAAAAACTTTGAAATTTACCGTTCTAATCATCATTACATAGTATAAAACAAAGTCCCCTACCGCGTCTGTCTATCTGTTCGCGATAAACTCAAAAACGACTGTACGGATTTTCAAACGGTTTTCAGCAGTGGATAAAGTGAGGAACGTTTTAGTATATAAAGGTTTTTTTAATACTCAGGGCGGGACAACGTCCGCCGGGTCCGCTAGTAATATATAATAAGTAACGCAAATGATGGAAGTCTTTTGTGATTTAATGATAGCACAATATTGACATTTAAACTTCTAAATCGCCAATACGTCATAGACTTGTATCGTAACTAATATTCAATCTTTTGTCTAGTTCTCTAACCAGTAAACAAGCATTAGTGAAATATCATTTATCATAGTATGCTAATAAAAAAAATAAGAAGGCTTACTAGTTTTATATCCTGCTAAATAATTATAATATTCCGTTCCTTGATTTCAAGGTATATAGACATTCTAATAACTAACAATAAATCAATCCATTGTTTTAAAACGTATCGCAGTTTTATATTAATAAAATAGAATGGATAAATTATAATAACACACGGACAACAAGAGTTAGTATGATGTAGAGAGTTTTAATTTTGTTTGGTTTCGTGGTACTCTAGGGATTATGAATATCAATCCGACGTCCACAGGTTTAAACCCTTCTTTTTTATTGAACCACGGTGTACCGTCCGCCGCATGGTAGGGGCCGGCCAGGGATCGAACCTGGCGAGTGAACGCCAGGCTTCTTCCTACTATAGAGACAGGTTTAAACCCTGGCATATACTAAGGAACTTTTCGGATTCACGTACAGTTACTAATTTGAATTCTTAATACTATCGGCTGACGGTGAAAGAAAACATCGTGGGTTAAACTTAACCTGAGATACGTTTTACTAGTACTACTGTATGTGCGAAAATATAGAACTGGATTTCTCAGAGTTTGAAATCGCCAATACATTGTAGGCCGACGTGGTGATTATGCCCATATTTCCTTTCGGGAAGAGACCTATGACCCTGCATTAGATCTCTAATAATAATGATGATGACGATGAAAGAATATTGAAAATAAATCAACTTCTATTATTCTATCGGTATGTTTTGAGAAATAGTCTATAATACAAATAGTACAGTTAATTAAAAAGCTATACCAGAAAATTACAATAGACATTGTGAATATAAATTGAAATGTAATTCTTAATGATATTATAAATGCGAATGTGAGTTTGTTACACTTTCATGCCTTAACTACTGAACAGATCATCATGTCATTTTGAATAGACATTCTCAGGAATACAGTTTTTTTTTTCTTCGAACTGACTACGCTATTGACCAAGCAAGGTCTTAACAGCTTCACCTGACTACGTCAGGAATACAGAAAAGAAGTCAAATCTACATTAACACTGGCCAAGTTGCGAGCAGAAACTAGTAAAAAGTATAATTCATAAAGCATTTATGTTTACTAGTGTGCGCCCAGTGGTCGACATTCGATCATAGTTCATTGATTTATTAAAGGGATAAATATTATAATAATATTTGTATGTTATAATATCATTGTTGAATGTAGAATGATAAAGGGTATTTGGAACGTAAGAGTAAAATAATACATACAGTCGAGCATAGCAACCTCCTTCACAACCTTTTTTGAAGTTCTTTATTGATAGATTTCAAAATGTCTTTTTTATTTACATGTGTGTATATGTTGTGTAAAATTGAAGCATTAGTGTGAGTAATGCATATTTTAATTAATGTAATGTACTTCTAATGCATTTTATATAAAATAAATAGGTTTCTGCACTTCTCCTCCATATAAACTTTAACTATGCCAAATTTCACGTTCATCCGTTCGCCCAATTCCGTTAAAAAGGGATACAAAGTTTAGGCTTCACGTATTAATATATATGATACTGATACTAGCTTATACCAACCATATATCATAAGACGCATAATAAAAAGCATTTTTTACTTTATAAGTTACTAGCCTCTGCCCGCGACTTCGTCCGCGTGGAATAATTACTTTGGACTAACGCTAACACGCAGTGGAAGCTCACAAAAGGAAAAACACCGCGATTTTGAAACATTCTTCATTGGTCCTCAGCTCCTATTAGTCTTAGCGTGATTTAACTTTCCTCGATAAAGGAGCTATGTAACACTGAAAGATTTTTTCAAATCAGACCAGTAGTTCCTGTAATTAACGCGTTCTAGCAAACAAACAACCCCTCCAGCTTTATAATATTAGTATAGAGTATAAAGCTCAAGAGATGTTTTGTTTGAACCCACCTAATCTCTAAAATTAGTTTTTATTTTTTATAAAATGACTGCACTATGCTTAATGGTAAACACAGTACAATCCAAAAACAATGGCGATCACCGAGTAACACACTATCCATCGCCGGTCGCCGCTGTCATGCTGGCCTGCAAAAACTGGATATGCACAGGCTGATCCCGAAACGCGACCCGCAGAAGCGAATCACTATGACGGGCTTTTTCGCCATATACATGGTGGCTGTAAAACCCTACCACCCCGCTTTCGCCATTGCCTCGTTCGTTATTCGGTTATTTGTTATTCGCAACACGTGCAGGTGAGGTTGGCTTTGATGTCTCAAGTCTTAGATGTTATTCGACACCCCTTACACCCCTAGTTGTCATATTCGAAAAAATCATGTAGCACCAGACTGCGACCTTCAAGAGCTGAACAAAGTATAAGACACAATGAATGCTAAATAAAAACAAATTGACAGCATAAGTAGATCGCATACTGAGCGCGGTGTACTCGAATAAGGAAAAATTAAATAAAAGTGGAACCGAGGGGCAAAGTTAGCACAATATACAATTAATTACTCGTTTTTTTTTCGCTAGATAGTTTCGTTAAATTTAAATATTATTCTCAACGAGCCTTTCTAACTATTTATAAGAATGCCTGACCTTTAAAATGTAATTTCATTTACAAGAAACGCTCTGGGCGTCTAACTGGTAGACTAGCAAAGATTTATAACGTTTCTTGTTGATATATATTTTTTGTTTAACATAACGGTACTAAGACGAACGTGTTTTATATACCCTGAAGATTCAGATCAGTGAAAGGTGATAACGTATTTACCGTATATCAATTTCCATTGTTCACCCGTGAACTGTTAATTGATAACAAAAACATTACTATTCAATCTTCATTATCGATGATTTAAGTAGCATATAATCATTTAAAAACAGTTCTTAGTGATTATAAATATACATAGCACTTGCTGGACTCGCAGGAGAAGAGAGAGTTTAAGAGATTGTTGCGTTTCGTTCGGTCAGTGAGAGCGCCGGAGGCCCACTTCCCTTCCCCGTCCCCTCTCCCTCTCCTCCATCCCCCCTCCCCCCAAAACACAGATTGGCAACGCACTTGCGACTCTTTTGGCGTTGCAAGTGTCTATGGACGGTGGTGATCATTTAACATCAGGTGACCCAACTGTTCTTTTGCATCCTATGATATATAAAAAAAAAGTTGGAGCACCACAACAAAACTGGTTTCAGTCACAAAACGATGATGTTCGTACTGCCGCGTTCCTACCTGAGGAGTATTATTTTTACGCAGTGGCATACTCAGTATTCCTCTGGAGTAGAGAGTCTTGTGGAGTAGTATTCTATAACATACTTTTGAGATTGTTTTTACAAAGTTATAAACTACAGTAACCAAAACATCAGGTGGAAAGATGTAAGTTTACCATACCATAGGAAATAAATAAAATACTATGAGATGTCATTGGCTAAATCACTTAAAGGAATGGGAAGGATCAGGCGGTCAAAAGAGCATACATAAGACTATGAACTAGTCATCCGTCACTTTTGGTGTAGACCAAAACTGCAAGCGTCTGCACAGACTTGAAACTAGTGACAAGCTCTCGTTTCGTCAGCCAAGAGACCTATGACTAAACGTAACCAATAAAGTATATAGTATTCTAAATGCACCGTTAGTTTTTTTTTTAAATCAATAGTACAAGCATAGTTGCTATCGATGTCTGTCTGTGTGCGCTTATTTCTTCTTTGTCCCCCACAAGAATACCGTTTAGTTTTCGATGTCATTTAGAGAATTTCTTCCGTAACGTTTATTTGCGTAATTAGTGTTAAATGTATTTTTGAAAATACAGAAATGTATATACTAAAGTAGTATTATAATCGTGTCCAAAAATATTTTAGGACGCTAACTAAAGAATTGCACATCTTAAAATCCGTGATAGAATATGTGTACTTCCTAAGTGTTAATAAAATAACTAATAATTTACAAAGCTATTTTTACGAATATATAATTTACAAGCGGACCGGACGTTATCCTGCCTTGATAATAAAAAAAATCCTAAAAGTCAACCGCAACGCCACCTACCGGGTCCAATCTAAACCATTCTCGGATCCATTGGAATACGCACACAAAATTTCGTCAAAATCGGTCCAGCCGTTTAGGAGGAGTTCAGTGACATACACACGCACAGAAAAAAAAAAATATATATATAAGGATTATTATGCAATAGAGTAATTTAATATGAGTCAAAATACTCCTGTAGAGTTTGTAATCCGGGGAAGCTATTAAGGCCTTACTAGGGCAATAGCGTAGTCAGTTAAAAAAACCCTTTACAGTATATAGAATCAATAAATATCTTAGAAAGATATACAGGTTTTTAATATTACGCGCAACTTTATGGTTGCGCAGCTTTAATGTAGTTTAAATTTACCGCAATATTGTGATCAGTTCGCGATTCTTTCCAATGTCATATAGCTATAGATCAAAATATAGTTTAGCATAAAATTCGCACCCCCCGCAAATACAGCCCACTCATAAAGTAAAGAACCTCAATGGCGCCGAGAACGCAACGGCGCCATCACTTTATTTGTGTGTCAAAAGACATGAAACTTAACTGACTTTCATGAACTGACAATATCAAGATTGGAATCGGGCAGTTACATATCTTGAAAACTCATGACGCTAGATTGCAACAGTGCGAAGCCAGGACAGATCATGTAACTCGTTTAACAGGAAGCCAGGACTTCGTGTCAAATCACGCTTTTTTTTTCTCGAACTGACTACGCTATTGACCTGGCAAGGTCTTTACAGCTGCACCGGACTTGTCAAATCGCGCCCGCCTCCCGCATCGCGTACTGCTTATGCAATCAAAAATGGTTTCGTGCTTTTAAGTAAGATTTGATGTTTGCGATAAAAGAGAAAACCACGAATAACTTCTTAAAGTCATGTCCGCACTAACCTCCAGACTTTAAGACCTCACGTTTCACCATTGACAATAAACAATTCCGAATAAATTTGATTTTATCATAACCTACTTACGTACAAGCGAACAGATATTTTTAAGAGATGAATCTTTAAAATACATAATCTCACGTCGTTCGTTATAACGAAAAGCTTCTGTAACCTAGAAATTAGTTCAAATTGGTTGGTTTACAACAAAACCATTTATTTATTCTATTCCGTCTGTATAAGGAAAACTCTTTATACCGAAAAATAAGGCACAGTCCCTTTAAATCCTTTATAAAGAGTTTACACTGTATTTAACAAAACTTTAATATAAAATTTTTAAAAATGCCGAATGTATGTTGAGTTAATGCAAACATCAGAACGGCTTCACATATCTATTTGATTAATTCTTTTTTATTATATTTGTAGTTGTCAGAACAAGGTTTGTATGAAATGTATGAAAAAACCTACGGAAAAGTAAAATATTCGGGTTTAAAAGAAGAAGTAGTAGGAAGATCTTTAAATATATTGGTGGAATTTACAGATTGGCGTACAGTTGCAATTTAATTTCATTAGATTTGTTTATATCATACGGTGCAAACGAACGGTTAGGTCACCTGATGTTAAGTGATCACCACTGTCTATAGACACTAGCAACACCAGGGGTGTCGCAAGTGCGTTGCCAGCCTGTATTGGGAGGGAGGAATAGGAGGAGGGAGGGAGGGAGAGGAGATTGTCCTCTGGCGCTCGCCCTGACCGAACGAAACGCAACAATGCAAGCACTGTTCTTCACGTCGGTTTACTGTGAGAACCCTCTCTACTACCCAGTACCCCGGGCGAGCCGACCCATTCATGCTGAAACCAGTCATACCTTCAGCGTGACTCTACCACCTACTAGATTGTACTGGAAACGAAAAATTTCTCTTTTTTTCATTAATATACCCGTACGAAGCCGGGACGAGTATCACGAGATTTAATTAGAAGACTATCCATTTCTCCATACAATAACCTTTTCATGACCGTAAGTTAACTTTTTATGATGATAAAGTTTACTATAACTGCTAAGAATAAGCATCGATTCTATCTCGCATGAACTAGTCTCCGGACTTTACGTAATCTGGCGCCAGAAAGACGCAATCGTTTCTTTGTCCTGGTGAACGAGTATTATTGATCTACCCGGGAGGCAACGAGAGTAGGCCACGGATGCGTTCAGGGTCAGATTTGTTTTATATCTGTCTCTGTCTGGTATGTAGCTGCGTCCTTTTCTAGGGTGCACTTGGCAGCGTACGGTCCCCCTACTCCCGGAAGCCGTTTGAATCGCCGACTCCCAGTTTCTAGCAGTAACATCATGACTCATGAAATTGTTTAGATACTTTTCGTAATGTATTTATATAACAAAATGATATTTAATAAGAGAATATTTACAACTAACAATTTTTCTAGAACTCCCTCGAATATACGATTTATCGTTTGTTAATATTTATTTGTTGTCCGTGGTGAGAATAACCTTTGTTTAAGTTTTTGCGAAAAAGCCTTATGTTGCGAAATACATTAAGCATTTAAGTAAAATACAGAATGTATACAACCGATTCCGAATCACACAAATCTATGAGTGTCTAATTATTTAAAAAAATAAAAAATATTATTGTCGTTTTTTATATATTTATTATTATCTAGTTAAGGACACTACGTTTTATAAGAAATATGCGTGACTTCTTTAATACTTTATGCATCGAAAAATTTCCTTAGGTGTATATTAAATGCCACCAAGAATTCGAATATCCACGAAAAGAATTCTTTATTATAGTGGGTTAAAGCGTATCCACAGTTACAACTTGGTTGGCATTGAAACAAATAGCATAACCGTATAAACAATGGATAATTCTCAAATCAAATCGTTACTGTACCCATAAAAGTCGTTTCAGAAACACCTAAAATCAAATTTAGGTGAGAATTTGGATTGTTTCCAACTGGAAGACATAACGTAAACGCATCATATAATATATGGGATTATTTGCTTGCACATAATGTTATTTTTAATACGCTGTGTTAATATAGAACACAAACTAAATGTAAAAAAGATGTGGTGTCGTGGGACACCAGGTAGGAACGAAGTTCCTTCGGCTAATGTAGAATCGACACAATTTGCAAAAATATAAAATAAATTAATTAAATTACCGATTAACCGATATTATAATTATAATTCACCGATTAATTAAATTAATTAAACGATTAATTTCACCGAGAATTCGAAAGAAAGAAGGAGAAAGAGAAAGGTATTATACACTACTCGCTTGTGTATACGACTGTCGCGCCTGCGCACGTCTCATTTAACGGTTTTATTCCACGCACTTTTTCTTACGGTTTTACTATCAAAATTTTTTCAGTTCGGTCGCGCAGCGAAATCCCTATCTCCTCCAAGCCTACCGTAAGGAACCTCGTTCGAATAAACTTTGTACAAATTTTATAATATAAAATAGTATTTTAACTAATTTTAATTTAAAAAATCCGCATATCATCACAGTAATGGTCGAACTACGGTCAAGAAATGTCTATACATATAATAACAATGTAAATCTGATGTATTAGAACTTTTGAGATTTTTGTGAACAAAATTGTTGCAGGTATTTAGGAATAATGCATTACAATTTAACCACTTGTAGAAATGTCTGTCTGTCTGTTTGCTTGTACACGCATCACTGCTAAAGTACTGCGTTCACATCAAAGAAAATCATACAGCATATCCTCGACTAACATTTAGTTTTCGTTTCATTAAAATATTTTTATCAAAAAAATATTGTAATTTAAATGACTGCTCGAGTTAAGTACGAGAAAAAATGTAGATACTTAAATGCAATGAAATCTGTTACACATACAGGTTATTATATAATTGATACATAATAGCTAAGACACAATAATTAAAAAAACCGTTTTTGGGTTAAATTCCATGCGGACGAAATCGCGGGCACATCTAGTACAAAATAAAGGCAGTATGGTAATTCTAAAGTAATCCCATTCTATATATCTATACACAATCTTAAAAAAAATTATGACAGGTTTAATGTATGTAATACTGCCTATGTATATATTTTTCGGATATTCATGTCTACAAATATTACAAAATAAAATCCCATTTCGTGTCTAGTTGTATAATTCTTAGGGCTTACACACAGGAAGAACTAAGGATCTTCTAAAGTACACAGTAGATTTAGCACAGTTTCGGTTGGTGGTTGTTGTCGTTGGTGTTTTTGTGGTTGGTGTTGTGGTGGTTGTTGGTTACAGTTGGTGAACAAACAAGAAACTAAGTGGTATTGTGTTCGGCGGCCACGTAACTCAACGGGCCACACCAGCGGTGCAGCGAAATAGGCGAACCGAAGTAAGTAGTGCATTATACTGTGGATGAAGTGTCAGCGAATATAGTATCGTTGCCAAAACGTGCGTAGACTGCGTGCACATAGACTATTCCCGAAATTTTACCGCAGTGCGCGTACCATCTACTAAGAATCTTTTTCATATGCGGAACAAAAAACGCATCGCAACTCACCGCACCGCTGTGCGCGCAGGTACTAAAAAAGGCGCTATTTCCAACATTTTTCGTTGATAACCCTAAAAGGTATTCACATTCGTATATATAATGTAAGTTAGTAAATTAAATAGGTAATAAACTAGTTAGAATTAACGCTTTTATTTTTATATCCCTTATTTTATATAAACTACGGTCCAGTTTGTTTTTACACGTTTTTCAATGTATTATTTATATTTTATTTGTACTCGAGAAAGTCCATTAAAACAGACACAGGTTCAGTAAACGACATTATTGTCCATCGAAGAGAGCCGGTAAGTTATTCGGCCAACAACATATGACAGCGATAAACAATCCGTTTATCCAATTTTGCAAAATTAATCGTTTAAGTGTAATCCCCGTTTGGCGGAGTTCCATCTGGCGCCAATACCAACGCAGGTAATTTTCCACTTTCCCCCAAACGTTTCCTTTCGATTCCCGATCGATTTATTAGCGTTACAGTCGTAGAATAAACGTATTGGCCGTCGATCAATTGCACACTTTTTTATTATAGCCGTAGCCACGACTTCGTTTGCGTGGAAGCTTATCTGAAAAACAATGATTAAGCAAGTCATCTGAATGTGTTAAGTCCATTTACTTGTCTACTTTTCTCTCGTACTAACGCCGCGTCGTCATTAAAACTACAATATTTTTTTTTATATTCTTGGGGGCAAACGCACTGGCGGGTCACCTGATGGTAAGTGACCACCGCCGCGCCGTTCATAGAACTAGCAAGACCAGGGGAGTCGCAAGTACGTTGCCGGGCTTTTAATGAAGTGTGCGCTCGTATAGTATAGTAATTTTGGCATTACTGCTTAGTACACGTGGAAAGCGCAATAATATATAGCCTATACAGTACTCTGGTATATTCTTTAACTACAAGTTAGACTCTCGTATAAATCGGACACAAACAACAGACAATTCAATTACAGTTTGTGGGTAAGTACTATCGTATTGCGAATATAAATTACCGTAAAATGCTATAAATTTTATCGATATAAAATATGTCAAATTGATCAATAACTTTTTAATTATGTTGCTATTGACTGGCTGTTTTGCCAACATACAAAATAACTGTTATTCGTATAAAGAAAATGTTAATAGTTTTTGCCAAATGTGCGAATTGCCCAACTTCCTAATGTATTCCATTGAACTACATTAAAAAATTAAAGTACATGAACCCACGGCTCAACATAAGATTGTACTACGACTTAATGTCAAGCAAAACCAACAAATATGGAATATATAATATTTTCGTTGTACACAAAATAATAGTTTCACGGAAACGCTGATTCTTAGATTTCATAAAAATTCTGTGAAAACATTTTTCGCATCGCAATATAAATTTAAATTAGATTATTAGTGAATAAGAACAACAAACTCTTTATAATAAATTGCCCGCAACTTGTTCCGCGTAAACAATATATAGCATTTTGCAATAACAATATACGTTACGATATACGACTTAACAATATAGCTTAGCGGTCGATCAGATGCATTAATTCTCATTGAATTTTATCAGTTGTCAAGATGATGTTTGCCTACAATTTCGTCATATGTACGTTTATCCAAGTGTAAATTGGATTTCAACCTTATATTGTTAGTAATAAGACTAAAATTGTTTTTTTTTTTCTGGTACTTCTCATCATATAATGTTTGGCTAAACATACAGTACTGATAGAACCTATACGATATATAGCTGAATATCGTCTGGGACTTTTTCTTATGCCCGTCTGATTCGCTACCACCCTCAAATTACAAATTTCAATACAGACATCTATAGATATATCGCATCAGTTACTTTTGAGAGTCAGACCTTTTCTAATCTTAGTGTGTTACCAATGTAGTCCACGTCTTGACTTAATAACAGATGAGACTGTGGTCAAAGATTAAATCCCAAGAGTTGTTCAAGAGCAACGCTAAGAAAACAAGTTATCAACTCTTAGCAAACACATGTTTGTTATTCATTCAAGCATTAACTACTTTACCGAGGATTATTAAATTTTATATACACACTTCGTTAGGGGTTCATCATCACCAGCCTACTAACAAGGTCATAAGGCTCTTCCTGAAGGAAGGTATGGCCATAATCACCACGTCAGCCCACGACGTATTGACGGTTTCAAACTTCGAGAAATTCACAGGTTTTTCCCACATACACATTTATACACATTTCCCACATGAAAGTCGTAGAGCCACGCTGAAACTACTACTGGTTTCAGCATGAATGGGTCGGCTCGTCCGGGGTAGTACTACCCTCCGACAGAAAACAGACGTGAAGTGACAGTATTTGCATTGTTGCGTTTCGATAGGTGAGTGAGAGCGCCGGAGGCTCATCTGCTCTTCCCCCCTCCCCTTTCCCCCAATCCTCCCTCCACCCAAACACAGGCTGGCAACGCACTTGCAACTCTCCTGGTGTTGCTAGTATCTTTGGACGGCGGTGATCACTTACCATCAGGTGACCCGACTGTTCATTTGCATCCTATAATATAAAAAAAAACACATGTACTACAAGAACATTACTCAGATTCAGGTTTCCTCGTGATGTTTCTCTTCTCCTTCAGTCAACAGTATTTATTACCAATATAAATTAGTAAATGTACCCTTAATCCGAAAAATTTGACCTGCGGACACCAGACGGAGACCAGACTGTTACGCCAGTAACACCGGTCAAACCGCTCGAACCCGACGACTTACAGGTGCCACAAAAAAGTAAAAAGGGTACCCTTTATCCAGAAACAAAAGTGTGTGTACTTATGTACACGCGTTAGAAGTTATATTTCTTTGGCGTAACAAGATAAAAATCTTTTCAAAAATTTTATCTTTCGTATTATTCAACGTTTGTAGAAAAAACGACACTAACAGACTAGAAAACACTAACTAGAAAAAGTTGACTATAGCTAACTTCAGGGTGTCGGTTTTTCGTGACGGAGTGCGCGCGCATCGTAAAAATTTACTCTCATCATTTTTCCCTAACGCGCCAAAAGAAGTATAACTTCAAAAGTGCCGTTCCCGAATGATATATAAAATAGACATTAACACGACCAGTATTGCAAGCAAAAACTAGTTTCTAACACTTTATTAGAGGAAGTACAACTTCATTCGAAGTGGTAATTACAGCATATGAGTTTCAATAGCGTGCCCAAAATATAAGCGACGT
Organism: Antheraea pernyi; assembly: GCA_015888305.1. Classification (NCBI taxonomy): domain Eukaryota; kingdom Metazoa; phylum Arthropoda; class Insecta; order Lepidoptera; family Saturniidae; genus Antheraea; species Antheraea pernyi. Next base: position 218,476 of record MU159316.1, on the reverse strand, counting down.
TTAATGACTGACCAATACTTCTGAGAAAAGTTTCCAAACATCTCCAGTGCCAATACATGCTACCAATTGCTACAACACTTTGGGCCGGATCACAGAAGTCAGCCTGTGTATTTTACAGCATAATGAGACGCACCAACGATACTTCCGTATTAAAAGTTTGTACTAGTTCTACAATTCTTTATGTCTTTTGAAACGAACTCGCTACAGTTAAAGAGCAAAGCATTGTTTCTATTTTCACCTTGATCTAACATCTATAAATCAAGTAGACAGACACCTGTGTGGTAATTAAATTAACGCGGCAGGGTCGACAGCCGTAGTTCGACGTAAAATCGCCGCGCCCTACTGTGGTCGTTATTCACTTGTGATGTTTATTGTTGATTCCATTACTCGATTGTTATTAGGAACGTATGTTCTTTCTTAAAAATGTATTTTTTAAATTATTCACTTAATGTCTATTCATTATCAAATTTATGATCTATATAATTGGATACAATGTCGGGAAATTTGACTATTGCGAATACGTATATTGTGGTTTTTTCGGTTTTGTTAGTACTAGCCAAATTGTCAGATACGAAATACATGTACGCGTTGGTGAAGCATACATATATGATTATTTTAGCTTGATGCGCGTTTGTTACAATCAAGGCAAAAGCCCTAACCGCTCGATGCGCGTTTGTTACAATCAAGGCAACAGCCCTAACCGCTCGATGCGCGTTTGTTTACAATCAAGGCAACAGCCCTAACCGCTCGATCCGCGTTTGTTTATAATCAAGGCAACAGCCCTAACAGCTCGATGCGCGTTTGTTTACAATCAAGGCAATAGCCCTAACCGCTCGATGCGCGTTTGTTACAATCAAGGCAACAGCTCTAACCGAGGCTTCCCATTTGCTTTACCTTTTCCCATTTCTGACACAGTGTCCTAATATATTGGATACTAGAGGAATATCTACATCTACTATATAACTTATAAAGTGACTCTCTCTATGTTACCATTTCACAATTAAACCTTTGAACCAATTGCAATTAAGACCTGGAAAGGAAAATCACCAAAAGGCTAAAGCTACAATTCCTCTCGAATATACCGAGAAACAAGCAGACGAAACCTGAAGGAAATATTAATGTATATCTAATTAGGCCTCATGTTTAACGTATGAGCATATTTCGTTTTAAATAAAAACAATACATTCCGTATAAATCTAAGAGATAGGCGATTATAATTTCTTATTACTGTGCATGGTGTCCACATCAAGGACACTGACTTATTATAATTAAACTTTTGAAATTGATATGACAGATTTCATTTTATCTACAACTAATTATACATAAAATTAATTAGTAAGTTCAAGCTTCGTGTCAAGCGGGTTTTACTATCAAAAGGTTGCTATATGATTAATTACCTGAACTATATGATATCGAGTAATTATCCCTCCCTGTACATTCGCTAAGAATAATAATAAACAATTGTGAACAACAAGTACTTTTAATCTATCATCTATATTAATATTATAAAGAGGTAATGTTTGTGAGTTTGTGACGTTGTAAGGGGTAATCTCAGGAACTACTGGTCCGATTTGGAAAATTCTTTCAGTGTTATATAGCTCTATCAGGGAAGGCTACAGGTTATATATCATCACGCTAAGACCCATAGGAGCGGAGCAGCAATGAAGAATGTTGCAAAATCGGGATATTTTTTCCTTTTCAGAGCTTCCGCTGTTTTTTAGCACAAAATAACCATCCCACGCGTACGTATTCCCGCCCAACGAAGTGGGCACGGGTCGGCTAGTATTTTAATATAAAAGGAGGTCTACAGTAGTGCGCGCATCACGCAAAAACAAACTACAGTAAAGATATCGACCATTTTCTTAGTTTTTTTTTAATATCATATGAGGCAAACGAACAGGCGAGTCACCTAATGACCTAGACACTAGCAATACCAGAGGAGTCGCAAATGCGTTATACCGTCGTCAGGTTCAACCAAGGAACCCGGTTTTAATTATGTTCATTGTTTTAGTAAAAAATGCTTTTTGTGGCAGTGAAACGTAGCAGCAGCCAATCGCTCCCGGCAGAAGTGGAAAGTGATATTCACTATAATAATATTTAATGATAGATTTCCGCAAAGCAACGCCTTGTTCAATAAAAAATTAATTGTATAGATAATTAAACTAGGAGGCGCCCAGTGGTCGACATTCGACCATAGTACATTGATTTTTTTAAGTTTGAATTTTATTAGGGTTAATATCATTGTGGAATGTAGAATGAAAAAGGGTAATTGAAACATAATAGTAAAATAATACAGCAACCTCCTTCACAACCTTTTTTGAAATAGTTTATTGACAGATGTCAAAATGCTTCTTTTTTATTTACATGTGTGTATATGTTGTGTAAAATTGAAGCATTAGTGTGAGTAATGCATATTTTAATTAATTTAATGTTCTTCTAATGCATTTTATATAAAACAAAATAGCTTTCTGCACTTCTCCTCCATATAAACTTTAACTATGCCAAATTTCACGTCCATCCGTTCGCCCAATTCCGTTAAAAAGGGATACAAAGTTTAGGCTTCACGTATTAATTATATATGATGATAATATATAATTTTGAATGAAATCCGTATTTCGTATTTGAATATATATAAATCACGGTTCCAGTATCCGAAATGAATCATTCGATTGGGCGTAAATCGTTTATTGTTTACCTGCACACGTGCATTAAAATTGTTTTCTTGACATAAATCGCTTTTTACTGCGTAAATAGAAGTTTTGTATTTCACGCCGTTCCACTTATTCGTGCATTCTTTGCATAGTTCTTTTCTTACACTGGACGGTTATTAAACAGGCTGATATATCAACAGATCCAATCAAAAATTTGTATCTGTTGGTAATGGTTAGTGCAAATTATCTATTAACATGATTTTAGGGTTATAAATTTTCTTTTTTTTTTTAACTATAGTAATAAATATGACTTAAGGTTATTTGCTAATGAAAACCTACATACTTATATACGTAAATATATATAGTATGTATATATACGAGATCGACAAACTACGATACCATTTTGTCGATCATCGCAAAAGTTTGCACTCACGTGTTTTTATGCCATTCTTTTCACCGTAAACTCTGCACTCGGTGGCGATGTAACATGTCAATTCTATGTACGATTACCGTGAGATGATATACCAAACATTTTATGTCATATTTTGAACATTTATATACTCATTGTATAATTATTGGAATACAAATTTTATAAGTTGCAAAAAAAAATTTTAATAGTAACTTTGCTTTTTTTCGTCCATGAGGTGATGCCTCAGTGCCACAACCAAATTAAACTAAAAAGTGGGCACACTAGCAGACGTAGCTAAAATACTTAAAATCAAAATCTGCTAATCTATTACATTTACATTAGACTTTCTACCAGTTCACAGTATATTTCTATTTATTACGACCTGCATGACACTCCCAAAAGTGAAACATCTACATCGTTCCGTACAAATACTAATGGTGAAACAAATGTTTAAAATTATGCCAATTTTAATATCAAAATCCTCAATTTAAGCACAGAGAATATTTAAACCAATGATATGATACTATAACTAAAGATACGTTACCTACATAATATATCGGCATAATGGCACGATAGCGCACACATACGTAAAGTAATATTGTAACGCCACAATGTCTTACATAAAATGTGGAAGTAAGATGGCATATTCTCTATATCGGTGGTGAAAAAGAAATAGTTCTATGTTGCTTAGATACGGGCGGACTGACGGGGCAGTCATCAACAATAAGCTATATATATAGCTAGCCACGTTTTAACAAGGCGCTGTCGAAGCGCTTATAACTTATCCATATAGTTACAATATCATTGATTTAAACAGTATCAATCGTACTATAAAGTATAATGAAAGTACCATTACAATAAATAAGAACAAATGCTAGCGGATCCGCGGACACAGTAAAGTATATCTGAAATAACGTTCAATATTTTATTATTAATTACAGACGGTAACAATAACAATATTACGCCGTAAGTTAAAATGTAATTTACATTGTGTCGCTATTGCGTCTTAAAAGTATTATTTAGTTCTTCAGCGTCAACAAATATGGTCCCATGTGCATTCCCTGCGGTACACCAGATCATTACCGTAGAGAACATATTCCGAGCTATGATTTCATAATTTCCTCTTCTCAGAATTAAATTGATGAGTATTTTATAAGTCCTAGATTTACCTGGATATGATTAGATACGATGGCTTTTTGCTGTCAGCGATTAGGTGCCTTTTTAATATTATTCCGATTCAATTTCCACCTTGATTCAAATATGTATATTTTTTTAAATATTTATTAAACAAACATTTTACATTAATCCACATATTAGCATTTATTTATGATAAGAGTTATACAAATTTTGTAATTTAATATGAATTTGAATATAATTAATAATGAATATAAATTATAAAATTTCTTGATGCGTATCTCAAAGAAAAACAATAGTGCGTGGAGTCCCTCCGCACGGAAGAAGTGAGACTTCGTAATGTGACAATAGAGAATAGGAAGGGGTAGAAATTGTTTTTTAGTGAAATCATATTGTTTCTTTAAGACAAACTTTATTAACATTGCTTACAATTCACAATTGATTGCATCTTTTAATTATCATTTTCTAGTGGAGAAATATCCAAATCTATAACATTTACAATGCGATTATGATAACTAAAGTAAGATACGAAATGTTCGAGTTCTATTTTTTCAATATTTCTTGCAAAAACTGGCATCAAGGAACATTGAACGCTACTCGTTGCTAACGGTCACGCTGGCCTGTAACAGGTATACTACGCGCATGCGTTCGAGTGCCCCTTAGCGTTAAACGTTTAACGCAACCTTGTTGGAAGTCGCATTTGTATTTTCACTTCAAAAATATTATAAAATAACAACATAAATATAACATATATAATTAAATATCCAAATTATTGTGAACAATCTGGAAACACAATAAACAAAGGTAACTAACTAGGTATATTAGTTAGTAAGTAATGACAAATAATAATAAATTAATTCATATTACAATGATTTAAATACAACAACAATTGTATGACTCACGTTAATACATACAAATGTCAATCAGTGACACTAGTTGATTAATTCAAGTCGAAATAGGTCAATTGTTGCACGTAGTAAATATATTGTAATTATAATATTATTATTTTTCCTTTTTTTATTGTTGCACGGCAAAGTGACTGCACTATGCCTGATGGTAAGCACAGTACAGTCCAAAAACAACGGCGACCACCTAGTGACACACTATCCATCGCCGTTGCCAAGCCGGCCTGCGAATAGCTGGATATGCAAAGGCTGATCCCGAAACGGGACCCGCAGAAGCGAATCACTATGAGGGGGTTTTTCATCATATACATGGGGGTTGCGACCCAGTCAGGCTGTAATACCCTACCACCCCGCTTTCGCTATCGCCTCGTTCGTTTTTTGCAGATTTACTATATTTATTTGTATTCTTAAAAGAAAAATTAACATCTTAAATGATCCAATTACATTACGCCCATTTAAAATTGACTTCAATGTTTATAACAAAGAATATTTGCTACGACTTATCCTGACCCATATTCTTAGTAAATTGCATTATAAACTTATGAGGATATGTTTACAACTATTTCAAATCAAATCAAATCAAAAATACTTTATTCAGTTTAAGCCCTAATAAGGCACTTATGAACGTCAAAGACTACCGGTTCGGAAAACAACCCAGTCATCGAGAAGAACCCGCAAGAAACTCGATCGGGTACATTTTTTTAACATATACTTCCAATACATCATACAATAACTTTTAGTGGATGCACAGAGAGGAGTCAATTCCTGACATCACTATCGTTCACATACTGATCCACTCTATAATATCCTTTTGAAACTAAAACCGGTTTGACGTGGTGCTTAAATTTACAGTCCGGCAAATCGGTAACATGCTTTGGGACTTTATTGTAGGACCTGACACTATTACCTAAAATACTATTACTGGTTTTGCTAAGTCTGAAACATGGTGGGACCACCAGTTTATTACAGTTTCTAGTATTATATTAGATTATGCCGGTCTTTTACTAAAAAAAAATCAGTTTTTCAAAGTTTTTACGGACATACATTAAATTATCAACGTTAACTTTACACAATAATATCTATCAAACCGTTGTCACCACATGATGTCAAATTAATCGAGCTCAGTCAATCGAATAATGCCTGGTTTCTGAGGTACTTCAATTATCGTTTATCTGTTCAATAGCGTTATCGGTTCGATAAGTTGTCACATTGCGTTTCTGAACACACAATCATACGATAAATGTCAATAAAACTCAACGGGCCGTTTGAAAGTTTATATTATGGATAACTTTGTTTAATCAATAACTATTGATAGTTTAACCGAGTATCTCAGAAACCAGACATTAGAGAACTATTTTCTATAGTGAATATCTAAATTCAAATGACTCGAATGCATAAAGGATAAGGAAGCGATGTACATTTTGACGTTTGCTAGAATTGATACGAGCGGAGTGTAAAACTGTAAACCTTTACTCTAGAATTAAACAAAGGCTTACTACAACAGAGTACCTGGTGGTGTGATAGTATGGTTTATTAGGCCGTGAAGTCACGAATTCGAACTCCACACATCGCTAGATTTTTGCTATAACGGTATTTAATATGATTATACAAGCTACACTTATTTTAGAAATAAATGGTCGTGTGTGCAATTGTGTCCTCATGTATTTATTTATATTTATAATAGCTGATCGCTTCGGTGGGTATTACTAAAAATGGCAAATGATCTAATCCAAAAAATAGGGAGCCTCCGAAGAACTCCGTATCGGCTGCTCATAGTCCTGTGCAGATACCTTCAACAGTTTTAACATGATTAAGCCTTAAAGGAACTGTATTTATATTATATAATTAATATATATAAAAAATCAGCTAATTATAAGTCGAATCCTTATACCAAGATTTCGGTTCCAGCACACTTTATATCACTTACATATTTATCAAAACTAATATAATTTCTATCTCATTAAGTTCGTGAACATGTAGTGTGAACCCAATATTATATATATTATATATAATTATATATATTATATTAGATCATTTTTTATAACTTAAACTAATTCATTAACTTTAATTACTATTTGTTGTTTTACTTGTGTAAATATATTTTTAAATCATTTTGTACCGCACGAAATTTGACGTTTGCAAATATTACCAGTTGATTGCACAGAATATAAGTTTATTTCACGCACTTAGTACTTTGTATAAACACTATAATAATATGGTAGAAGTCGAATTCCTTATAATATATAACGCACTTAGTAATGCTAAACCCAAGCGACGCTTTTTTGTTGTTATAAGTGGCGTCCCTTTGTTAGGGTTGCGAGCGTATAAAAATGTCTGTCGTTCAGAAACGCTACACAGTTATTATCAAAAATCAAAAAGAAAAAATCTTTTTTATTGTTCGGGGACTCTCTCAATATTTTGCTTTTTTTGTTAGGACATCTAACATAATAACAAATTCTGTGAGACTTTCAACCGGCCGCTTATTACGATTCAGAATATACAGAACCATTTAAAACTAAGACCAGCATGAGAAGTGTAAGCTTAGTAAAAAATATGTAAAAAGATACGTTCAAAGAATAACAAGTCGCAACATTTTTCTTAGAAACCAACAAAGTATTCTCGGAAAACCGCAACCCGTTTAACTATTGTTGAAAAACAAGCAACGTGATATTTCCGCAAGACTTACCTAATGTTTATCAAAACTTACGACACGTGTAGGACAGTAGCTGTACTGTTACCGCACGGTGGACAGTTCCCAGTAACTAGACCTCACAATAACCCTCTATCCTCGTGTAAACTTTGTAGTAAACAAGACCGTAAATTGATAAATAGTTATATCATGTTACTGAACACGCGATGTCGGTAAAACTACCTTTATATACGTACTGGAATTACGTTTTCTAATTCTGAATTCCTTGTTTAAATGCGTTATGAGCTATACAAAATCATGCTTTTTCCATACTCCTTCAAAAGTTTATTTTTGATGAAAAAAGGAACATTACTTAATTTTATGTTAAGAACAACACGTAAAGACGATCGAGTTACCCTTGCTAGTAAAAAATGTTTTCTTGGAAAAAAAAAACATGGCAGATATTATTTTTCCCATGACATAAACAATTGCATAAAACGAAATAAATAAAATTTCTAAAGATATAACAATTATAATTTCATGAGAAATTTCTGAGAAAAACATGACTTCAGCAATAAATAATCTTGGATCGTATTGAGGCACGTATTGTTTCAAACAGAAAAAATTAAAACATTAAATCGCAAAAAAATTACGACCACCCTAGTATATACATATAGCTAGCTAGCTATACTAGCTGATTCCCGCCCGTTACGTTGAATACCAAAAAAAGGAAAAAGGTCAATCGAATCCAAAAAAGTAGCCTAGAACAAGCGATACAACGAATACAATTGCCATATCCACACAACCAGCGACATCAGCGACAGTTTTAACAGCGATTTTTTTCTATATAATTACACTAAAGTAAAAGTATCACAATCGTTTTGATTCTTACAAAGCCTTATAAAAATCGCATCCAAAAATACACCAAACAACAAACGTGTTAACGAATCTTGTACAAAATTAGCACGGGCCACAAGATACGTCATCGGTTGTCAAATATTTACCCCGCGAGACGTTAATGGATGACGCCCGCGTTAGTAACATATCTTTATAAATTTTCAGTGCTGAATCAAATTATATTTGTGTATGAGTAACGATTAAATCATCTTTTATGGCTTAATGAAGATTCCACTGATATTTAGTACATAGTTTATAATTAAATTTACATTATATGAGCGAAGTTTAGTCATCACTGCATATTATAAAACAAAGTCCTCTGTCAGGTCTGTCCGTCTGTTCGCTATAAACTCAAAAGCTACTGAACAATTTTCGTACGATTTTCACCAGTAGGTAAAGTGATTCATGGCGAAGGTTTGGGTATATAAATTGTCAAGATTTTTTTTAATTATCGGGGCGGCATAACCTCAGTCATTCCCGCTAGTATAACATATATGCATCTGAATGCTACGCTACAAAATAGACAGTTCAGAGAAGATTACATGTGGCAAATACGAATGTTAAATTGGATGTTATGATATAACCAGAATATTTAAGATTAAGGATGAGTATGACAAGAAGAAATATTTTAGATAGCACCAGTGATAAAGAAGTTGAGGAGAGTAGTAGGTTAGCATGGTATGGGCATGTCATGAGGAGAGATAAAAGACATGTTACTTTTTTATTATATTTTAAAGGTACTAGCTTTTAACCACAATATCATCTGATGCTGAAATCTTTTTTTTAAAGTATCACTTTAGCTTCACCGAATACAAAGTTATTAAAGTTTCTACGTGTTCAGTGATGTAAGTTTACTTGCCTTGGAGAAGTGCGGCAAGCGGTGTGGTACGCACGCGTAGGACAATACACACGAGGTTGTGGGTATCAGCTAGTTTTATTATTTAAAAAAGCTTTATGGACCATAAGAACACAATAAAAAAATCAATTAAATTACACAATTCATTGGATTGCATTAGTTTTGACGGACGCTAAATACAACGTTCCGACCTATATGTTTTACGGCACGCCAAATAAATTTTATCAACGTACGATAATTTTAGCGAAATGTAAATAATGCACGCAAATAGATTTGGCAAAACGCTTCGTCAATTTAATCCTTACAGATGGATGTCTTACGCATCGGTTAATCTATTTTAGGATAATTTAATAATAGCAATGCCAGCCTGTAAGAGTCCCACGGTTCTATTAAAGATCTCTTCCCGAGGATATGTACAGGCACACTCACGTCAGTCTACGACGCATTGACGATTTTGAGTGAAATTGTCGGTGTGAAATGGAAAACAGGTTGTTCACACTCAAAGTCACGATACGATGATAGGAACAATAAATATTAATTTCAACGTTCGTTATTAATAACGGCAATACAATATAGAACGGCAGACTAATCACCAACAGTTTCTAACAACAATAGTTGTAAATTAACATGACAGTTTAATTCTTTATTGTTATGTAATAAATCTTGTCATATATATATATATAGCATAAGCATACGAAGTCGCGCACTCTTGATATATATATAACATTGCATAATCAATGCATAGTGTTACAAGGTGAATGTCACCGATTTTTTTAAATTCAAAACGATCTTCATTGCTGTCAAGGTCAAATAAATGTGTGCGGAATTTTTCAAGAATAAGATAACCTTCAATTTCTTATCAAAATAGATAATAATCTGTAAACAGATTGAGAGAGCGATTTTTTTTTATTGAAAAAAATGTGTTATCATTATAAGGCAGTTGATGTTTATACATATTAATGCGGGAATGAAGATTTTATAGCTGTACGTTCGAAGTATTAATAATTAATAATAAGATCACTAGATATATAAACTATAAAGATTTACGATATTTAATTATTACAACATTGTATTCATTGACGGGCCTTTACAACTTCATCGGCTTGTTCTAGGCGAGCGCTTAAGACAGTCAGCCGCATAACAACAAGCTCAAGGGCGTCCAAATGGCCGAACCTCAGCCCGATTGCAACATCGCAGCTGTTGAATTTGATTAACCTAAGTTAGTTAAACTATTCATATATGTATATATTAGTGAGACACACATATATACCTGCATGTTCACCTCACTAACTAAAACATGTATTTCGAATCGGACAACAAGACTGTAAATAAACTATTTTCGAAAAACAAGAAAAAAACCGCTCGCTTTATCGCTACCTGTGTGTCTGTGTGCACGTATGTAGGGGTGGTCTGTGTTGTGTGGATTGATTTGCTGTTTGAAAATTTTCAGTATCTCTGTAACGCGCTAGCGTACTAGAGTGTTCCATTTTGGGTGATCAAACCTAGGCTTTAGTTTCTGCCATGGTGGTAGTAACGAGTGTGCTGGAGCGAAATTCACCGCCAGACCACAGCGGCCTGATCTGTGGCGGCTGATACCGAGGCGTGAGTTCGTGCACGCTCAGTATTGAAGTGTCGGAAGAATAATAGTGTCAAAAGTTGAAAATATGGCACTAAGCACGTATAAGTGTTGTCTTCATATGCATATGAGATCCAGTCTCACGCTAGGTTTAATGTGAATGTTAAACCACAGTATCAATTAACATTAAGTACGATCTAGCTTAACCTGACCAATAGCCAGAAGTTAGTATGAGGAGTCTGAATATTAAAGCAACTTTTTTATGTTCGGTAAAATGACTGCACGGTAGCTGATGAGAAGTTTTCAGTCCACAAACAACGGCAGATATTGGCAGGTAATTCAGCCTGCAAAAATGCCTCTTCACGTCTCATTAGAAGGATTCGATTATCATAGGAAGAAGGGAACATACTCACCCGAAGGCATTTGCATAAGTTCACAGTACGAGACAAATAGGAATACTCTAATTTTTAGTTACAACAGAGATGTTTTTGATTAAACCAGCTCACATAGTTCTGGTAAGACGGTGAAAATAAATCGAGAATCCTAAATTCAATTTATTTTTAATCTTAAGCCCTTTTTGATTGATTTGTTATAACTGGCGTCATTGATATTGATACAAACATGTGTGATGATTACTTTGATCACAGGACTAATAAATATATCTATATATTAATACATGAAGCCTAAACTTTGTATCCCTTTTTAACGGAATTGGGCGAACGGATGAACGTGAAATTTGGCATAGTTAAAGTTTATATGGACGAGAAGTGCAGAAACCTATTTATTTTATATAAAATGCATTAGAAGTACATTAAATTAATTAAAATATGCATTACTCACACTAATGCTTCAATTTTACACAGCATATACACACATGTAAATAAAAAAGACATTTTGACATCTGTCAATAAAGGACTTCAAAAAAGGTTGTGAAGGAGGTTGCTATGCTTGACTGTATGTATTATTTTACTCTTACGTTCCAATTACCCTTTTTCATTCTACATTCAACAATGAATGTTTTTAAAATAAAATTCAAACTTAAAAAAATCAATGAACTATGGTCGAATGTCGACTACTGGGCGCCCATTGGTCTAAACAAAAATATCATAATATTTATAAACTACTTATCACAAGACCAATACAATTCTTTACTACAATGATAAGATGGAAAATCATAACAATTTTAAGATTAAATGAAATCACTCCAATAATTTATATACATTTTTTAAATACTGTAAGTATGTTGTTGCTAAATTATCCAATATTTATCCTATTTCAATAAACCCTAATATTGAAATTTCTTATGTTTCAAACCTTTCAATATAATTATTACCATTGAGGGAGCAATTCTTGTGAATTTCATTTTTTCTCGGATATATCTGTGATCATTTGGAAGAAATGCTGTATTTATATAATGATTTAAGGTCTTAGCCTACAACACCGGTCCATACTATGAACTTACTAGGAACGTATCTTTATTTTTCCAAACTTGTTGTTTTCGCAAAGAGATCATTTGGAATTGGCAATATAAAGGGAGAAAAGCGTGAACGCAATTTGATACGATTCAGTACTCACTCTTTTGACGTGTTGCATGAGCATAATATTAAGTCAGCAAGATTTGATTGGTCCTGATATAGATACAAGTCAGAGAGAGTTCAGAGAAGAGGTCAGGTAAGAGAGTCGTGGTAATTTCAAAGTCCATTAAACTAGGAACGTATCAAATAGGGAAAAAACATAAATGGAGAAGATTTCACTATCAGTCCGGTCATAGCACGTTACGGTGTGAGTTTATTATGGAACGGTCTCGCAGAGTCTAATAAGTTCTTAACGCGTGCTAGACCCTTGAAATTATACATCATTATGAGTATTCAATCTGAAAATTAAAAAAATAATATTTTTTACCTTTTAAGTTTTATAGGGCCAAGTACTGCCCTCTTAAACTTAATTAACGCCCTAAAAGATTTATAATACTTTATTCCATCTGTTTATCGCAACAGAATATCTTTTATATCCATCATTAACTCGGCTAAGTGTTTGAAAATGCCACATCGAGACGGCAATTGAATGAAAACAGTACACAGCAGTTCCGTGTGCCATTGAATTTAACATTGCACGTTTTCCTAGAAGCCGACCGCTTGCGTTCCGTATAGATATGTTTTCTTTGTGGAACGAATAAAGCTGTCCGTAGTTGTTGGCTACTTTGAACTTGTTTAGTACGTTCTGAATCGAATACGAATTTACTATTAAAGTAAGTTGGTTTACGTAAATATTTTATTACTTTAACCAGAACAATGTGTACCATATTAAAATGTTTTGTTTTTGTAACTTTATCTTTTAGAAAAATAATTGGAATTGCTATATAAATTATTTATCCGATTAATTAAATACTTCTTCTATATGTGTACTTATAATATATATATTACTATACTCATCATATTAATAAAATTCATCAGGTTTACTCTATGATACAGCTTAAACTGATGAATGTGAAATCATGAGTTTTTACATAGGAGTTATGTTATATTCTACTAGCCGACCCGTGCCCACTTCGTTGGGCGGTAATACGTAAGCGTGGAATGGTTATTTTGCGCCAAAACGCAGCGGAAGCTTTGAAAAGGAAAAAAATACCCCGATTTTGCAACATTCTTCATTGCTGCTCCGCTCCTATGGGTCTTAACGTGATGATATACCTATAACTTTCCCTGATAAATGAGCTATATAACACTGAAAGAATTTTCCAAATCGGACCAGTAGTTCCTGAGATTACCCCTTACAACGTCACAAACTCACAAACTCTACCTCTTTATAATATTAGTATAGATTGGTGACCACTATAAAATGATTTTTAGATAATTCATCCCCCAACTTGATTAAACAGAAGGATAAAATATGATGATTACTTAGATGTTACCAGGAACAAACCCCACGAACACATGGCTGACATAACTACTCTAAAGTTGTAGCTTGTACGTTTTAACTCGCAAATCCTATGAACTATCATCAGAATTTAAAAACGATATCTGTAAAGTTAACTCCTCGGCTAATTTTATAAGACCCAGGTCTGAAAATGACGGATCTTGTTTCTAAATATCTAGCCATTTTTTAAATTATAATTTTACATTACATAATATACGAACGCCGGATACCCACCTCCTCGGTCCCTCCCCCATTCTCCTACCCCCACACCCACTCCCCCTCTCTCAAACACAGGCCGGCGGTTGGAACGGTGCAACTGTATATAACTTGCAACCTTAAAGCTATGACCCTATTGAGTATATTAAGATATTATGTGAAATAAAACTGCGTAAATTTGCTAATAACCATAAACAACGATTAGACCTGTGAGAAGTTTACGCACAATAGAGTAATAGATAGATAAAAAAAAGAAATTCACAAATTTTGTTACTTTTGTTGTGGAGAAACTTACTAAGGTTTCTTGATACTCAAACGTTAAGGAATGTGAAAATTGTACTTTCAAAATTGAAGTATTTAATTTAAATGTTTCCTATTTGAAATTAGAAATGTTAAACAAATATATTTTAGTGTTTATCAAAAATATAAAGGCATAAATATACAAAAGCAAAACTGAGAAAAAATTTACAGGCCGACTATGAATTACGCCAGCTGTCACCAATTTATGTATCGTCTGGTTTTTGCAGTGTTATTGATTTTAATTTCTTCTTTTTTCATTCTTTATAGATTTTTGCGTGTGACAACAATCTCATATATATATATTTTTTTATAGTAGCTCGGCAAAGTGACTGTACTGTGCCTGATGGTAAGCACAGTACAATCCAAAAACAATGATGATATGATGTTAAATAGGGGTACAATCTAAGATGGCACACACGCTGAGCCTAGAGGGCGCTCTCGGTGTCTATAGGTAAGTTTGAAAATTCATCATAATCAAGCCTTCTGCATATTTGATTTTAAATGAAACTGTAAACTTGTATTTCGGTGTAAGCAGGACAATACAAAGAGCAACCCTCGCTCGAACTCACAACAAATGAATTCATCCCCAAATGAATGCATGCTCAAAGGCAACTGGTAAAACTCCAAACATTATCCAGATATATAATTACATCCAAACCGTCTGAGTCGTTTCCAGTTACATATCGATGGCGGGAAGACTAACTGACTAACAAACTATTATTATTATAACAGTATTTTCACGTTAGCCAATTAGCCTTTCCACAGTCAATATATATTTCAATTAAAAGTATTAGCGATCTTATGCCTAATGGCAATAAACAGCGAACGGAATGATACTTATACTAATATATCTACTCAGTTAACAAAAAGTGGTCTCCATATTCCCCAGTCCGTGCTGTAAGCATTGAAACTACAGTAATTGTTATACTGCATTCAAGTGGACTCAGTGAATGTTGATCGCATTTTTAAATTAACGAGTGTGTAAAAATAAACTTCACTGTAAATACTTTGTTCAAAAATACTTTAATACGTGAGTTCGATGTCAACATTAAATCGCTTCTGTATTGACTATCAACCTCGCGCGAGTTCGTATACATTTGTATCTTTGTAGCAATGATGGCTTGGTAGATAGCGTGTTCGGACACCGCGTCGATGGATAGATATTTAGGTGGTAGAGCCACGCTGTAGCTATTACTGGTTTCAGCATGAATGGGTCGGCTCGTCCGGGGTATTACCATCCGACCCACATACACCCACGTGAAGTAACAGTGCTTGCATTGTTGCATTTCGTTCGGTCAGTAAGAGCGCCGGAGGACCACCGTCCCTCACCCCTATACCCTTCCCCCAAACACAGGCTGGCAACGCACTCGCTACTCCTCTGATGCTGCTAGTGTTAGGTGACCCAGCTGTTCGTTTGCCTCCTATGATATAGAAAGAGAGTCGGAGCTTTCGGTAAAGGAAAACATCGCGATGAAACCATAACGTGGTGGTATGGCTGTTTCTAAGCCCGCTTAGTTAGTTACCACCCTCGAGTTGAAAATCTGCCGCCAAGCACCTGGTGGTATGTTCCAGCAGGTAGACTTGAGAGCCAGTCCCTTCTAGGCTTAACGTGTTTTACCATATTTGATCACATCCTATTACTTAGTACTTACGTATTAACACCACCGCACTCGCCGACCGCCGCCGCGGCCTAACCAATTTACTTTTCGAGATTTTCCTGTCTTGGTGCGGTTAGGTTAGACTTGCGACACAAAGATAGCGCTAACAGGCCGCGGGAGCGGTCGTCGTGCGCGCGTTGTTTTTAATATGTAATTACCAAAATTACACTGTCGCCCTTAAGACAGTCTGATTTGATATCATTTTGTTTCACTAATTATTTAATTACAAGCACCTAGACTAAAGTTCTAAATATTAGATTATAAATTTAAAATCATAATAAATTATCGAATACAATAGGATAGTATTGCGATGAGTGCACCAGCTGTCCTGTATGGAAACTATGAATTGAAAACATAAGATCCCTTTGTTGTACCGCCGCTGTCGCAGATACTATCAATCAATAGGGCATTATGAACACAAAAAGACAAGTCTTGTATCGTTCGTAGAAATCATAAATATGTAATTAATGCTTTGTGGTTTACAATCATACGATAAATTATGCCAATATATATAATTATACAGTTATAATTGAATAACTGTTTTGTTTTCCTGGTTACCTATTACTTAAATAATATTGGCCCACAATAAATCTATTATCAAAATAAGTAAAAGCATTCCAATCGACTTGGTTAGGTAATTAAATATTCAAGTATTTTTATCATGTTTGAATATTATACATATGAATCCTACGTCTGAGAAGATCAATGTTTCTTTTTCGCAATATTTAGTTGAAATGTAATGCAAATATAGCATTAATAACATATGAATGCTTTTTTGGAAACGGAAAAAATAATGTAACTCCAGGAGTTTTTAACTTGGAATGCCATGTAGTGAGTGACTTTTATTCTAATCTTATGTTATTTGGCTCTATACTTTGTAATATTAGTGGTGTTTTACGTAATATAGTTTGAATATTGTGCAGAAGTCAAGTGGATGGGAAATGAAATGGATTCTGACTTGTCACAAAAACTGTATAAAAAATTCTAAGAGGGCCGCCATTTTGTTAGGACATTGAAATTATCGGAAGTAACTTGTAATAGCAAAAGCATACTCGACAATGGCAGTAATAATCTACTAGAGGATTAGTTGCCAGGAATAAAACTTTAAAAAATGTAATTCCAGTTTATTTAACATCGCACAGATAAAATAAGAAATAAAGCAACACAAAGTCGGTATGAATAAAGACCTAAAAACTACCGATAGTATTATTAAATAAACTTATAAAATCACGCCGAGTCATATCAGGCGGACGTATGAATTCCTCTATCGTAATTTGTATGTAAATTATACGCGCCATTTTGAAATGGTAAAAAACAATAACAGATAAAGAAAATTGATGTAACATACAGATTATAACAAATTCTAACGATCAAACGTGACACCACAAACCGTCCAAAAAAACTAAGAATTAGGACTTGCTTAAAAAAAAGTACGTAATAATCTTATTGGTAAATTGCGACTAGATTAACTATCTATACATATAATAAAAATGTAACTGACCGCTGTCTGTACATTAAGTATATATGAGAAAAACTATTATTAGGGGTCTTTATAAATGCAATAGAACCCAAAACAATGATTTTTAGAATTTTTGTCTGTTTGTCTGTTTATCTGTTTGTCTGTTTGTCTGTGCGTTTGTGCACGCTAATCTCAGAAACGCCTTATCCGATTTAGATGTGGTTTTCACTGATATATCGTGGTAAGGTTCACTTAACATTTAGTGTTTGTTTCATGTCAATCGGTTCGTAAATAAAAAAGTTATGCCAATTTAAAGAATCACGTCGAACATTTGTTAAACTATCTATCTACTGTTCTTTCTCTTTTCAGTAGCATTGACTGCAACTTTACTAAATTTCATTATAATAATAATGGTCTATATAAAATTATGATTACATAATAATAATAAATATAAGGTAAAAATGATCAGTTTCGGAAAATTAAAATAACCAATGTCAGTTGACCTCAGATCTATATGATCAATCATATGAAATTGGGTTCAGCTTATAACATTCTTCATTTGTGCTCCGCTCTTACTGTTCTTAACGTGATGGTAGTCTTATAACCTTCCTCGATAAATGAGCTATATAACATTGAAATAATTTTTCAAATTGGACCAGCAGATCATTTTTTTTGAACGTCGGGAAATCCCTTATGTATACCCACCCTCGCAGGGGAGAGGGTGGGTTATGTCCGAGTCTCACGCACTAAAACACCACGGTGTACGTTCGACCGTAATGCTAGTTCCTGAGTATAAAACTTCACAAACTTACAAACTTTACCTCTTTGTAATAGTAGTATAGATTTAAATCATACCTGTCTTTTATGAGTACAAATAAATGATACAAGACAGGCTCCCGTTTCAAAACGCAATTAATAAATGGTAAAAACTTGACAATTGGCATCTAACATTTTCTTACTAAAGTCTGTTAGGTTTTGTAGGTACCGAGTATAAAAAATATTCTCGATGTTGTTATATTTAGTTATTGCTATGAATTTGCACGACTATTTTGCACATAGCAAGCAAATATATGTGTATTCTGTGTACGATGTGTTTAGCATGATACGAATATCAAATATTCCTTTTACGTCATAAACATGATTCTAGATAATCATCGCTCGAATTATATCGTAGACTATTTGGCACCAGATTTATAATAGATAAAATAGTGTCCGTTTGTTTTTGTGACTAGTTATTTTCCTCGTGTACATGCCAACACGCCAATAGCTATGTGTACGAGAAGTGAATAGACAATAATTATGTGGTTTCCCTTTGTTTAACCTTCTCTGTCATTATAGAATTATATTGCTACACTAGCTGTACCCGCAGTTCCGCACGCGTTTTTTAAAATCGTATTAAAGAATTATAGAATTGTGAGACTATGTACAATTACAACGCGTGCGGAACTGCGGGTACAGCTAGTGTAGCAATATAATTCTATAATGACAGAGAAGGTTAAACAAAGGGAAACCACATAATTATTGTCTATTCACTTCTCGTACACATAGCTATTGGCGTGTTGGCATGTACACGAGGAAAATAACTAGTCACAAAAACAAACGGACACTATTTTATCTATTATAAATCTGGTGCCAAATAGTCTACGATATAATTCGAGCGATGATTATCTAGAATCATGTTTATGACGTAAAAGGAATATTTGATATTCGTATCATGCTAAACACATCGTACACAGAATACACATATATTTGCTTGCTATGTGCAAAATAGTCGTGCAAATTCATAGCAATAACTAAATATAACAACATCGAGAATATTTTTTATACTCGGTACCTACAAAACCTAACAGACTTTAGTAAGAAAATGTTAGATGCCAATTGTCAAGTTTTTACCATTTATTAATTGCGTTTTGAAACGGGAGCCTGTCTTGTATCATTTATTTGTACTCATAAAAGACAGGTATGATTTAAATCTATACTACTATTACAAAGAGGTAAAGTTTGTAAGTTTGTGAAGTTTTATACTCAGGAACTAGCATTACGGTCGAACGTACACCGTGGTGTTTTAGTGCGTGAGACTCGGACATAACCCACCCTCTCCCCTGCGAGGGTGGGTATACATAAGGGATTTCCCGACGTTCAAAAAAAATGATCTGCTGGTCCAATTTGAAAAATTATTTCAATGTTATATAGCTCATTTATCGAGGAAGGTTATAAGACTACCATCACGTTAAGAACAGTAAGAGCGGAGCACAAATGAAGAATGTTATAAAATCGGGTTTGTTTTTCCTCTTGAGAGCTTCCGCTGCGTGTTAGCGTTAGACAAAAGTATTCCACGCGGACGAAGTCGCGGGCAGAGGCTAGTACTAGATAAAATCACAAACTAACCGCTCAATGTTTTAAGCTTAGTAAATCAAAAGATGTTTAGGTATATTGTTCAAAAATCTCATAATACATTATCCATTTGCCAGATAGTAAGTTCAAGCACAATGTCAAGCAGGTTTTGGTGTCAATTATAAATCATTGCGTAAACGATAATAATGTGTTTGTTCTCTACATCGCCACTAACTTGTATAGTTGTAATAAAAGCTATAGAATAATATTGAAAAATCAGAGATTTCATTGCCGGCTCTTTTTGGTGACTGGGTTGTTTTTCAATCCAGTGGTACTTGTTAGTGTAAATGAATGAAGTATTTTCGACTTGATTTAAACACTAAATATTATGACCGCTCTAATTTCAGAAGCTTTGACTAGAAAAATGAAAACACAATAATTCGATTCAAGTGATGTATATGCCATTCTTTGCATATAAATAGTAATAAAAATCATATATGAGTTTCTGACGGGGTTCAGGAATGTCATATAGTGGATTTCATTCATGATATTCTGTTATTTGTTTTTTTTTTCGAACTGACTACGCTATTGACCAAGCAGGGTCTTAACAGCTTTACCTGACTACTTCTGTTATTTGACTTTATATCATATATATTAATATGTGAAGCCTGAATTTTGTACCCCTTTTTAACGGAATTGCGCGAACGGATGAACGTGAAATTTGGCATAGTTAAGGTTTATATTGAGAAGAAGTGCAGAAAGCTATTTATTTTATATAAAATGCATTAGAAGTACATTAAATTAATGAAAATATGCATTACTCACACTACTGCTTCCATTTTACACAACATATACACACATGTAAATAAAAAAGACATTTTGATATCCGTCAATATCGGACTTCAAAAAAGGTTGCGAAAGAGGTTGCAATGCTCGACTGTATGTATTTTTGTAACTCTTATGTTCCAATTACACTTTTTCATTTTACATTCAACAATGATATTATAACATATAAATATTATTATACTTTTTCATTTATCTGGTCAAATTACAGGTTAATTTTATAATAATATAATAATTATAAATGTATAATAATATTTAAATCAATACCACATTTTGATCTTTTGTTTCAAATTTATAATTAATTTCAATTTTCATTTAGACATAGATTTTTTAAAATGTTTATACAATTTAAAAAAGAAAGTGGCAAATAACTGAGTAGCCGTGATGAAAACCTTTGATTATAGAAGTAAGTTGACAAAAAACCCTAATATAGTTGAAACTTTAAAAAATCAATGAACTATGGTCGAATGTCGACCACTGGGCGCCCATTCGTTTTGTATTATTGGTCGTGTTCCACGTAATTTAGTTATGTTATTGTGCACGAGGGAAGTGGATGAGAAATAAATACCACGGAGCAGGGATTCAGACTTGCCCCAAGAACTTCTTGCCACCATCTTGATAGAGCATTCAAATTAATGTAAAAAAACTTGTAATATCATAACCTACTCGACAATGGCCGTACCTAAAAAGCTATTACAAGATTGGTTGCCAATAAAAAAAAAAACATAAAAACCCAAAATAAGAACTCATTTCAAAACAATACTAAAGAGACCGAACTGTAAACAAACGATTGCTGTTACTTGGTCGCCCTAAATAATATTCAACACGTAAGTACTCCGAGAAATGCGTATTGTATACCTACAAATTTTAAATGCAAATCGGGTCACGAATGTTCACTGAAGTAAACAACGAATCCATGAGTTTGCTTTGTTCCAAACATACCGTAATTTATACAATATAGGAAAAAATTGATTTTATATATATATTTCAAAAAATGTCATAAATATTACACTACAATAATATTTTTACTTAATTATTGAGAAGAAAATGGTACTGAACCGTCTTATATTCGTTTATTTATTATATTTACACATATATCTACATATTCGACCATAACTCTTTAATTTTGACTACTAGACACAAGGATCATGAATTCGTCGATAGTATGAAAAAAAACTAACCGTCTCAAAAAATACTTTATTGGTAACACTAAAGCCTGTAAACAATATTTAACGAAGAAAAAAGGAAATCGGTCGACAACGGGGAGAAAAAGGTACTGAATTAAACTTATATCTAGATATTTGACTGTCTTTTGTTTATACGAACTAATCTCAAGAGAACATTTGAAAGTACCATTTAAGCTACATATCATTACATATATGCTTATATGTAATGTATATGTATTATTATATTTATTTAGCTAACAAACAGCCACACATAAACATGTTAGTGAGTATAGTAAGAATATAATTTTACTAAGGTACAAGAAACTTTTAAGGTAAAAGAGAAACAGGAGTAACAATAAAAAAGAGGTCAATATTAATCCAATTTAAACACGCAATTCGTATGAAATAACGAAACCATTTCCACAAAGACGAAGTTAAGGACTACCAGCTTAATCTATACTAATATTATAAAGAGGTAAAGTTTGTGAGTTTGTGACGTTGTTAAGTTTTAATCTCAGGAACTACTGAAGCGATTATGAAAATTTTTACTAATATAAAGCCACATTATTTATGATTGTCATAGGCTACACATCATCACGCTAAGACCAATAGGAGCGGAGCAACAATGAAAAATGTTTTAAAATCGGGGTATTTTTTCATTTTGAGAGTTTCCGCTGCGTCTTAGCCCAAAATAACTATTCCACGCGAACGAAGTCGCGGGCAGAAGCTATTAACTAATTATATTATTTATAATAATATTATAAAGAGGTAAAGTTTGTGACGTTATGAGGTTGTAGAGGGTAATATCTGAGAAGTCGGAGAAAAAATGGTAAAACGTTTCTTACGAACGCTGCGTTAACGATGAGAGATATATTGAGTTCTAGAAAAAAGTTGTAGCTTGATAATGCCTATTACCGGCCAACAAAGTGGGCACGGGTCAGCTAGTAATATTATAAAGAGGTAAAGTTTGTAAATTTGTGACATTGTAGGAGGTAATCTCAGGAACTACTGATCCGATTTGAAAAATTCTTTCAATATTATATAGCTAATTAATCGAGGAAGGTTATAACTTTCCTAAAGGTTATAATAGCCTATAGGCTATATGTGTCATCACGCTAAGTCCAATACAAGCGGAGCACCAATGAATAATGTTTCCAAATCAAGATTTTTTTCTTCTTGAGAGCTTCCTTTGCGTGTAAGCGTTAGTCCAAAGTGACTATTCTACGCGATCGAAGTCGCGGGCAGAGGCTAGTAACCTATAAAGTAAAAAATGTTTTTATTATGCGTCTTATGATTTAAAAAAAAACAATAATCACTGAGCATTTTTATTATGAACACGTTTCCATCGCTAACAATAATAAAAGATGAACCCTTACAAAAAGAAATATCATCGTAATGATCTCATAGATATTAATCATAAAAGACGCACAATTAGTAACAGATGTCTAACTATTAATTGTATACAAGCGTCGTTTACACCGGTCACATATAAGATAGAATTCATTAATCTCATTTTAAGAAGTTCACTAAACTCGAGGCGTCACACTGTCTGTCGTTTCTGGCTGGTAATAAGGAATATAATTTTTTGCCAACGAGAACAAAAAAAACATAGCATAATTATTATAACTGACACCCCGGAGAGGTGGTCACACAGGGCTGTCACAAATTATTTATAAGAATATATAATATATTTTTTTCGAAATGTGAATAGTATATAGTATAGTATACCATCTGATTCCTGCGACTTCGTCTGTGTCGTTTACTATCTTAATGATTTTGTTATATCTCAGAGAGATTAGACAGCGTTTTCTTGACTTGACTTTTTCCAACACTTTCAACATACTCGTATATGTTATAACCAATTTACAAAAAATCTTGACAAATGGCATACGTAAACCTTATCGTGAATCACTCTATCTATTGTAGTCCGGTGGAGCTGTTAAGACCTTTTTTTTTTTTTTTTAATTTTGCAATCAATCTTCCAGATTATTACTGCCATTGTCGAGTACTTATTAATATTCCAATCGTCGAGTGATTGTTTCAATGTCAATGTTAAGTTCACGTTAATGTTCCAACAAGACGGTGGCTCCCTTGTTAGAACTTTCCCGGGGAATTTTTGTGGCATCTCAGAATTCATGGTCCGTGGTATTATTTTCCATTCACTTCACTTATGCACAATAAACAAACTATATTACATAAAACACCACCAATTTTACACAATATAGAGTCAAGTAACACAAGATTATGAATAAAATATAAAATCCACTATATGACAGACTAAAATCCCGCCAAAAACTCGTTAAGACCTTTCTAGGTCAATAGCGTAGTCAGTTCAAAAAAAAACTATCTATTGATGAAATCCGCAAGCAAATTCGCTCTTTGGTTTTTGAGTTTATCGCGAACAGACAGGGCAGATAGACGCGGCGGAGGACATTCATTTATAATATGTAACGATAGTAATGATCATGTAGTTTGAATGATGTAAGTTAAGTACAGTATACCATGCTTTTGATTTGGTACGTTGCGAAGAATACAGTGATAGTTGGCTAGGTTCGGTTTCGTATAGCGTTATCTTTGTCTATCTCAGTCATTGCGAACGCTTTACACAACCGAAATCGGTCTTAGCCACACGACTCACTCTTCTCCCCGACATACCAAATCAAAGGCCGGATATTTTATTTATTATACCCGTGAGTTACATTTAGTTTTTATTTATTACTAGCTGATTTCCGTCCGCTTTATTGAGTATTTTAGAAATGGTAAAGGGTTTTTTAGAAGAAGGGTATTTTAGAAATGGTCCAATCCAAAAAATAGCTATTACCATCTACGAAAAATGTCATAAACTTATGCTGATACGTTCAGCAGTTTTTGAAATGATTTAGCCTCAAAAGAACTGTATTTTCATTATCTTTTATATATAAATTTCTTCTGTATGTGTGTATGTCACTGAACTCCTCCCAAACAGCTCGAACGATTTTGATGAAATTTTGTGTTCGTGTTCGATTGGATTCGAGAATAGTTTAGATTCACAATTGGACCCGGTAGGTGGCACTGCGGTTGATTTTTAGGTTTTTTTTTATTATCAAGGCAGGACAACGTCCGCGCTGGCCCGCTAGTAATATATATAGATGGATTCAGCCTTTATTACTGATACTAGATAGGTTTATACAAAACATGTTTTTTTTTATTTTTTTTAACATGTTAATTTCACGTTTTTGTGATGACATATAACAGAACAACCTTTTCTTCTTAGTTATATTTCAAACAAACTCGGATAAGACAGCGGTGGTTGTAACAAAATAAATGATTGCTCCTTTGCATAGATACCTGCTTCATACCTTTGTATATCCGTAATGAATAACAGTATATTTTTAATGGTATGGATTTAAATAATTATGATGTTAATTTACTAATATCAACCACAAATACTTCATACATAATAAACATAATACCTTCATGTTTTGTTAAGAAATATATGCCAATAATAATTTTCGTATATTTTTTTAGTTTCCTGTGGTATGATAATTTTAAATGTATATTCAAAACTAATTCTGTTATACAGTGACAAAAATAGGGATTTCTCATTTGTAATCGAGACCTATAAAAATATTCATGACAACCCTAGCCGAGTAGCGGTGGATCAAATACGTTCAAAAGGTTAACGAACGAATAGATAAGTTTTAGTAATTCGAATCAATTGTTAGGTTGATGCCCCGATCCAGTATCCTGTCCGAGCAGGAAAGGGAGTGGATCATGTATCATTAAGATTGATATCATAGTCGCGGTTATAAAATATGAGAATCCTTATATATTATAACTAAGACAATATACAACACTAGTAAATTCCCGCGGCTTTGCATACGCTTTTTATGGAATAATTATTTTCGACTTTTTAATTTTTCATCTATATATATAAAATACATTATTTTGGTGTATCTTATTAGATTTAGTCAGGGTTTCCAATGTAATACATCGAATTTTCTCTACTTTTTATATAGATGAATTATATATATAAACCTTAGAGAAAAAATCTCTGAAGGAAAGTGAAAACGGGCCTAGGCTGGAGCCGCTGCCGAGAGGGAGCATTTTCACTTGAACAAATTCGTGACTTACTAACTAAAATACCAATAAAATATTACGAAATACGATACGAAATATATATAAGGGTTGTTGAGGTATGTATGTTTGGTACTCATATATGTTTAAACAACTCATATATGTATGAATAGCTTAGCTTAGCTTAGGTTAGCTCACATAGGTCGCGAATTGCATGTATCAGGCAACAGCCAAAGTAGTCCGGTGAAGCTGTTAAGACCTTGCTTGGTCAATAGCGTAGTCTTTTCGAAAAAAAAAATGTTTGAAACATAGTTTTATACTCTAGAATTTAAATATCAATGGATTTGAATACGCTGATATTATGGTTGTGTAAATAATCTTATTACATATAAGGTTATCGCGGAATATCCGTACTAACACGGTTGCAGAATCGGGTGATACGGTCATATGTGAGATTACACTGGAGAATAAATAAAGAAATATCAAGTTTAAACTACAATATTCAATGCCGATTATCGTTTAATAGATTCATTTGTATGTAACACGGAGCCAACAGCCAACTGAATTACCGGAGTTTTTTCAAATTTTCAATATGAGTAAACTAAATCGCTGTACCGGCTTTCCACGGGTACCTATAATAGTAAAAAAAATACTGTGTTCTCTTATGAACTTTGAAATTAATTATAGTGTGAGTCATTTACATTTGCCGTTGTAGGTGGTAGAGCCGCGCTTAAGCTATTACTGGTTTCAGCATGAATGGGTCGGCTCACTCGGGGTAGTACCACCCTCTCATAGAAAACCGACGTGAAGTAACAGTGCTTGCATTGTTGCGTTTCGTTCGGTCAGTGAGAGCACCGGAGGCCCACTTCCCTTCCCCCTTCCCCGTCCCCTCTTCCTCTCCCCTGCCCCTCCCTCCAAACACAGGCTGGCAACGCACTTGCGACTCCCCTGGTGTTGCAAGTGTCTATGGACGGTGGTGATCACTTAACATCAGGTGACCCACCTGTTAGTTTGCCTCCAATAAAAAAAATAATAATTTGTAAATTGAAGTTATTATCATTAATCTCTCTTTCACACCTATCGGTACTCCGAATAATAATTATATACTTTTTTATACAGTTTATTAATTCACCGAACATATCATGTTGGGGTATAAGGGGTGTCGAATAACATCATAAGAATTGAGACACCCAAGCCAACCTCACTTGCACGTGGTGCACCCTGCTGAATAACGAACGAGGCAATGGCGAAAGCGGCGTTGTGGAGTTCCGATCGAACCGTCGACTTGAGCGGTTGTCCGTTTTGCTGCGCGCGCTAAGTTCGATTTTAATACTCGTGATTTAGTGACGTCAGTTATTGTTTGTTTCGATCCGGGCACACCTGCG
>MU159316.1:1621-189210 GCA_015888305.1 Antheraea pernyi | reverse complement strand
ATATATTAATACGTGAAGCCTAAACTTTGTATCCCTTTTTAACGGAATTGGGCGAACGGATGAACGTGAAACTTGGCATAGTTAAAGTTTATATGGAGGAGAAATGCAGAAAGCTATATTTTATATATAAAATGCATTAGAAGTACATTAAATTAATTAAAATATCATTACTCACACTAATGCTTCAATTTTACACAACATATACACACATGTAATTAAGACATTTTGACATCTGTCAATAAAGGACTTCAAAAAAGGTTGTGAAGGAGGTTGCTATGCTCGACTGTGTGTATTATTTTACTCTTACGTTCCAAATACTCTTTTTCATTCTACATTCAACAATGATATTATAACATACAAATATTATTATAATATTTATCCCTTTAATAAATCAATGAACCATGGTCGAATGTCGACCACTGGGCGCCCACTATTAAAATCCGATATACACGTATTCATTTGTGAATCATGCAATTTCGATTGTATGGTTCACAAATGTATATATGTATGAATAGCTTAGAATAGTTAGCTAGGACAGACGTGTCTTTTTCCAGGAAACAACCCAAGCCGAGGTGTGCGTGCACCCTTGTGTATGTTACCCAAAACCAAAATCGCCTGAGTGCCCTAAGCGTTTGGCCTTAGTAGTCCGGTAAAGCTGTAAAGACCTTGCCAGGTCAATAGCATAGTCAGTTCGAAAAAAAAAAAAAAAAAAGCGGCGTTGTAGGGTTTTACAGCCCGACTGGGTCGCAACCACAATGTATATGGCGAAAAAGCCCGTCATAGTGATTCGCTTCTGCGGGTCGCGTTTCGGGATCAGCCTGTGCATATCCAGTTTTTCGCAGGCCGGTATGACAGTGGCGAACGGCGACAGTGGCGACATTCGACCATAGTTCATTGATTTTTTAAAGTTTAAATTTTATTAGGGTTCTTTTGTCAAAGGGTATTATAATATCATTCTAGAATGTAGAATGAAAAAGGGTAATTGGAACGTAAGAGTAAAATAATACATACAGTCGAGCATAGCAACCTCCTTCACAACCTTTTTTGAAGTCCTTTATTGACAGATGTCAAAATGTCTTTTTTATTTACATGTGTGAATATGTTGTGTAAAACTGAAGCAGTAGTGTGAGTAATGCATATTTTAATTAATTTAATGTACTTCTAATGCATTTTATATATAATAAATAGGTTTCTGCACTTCTCCTCCATATAAACTTTAACTATGCCAAATTTCACGTTCATCCGTTCGCCCAATTCCGTTAAAAAGGGATACAAAGTTTAGTTCACGTATTAATATATATGATGATAGATTAAATGTCAAGTATGAAAAACGTATATTTTAAAGTAAGAGTAAGTCTATTTACGGATGTCAACTCGGCAAGTAGGTATAGGATGTATTTTTGGTGATTATTCTTTATACGCGATATCAATATAGGCGTATACGTTAAAACAAATAAATCCTGTGTCAGTAATGTAAATTCTTATTTTCATAAAAATTCACAATATTAAACTTTTTGTATTCTTGTTTATTTGTACATACATAAAAACTTACGTAATCGTAAAGTTATTGACCTTTATTTAGGTCGAAGCGAGACTGAATAATAAGATTTGTTGTTTTTATATAATTACATACCTAACATAATATATGCCTACATAACTTCATTTAATGTGGTAACTGAATATTAACCCGATAACCTTTTATCGATTCAAACATTTTTTTAATAAGTAGTAGATTTCAATTGAAAAACAGAAGTATATGTTGACAAAAGTAATATATCATGTTCATTGGCAGCCGTCATTCTGCATAAAAATACCAAAGCAGTAATAAAACGGTTTTGTTCGAATAGCTAAGGATAAACAAAAGAGGGTGTGTGAACATATTAATTAAAAAATAAATAATAGTTTAAAAAAACTAAAAAACACGCTTTCATCAAAAATCCAACTAAAAAACAGAAAATAAAATTTTATAAATTTGGATTAAGAATAGTGTAAATTAGAAATAAATGTATATTTTTGTAAAAAGTGACAAAAAAATGATAAAAAGACCGATGATATCTGGAGGTGCTGATATTAACATGCGTCACTGTTTTACTTCTTGTTTTTTAGTTGGATTTTTTATGAAAGCTGTTTTTAGTTTTTTTAAACTATTATTTATTTTTCATTTTTTTAGTTAAATTTTTTTAACTTTTTTTTAGGATTATTGCATTGTCATCGACCTTTGACAGGTGTGCAAAGTTTGAATTAAATCTGATCGTTCAAATTAGGACAAAATCGAGCTCAAAGGGGTCGGTTACAAACATACATACATACAGGTGAAGCTAATAAAAGCGTGTTAAAAACAACAAAACGCCAACTTCACGCGGTGTTCCCCAAACGGTCACCCATCAAAGTACTGATCGCGCCTGATGTTGCTTAACTTCGGTGATCGGACCAGAATCGATGTTCTCAACACTCTACCCGACACAGTGTTTACCCCCACCACATTTCGTCAGACAAAAAAATTGCGGATCAGAGTTTTAAAGCTACAAGAATTTTCACTTAACAAAAAATCTTATTCTACATATCATTGATAGATAAAAACTCAAAATGTACAGTCAGCGTCTTAAACCAATCCGCATAAAATGAGTGCACAATAGAGAATTCTGAACTCATTTCAAATAGAGTCTCGTCACTCGGGTCTTTAGACTTTTTGTATACTGCTTTGTAATAACAACTTTAAACAATTCTAGTAAGGTTGAATTTACAAAAACATAAGCTTATAGAATAACTATAACTACTTAGATATATCGGTGAGTTTTTGTTTTCGGGGACGGTTTTGAGCGTTACTTTTATTCGAGACAGTGCGACATGGGTTTTTATATATCAATGCTAAATATATGTATATTGACACCCCAACGATTTTCAATAAATCTAAATCTTTTGGAATATATTAAAAATTCTCTAAGAATAAAGCTCTTCGTAAGACTACAACCTAAGGAAGCTCAATAAAACAAAAACAATGTCACGGAAAAAGGGCATACCAAATGACACAATAGTCCGTGCTCACGCATTCGCAGGACTCAACGCAAGGACATACTAAATAATATTACTCATAATAATAAAGTATTTTTTATAGTAATCGGTAACGTGACAGTATTATTTATCTGACATACTCTTATGTCCTTTGTTTCGCGCACGTTTTTTCTACTCACCACTAGAAACTATAACAATGCCATTATTCACACTCTATATACACATTTCGGTACTTACATATTAACGCCACCACAACTGAAGTTGGTCAAGAGCAGACAATCTACACCTGAGCCATATGATTAATATCTAGCCGTGTATATTCATACGTGGACTATTTATCTATATATTAATACGTGAAGCCTAAACTTTGTATCCCTTTTTAACGGAATTGGGCGAACGGATGAACGTGAAATTTGGCATAGTTAAAGTTTATATGGAGGAGAAGTGCAGAAACCTATTTATTTTATATAAAATGCATTAGAAGTACATTAAATTAATTAAAATATGCATTACTCACACTAATGCTTTAATTTTACACAACATATACACACATGTAAATAAAAAAGACATTTTGACATCTGTCAATAAAGGACTTCAAAAAAGGTTGTGAAGGAGGTTGCTATGCTCGACTGTATGTATTATTTTACTCTTACGTTCCAAATACCCTTTTTCATTCTACATTCAACAATGATATTATGACATACAACTATTATTATAATATTTATCCCTTTAAAAAATCAATGAACTATGGTTGAATGTCGACCACTGGGCGCCCACTAGTTTTTCTAAATTTTCCCGTGTCGGTTCGGTTAGGTTATGTTAGACACACGAAACAAAGAAAGCGCGACATTTCTTTCCACCCATATCTTCTTGTGCCTTCTTACTCTACACTTCTACTCTACACCTTAATTTCGCCTCTGTGATACGTCTATCCCATCCTGACCTATTACTCCTCCACTTTTTTATAATTATTTCTTCGTTCATGTTTCCTCTGATATAAACATTCCGAATTAATTCTAATAACACTAAATACCCATCTCAATTAACGCATCTCTGTTATATCCAATCTACTTTCATCTATCTCTTTTGTGACCCATCACTGAGATCCTTACATCACTACTAGCATCTATGAAATAATAAAGAAATCTAGTGGTCGCACAGTGGTCGAAATTCTTATATATTTTAAGGTATACTCGTATACGTTTGTCATTTTTACTTTGCTAGCGGGACCGGCGGATGTAGTCCCGGTCTTGTGATAAAAAAAGTGCGTGCGTACAAAGTACACATGTCAGAAGTGAAACTTCTTTGGCGAACTAATTTATAAGTCTTGTTTATATTTATACAAACAAGAAAAAGAATAAAAGTTTTTTTATTTATTTAATCTGCGTTTACTGCAAATGACGTCACTTCCGTTGCATACCAGCGTGACGTTACATCTGTAAAAATTTTACCCTCATGCGCCTAAAGAAGTTTCACTTCAAAAATACACCTAAACTTTCATCGCGAGTCACTCTATCTACTGGTGAAAACCGCATAAAAATCTGTTCGTGACAGAGGACTTTGTTTTATACTATGATAACGCATAGATGTACATATGTATCAGTGACGAAGAGTCCGAGTAACCCGATTTCCATCGGCTTCCCTTTAAGAATTGATATATACATATTTAATGAAGGGTGGTTTGATACATTTGTTTGCGTGCTTTGTTTTGTGATTGTTTTATTGTGATATAATAAATTGGGGTTAGTGATTAATAACCAATAAGTTTAAATTAACGGTAAATTAGTTTCAGTTTGGTAAGTTAACATAAGAAATGACATTAATTCACAACAGTAAAAAAACATCGGTTGAGAAACAAAGGAAGCAGATGTATTTGACTGTTTGTTTGACTCTGCATATTTATTTATGTACAGATTTGTCACTAATCCTATGATTCTCAACATTTTACAAATAAGGAATTATTTTTCCTTCAACAATTTCAATTTTATGTGAATTATTTATGAAATGTGATATTACAATTTATAGACATTACTACAAGAATGATCAGTGACGTATCAGTGAAGTTTATTATTTACTATAAAACCCTAATTTCCTTGAAGAAGTCTCTTTCAAATCAGTACCACTTTATACCGATGGAGTTCTAAAAATATAGCATTAGTAATCAAAACCTACCATCAGCTCGAAACATTGACCTACTGACAACAATTCACAGGGAAATGGAAGTTATATTTCTTACTCGAGGAAGGTTACAAATTAACGATTTTAGTATACATTAAAGCGCACAGTAAGCCCTGAACGAACTATAAAATTCTCGACTGGCAAAACCTTTGAAAATGATGAACAGCGACATAATCACTGTCACGATAAAATAAAACCCGTATGATAACTTATATGTTTACAACATTACTAAATAAATAAATACAGCAATATATCCAAATCATGATACAAAATAATTAACATCTCTAATTCTTTCCACTACCAATATGCCTATGTATTACTCACAACTTCTTAGAAGAGAATACTTTTAAATCAACATAAAAAGGTTGTTGACATCTAAGAGATTTTAAGATTGGTCTTTCCTTTATGTACAAAAGTGAACCAATTTTGACATTTCCCATATTAATAAAAGAGAGTTTATACTTCAAAGAACGTACTTCAGCTAAAAGCATTTAAACAGGTAGATCGTATTGCCATTCGGTTCGTAGATTTTAAACAGGAAAATAATATAAAAATTTCCGAATACAATTTTGCCCGACGGTCCGTCGACTTTGGCCTAGATAACAAAATCAGCAGATAATTAGCATGTTTCTAACAAACGTGTAATTGAGCTACACAATTATCGCCGCAAAAAATAACTGTCATAAATTACTAGAAATTTCGACAGAAAAAAATCTATTTATCTGGAAACATTCTTCATTTTGTCCGTACTTAATGCATACTAATATTATAAATGTGAATGTGAGTATGTTTGCATTTTTGTTTAAGCTTTCACTAATTAATTGATTATGAAATTTCACATACCGTTGTGAAGAGTACAGAAAAGAATACAGGATACCGCTCATCCATGAGAAAAGTACTGTTCCCGAAGCACAGGTCTAATTTACATTAACGCGAGTGAAGTCGCGCGCAAAAGCTGGTCTATACTGATATTATAAAGCTGGAGGGTTTGTTTGTTTGATTGAACGCACTAATCTCAGGAACTACTGGTCCGATTTGAATAATTCTTTCAGTGTTAGATAGCTTATTTATCGAGGAGGCCTATAGGCTAACCCTATAGGAGCACCAATGAAGAATATATTAAAATCGTTTCTTTTCTTTTTCAGGGTTTTTTCACTGTGTGTTAAGGTTAGCCCAAAATAATCCACACGGACGAAGTCGCGGATACAGCTAGTCGACTATAAAACAAAACACCAATATCGTTTGTGTAACATTTTTCGAAACTAAATAGAATAAATAATAATATGCAAGGTATTGTATACCTTTTTATTTACCTTCACGACGTCAAAATGCGATAAAATTTATCAATTTAATAAAGGCACGGCAAAAGTTGTTTACTTTACAAATTCAGTTCATATCGCGAAAGATATTGCGAATGCAAACCTTCAACAGACAATGCAAGTACATCGAAAATGTGCGACGTTTGACGGTCCTGTAATTGTTGATCTATTTGACTAGCATTCATCCACATTACATATATGGTAACAAGGATTTACGTTCTCATTACCAACCACCTTTCTATTAATAAGATAGCGTCATTTTAAAGGTTAATGATACTTAGATTCCTTCAAGAGCATTTCCTGATTTTGTTTTTATATAAGAAGAAGAGTTTTTGCAAATACATTTCTCAAGTAGTATGGGTGTATGACCTCCGGCCGCCGTAGATGGGGGCGACGGACACAGACATATCCGTCGCTTAAAGTACTAACTTTAAACTGCACAGGCCCATGTGGTGCGACAGTTCGTTAAGAGGGGGGGTCTAACACCCACTCCGCCTTTGAGGGGTCTACCATATTTGATCCCTCAGACCGCAATGCCGTAGTGCCGCAGTGCCAGTCGGCAGTCCCTGCTCCTCCGCTTAAAAGGTGTATGAAGGCACCACGGAGTAAAAAACAGGTATGGGTGTATAAGACATACGGAACTCTTAGCATTAATCACAACTTATTTTTTTCTACATTAGTAGCTAATTGCCAATTTCTAGCAACTGAATAGAAACATATGGCAGATATATTATTATTTGCAATATTAGATTTCTTCAAATCTTAATTTTATTTCAATCTGTCCTTATTTACTCTTCTCAAAGACGTTAACTTTTTACCTTCCCAATATTTACCAAACAGCAGTTTTTCAAGTGATTGATTGACTTGCAAACATAAATCCTATCAAGACGCTATAACATTTTTTGATATATTCTCTAAATAATTGTTTGCTCTGATATTGGTTGTACATTTATTTAGCTATAAAAATATACAAGTCAAGTACGTGCACGATTGTTTTCCTTACAAGAACGAGGATTTCTTAAAGGAGGATATATTAATATCTCGCAATTTTGATATTCACATTCGGCCTTAAAACCCACACGTGTATTGTAATACTCAGTTTTACGATTAATTTCGCGACTTAATAAACAACAGACATCGAAATCAAAGAGTTTATAGTACCAGTTAAAAATATTATAGTATTTTCCTCATACACAGCACTTGCATGATGCAATTCCTTTGGATGGATTATTTTTTTATACTTTACCACTACTACGAAGAAACGGCAAGATGCTCCATGAAGCTTAACTTATTCTTTATGTTTGTTTGCGTCTTTCTGACGTTGGGTTTATTTTCTTGTTATAATTTTACTAATTTTACTTCGTTCGCGTGGAATAGTTACTTTGGGCTAACGCTCACACGCAGCGGAAGCTCTCAAGAGGACAAATACCGCGATTTTAAAATATTCTTCATTGGTGTTCTGCTCCTATTGATCTTAGCGTTATGATATATAGCCTATAACCTTCATCGATAAATGAACTATATAGCACTGAAAGAATTTTTCAAATTGGACCAGTAGTTCAGTTAGATTACCACCTACAACGTCACAAACTCACAACGGCACAAACTCACAAACTTTACCTCTTTATAATATTAGTATAGATTATGAGAACGAAAGAGTTCCTTTGCGTTATCGAATTGTGTTTGACCAATTTTTTTGCGTATGACCACAACATCACCTGTTTCAACATCACATTTTGTTGTTAACGATCTAATATCTTAGTTCTTATGGTGCCACGCAGAGCCACGCTGAACCGTTACTGGTTTCAGCATGAATGGGTCGGCTCGTCCGGGGTAGTACCACCCTCTCATAGAAAACCGACGTGAAGTAACAGTGCTTGCATTGTTGCGTTTCGTTCGGTCAGTGAGAGCGCCGGAGGCCTACCTCCCCTCCCCTCTCCCCTCTCCCTAACCCTTCCCCCAAAGGGTGGCAACGCACTTGCGACTCCTCTGATGTTGTTAGTGTCCATGGACGGTGGTGATCACTTAACATCAGGTGACCCACCTGTTCGTTTGCCAACTATTACATAAAAAAAAAAGAAAAAAAAAGTGGTCTAAGATAGTAAACACGCTAAGCCTAGAGAAAGTGACTCTCAAGTGCAGGTGCCGGAACACATTTACAGGTGCTTGGAGATAAATTTAAGGTTTTTTTTTTATTTTTTTTATTGTAGTACGGCAAAATGACTGCACTGTGCCTTATGGTAAGCACAGTACAATCCAAACACAACGGCGACCACCGAGTAACACACTAACCATCGCCGGTCGCCGCTGTCATGCCGGCCTGCGAAAAGCTGGATATGCACAGGCTGATCCCGAAACGCGACCCGCAAATGCGAATCACTATGACGGGCTTTTTCGCCATATACATAGTGGTTGCGACCCAGTCAGGCTGTAAAACCCTACAACGCCGCTTTCGCCATTGCCTCGTTCGTTATTCAACAGGGTGCACCACGTGCAAGTGAGGTTGGCTTGGATGTCTCAAGTCTTAGATGTTATTTGACACCCCTTACACCCCAACGTGAGGGTGGTAGCTATTCAGACAGATTTAGAGAGAGTCCTACCACCGTGCAATATATGCATATAATGTTGCTGACTGTTTCCGATAAGCTTGAAAAATGATTTTATTTTGTTAACACCGAAAAATTACCAATTACTTTGAAAACCTTAGTGGATTTATTTTACAACATAGTGTTGTAAACTGTAGACGTCTATAATTCTTTAAATTAGTTTTGTTATTCATTTTATCGTTTTAGAATTACTGCTTACATGAACACCATTACCAATTTTTCAAACCAAACTTCTAGCTGAATATTGTTACTGTTATATAATAAAACATATGTACGAAAGGAAAGACAATTTCATGTTTTGATGGAGACGACATTATAAAATCAACTATTAAATGACATTTAAAGGCATAACGGCAGATCAGCGGTTTGTTTACATCGGTCGAAGGTCACATACTCTTGCACACACTGACGGCGATAACGAGTCTGATAAAAGTTAACTGTACACGTGTGGAAAGTATTTGTTGTTCCATTTTCATTACCAGCTGATTTCGTTTGCGGTGGTATATTATCACGTAATATATTAATTTATTCTTAAACTTACGTTACTTATTTATACATACGTTATACTTATGTACATTGATGGAATTTTGCGTAAAACAATTGGGTTGGTGTATACAATTGTAGTAGATTAAAAACAATAACAGAACCCGTGATCCGAAATGTCATAAAAACTCTAAACATAAGAGCCACCATTAAAAATAATATATATAGATTTTAAAAATATTACGATGACAGGCTTAAAAGACGTGTATTTAGTTACCCTAATATTTTTAAAAGGTCAGTCGCAATTGTCCTAAACACACAGAGAAAGTATGTTTTGACTAACAATCTTAATGTTGCCGCCTCCTACCATATGTTATTTGTGATAACAAATTGTTAGGTCTAAGATGCAAAATACTGTACGTATCATATTAATTCGAGATAACGTTTCAGATATCACGTTTCACCACACGCCAGCGACATTATCATTTAATTGACATTAGATATAATTATTAACCTCTTATCGTGACAAAATAATACGCTCTTATCAGTTCAGTCGCCATTTTGTCTGTGTCTGAAACAAAACTATTATTTGTAGTAGATTAGTACATTATACTGTAATGCTTCGTGTTTGTTTGTTTTATAATTAAAACTATATGACTGTATAGTGTTGTTATCTAGGCTACATATGACTTTGCTTTCTCAGACGGGTTAAGCAGAAATTATAAAATTCTTAGTGAAAAACAGTTATAGCCCCGAATTACAAAGTCGCAAGCACCGGCGACAAACAACTTAACGATAATCATGTTCTTCACTTATGTGGTACTTAATAGATATCGATGTAAATTCTGGAAGGAATTTGATGAATGATGGTACAGTGAATGAGGCACCACTTTGCATGGCGTTAAGGTGTTTTGTAGTTTTTATCAGTGTGGTCAAATTAATTGGTTTGAAGAATGCGCTAAGCGTATAAAAAGTAAAATGAATAAAAAATATAACCGAAGCGAAAACCACCCTCTTTGTGAAGTCGGTTAGTAAAACAACGATGTTGGCAAGGATGCGAATATTTCTAATCTAGAAAAAACTACTGGAGAGCAAAAATAAAATGTGCCAGCAGTTGTCAGGTCACACTGACTGGTGACGACAGATTTGGGAGTGTTAAGTGAGCGTTAGTAAATGCTCAATCAACACTTTACTTATAATTTCATCACTTCACAATGTCCAAAGCCCCGAATAAGTCATAAAATGTAATTGTTGAAGAGTAATTCAAAAAATTTTAATAAATGTTTTTTTAAATGTAAAATTGCAGCACACAGGCTGTCGGCACCTTTCATGTTAAATGGTTACCGTCGCGTATGGACAAATGTAACACCGGGGGCATCACTGTTGTGTTGCCGAACTTAAAGAGTGTGTTTCCATCCCTTTTAGAGAGCCTCATGTCATAACCCTGGAGGGAAACCGTACCAGATAACCCTTTCAAAAAAGTTTACTTGCGCATAATTAAACTTCTAGAGAACCTTACGGTTGTCGCTATTCTGCTGGGTTTTTTTTTCCCGAACTGACTACGCTATTGACCTGGTCTTTACAGCTTCACCGGACTACTAAGGCGAGCGCTTAAGGCACTCAGCCGATTTTGATATTCTGCTGGGTTTTAGAGTATGTGGATGAGCAACCAGCCAAAGACGATGAGGATTCCATATCAAAAAGTTCTTCAAAACTGTTTACTGTAGAGTTAGTTACTAATAGAAATATTACAGATGGCTGCATGTAATATATTATATCGACCTTATCTGTCCGTAGTAACGACGGCCTTGCATGCACAATGAGTTAATTACAAAGTGATTACATTCGTAATTTATCGCCATTCCCAGTACTTATATATAGGTACACACATATTCGTGCGATAATTTACTCTCTTTGATCATAATTTGAACGCAATTAGCGAATAAGTTTTTTACATTGGTGTTACCAAATTGGTGCACCCGTTCTGAAGTGACGCGGTATATAAAACTAAATTTAGCAATTAGCAAGCATTTTACTTGAAACGATTAATAAATTAAAAATAGGAGATAGTTAATGTTGAATACTAATAAAATATATAGTTCTTAGAAAAAAAAACGATACATGACGTCACAACGTGTCCAGATATACTACATACTAGCTTTAACGACAATATATCTAACAAAAACCTAATCTAACCTATCTAATAAAAAAGTATATTATAAAAGTAACTCAATATGTTCTTTTTGCACTAACTTGACACTGGCAGAATTCGTATCTACGAGACGCCATTATTAAAAAGTTGTAGTTGATGTCCTTTTTTGATTAATTGGTCAAAGTTTGACTTAACATACTAAGTCTAGAATAAGTACTATTATGAAAATCTCCAAAATACGTGAATAGATGCTTGGTTTATCCTTTTTCTTACTGATAATTAAAAGATGGTTTATTTACGATATAGCTCTAGAATTAATATGTATTTTGAGGGTGTATTTTGTGTATGTATTTTGTAACCTGAAAAGTAAGGCGACAATCATATATGCTTATAAAAAAAAATGTCTAACTGATATTACCATGCACATAAAATATTTTATAGTCTCGAATACCTATATTTTATTACGCATATAAAGTAAAAGAAGCGATTCAAGTAAGAACAACCATTATTTTATTCAGGGCAAAACAATTAAGTTACTCCGACAGCCAAGTTACCCGAAGTAAGCCGATTACATAATTTTGTTATCGAAGTATAGGACTCGAGTTATTTTCGTAATTCAGGCGATTTATTATGTCGGCATCAAGTTCGAAGCCAACCGTGACATAACTATTTTATTTACAGGATGCAGCTCAGTAATAAAGTAGTTAATATATTCCGATGCACTAAGGCTAAGCGTGTAGTGACTATGCTAAGCGATGCTATACTATAAATTGCGAATAAAATAATATATAGTTTACTTCAGTACCGATATAGTTTATTTTAATACAGAATGCTCTTTTGAACGTAAAAAATGCGATCGGTGTGAAAATATCTTTATCCTTCACTATCAACTACACTGGCTCTGTACGCCACTTTCCATGTATAAAATGTCATGAAAATCGGTTGAGACTTGAGAATAATAATATATAAGAATGTAAAAGCTGTTAATTATGCAGTCCCTTGTGCGTGATTTAATTAAAAGTTATTGCGAATTAAACAAAATTAAAATTTGATAATTCTTTTTAACGACATCTAATAATATTATTGATATATTTAATAGTTTATCAATTTCTGAATGATATTATTGTGTGTCTCTCGTGTATTGACTTTCATTAAAATTGCTTGAAATTTTCTTTTCGGTTTTTAAAAGTATTTATTTTCAATTATTGTACAAACTCATATGAGTAGGTCAAGTCATTTTTGAATTAAATCATATTCACCATATTTATAATAGTCGATTACCAAAAATATAGATTTATTAATATAGTTATTTATTAAAAATGTAGATAAACGAATAACGGTATCAGCTATTCTTTCATATTATAAGTTATTTACGTGCCTTGGCTTCGCACCGGTGTTCTTCTAACGAAAAAAAATGATACCAAATCTTTGCTTTACAGTATGACGACACAGACGACACAGTGAAATAAAATGGCAACTGAACAGTGGAACGTCAATCTGTCAATATTTCTGAAGATTTCCCAACTGTCTTCTGTCTTTCTATGTTTTGTTATAAAAGATTTATTAACCCAATTCTTTCACTTCTCCATAAGATTTCTTTGATAAAAACCTAACAATTGCAAACACAGCAAAAAGAATTAACCAAATACGTGCAGGCGGTCTGAATGATGCGCGTACATACGTTTAGCAACTGATTTTTATTTATATAAACGAATAATATTATAGAATCTCTCAAGCACACGAAGTACATCCTAAGCAGATCACGTGATCGTTATTTATGATTGGCCTTGCCAGTGAAAGCATCACCAATTAATATATAACGGCGCTCTGCGGTAGCAACGGTCCAATATCGCAGTCCAGACGGTATACTGAAATGACATATTTACGTTTTAAAATTATATTTTGGCGTAAAACTGTCGCCTGTTGAAAATAGGAACGCCGTCATCAATCTAGTCGCTTCCTGGACGCCTGAGCTTTAAAAATATACGTGTCGATTTCCGGATTCAGCCTAATTAACTGGACAAATAGGTCTGATATTATATTAAATACGTCATAATTTATTTGGCATTTGCACTTTAAAGCAATAATTTATTATGGATTTTTTAAAATTAATTAACTAAATTCATAAATCGACTAAGGAAGAATTTAAGGTTATTCGTATTATGTATTTTTACCAGACTGTGCAAAAAAGGGTAATATTTTTCGACTATTTCTTTGTACTCGTATGAACTCGTTCTTACTTCTCTGACACTCTTTATAGCTTCTCTATAGCTAGATCGTATATATAAATAGAAAGAAGAAGATATATAGATTTGTCAAATTTTTAATACTCAAGTGAACAACTAGTTTAGCAATGTATCTAATAAAAGTACGTGCTTTTGCAGTCGGATTTTTGCTTTATTAATATAATTTTTGGCAATATCATGTTTCACTTTTTGATATAATTATCTAATAACTCATCTCTCATCTCATCAACGGACATAACAAAAAGCTCTTTGATGAATAGACAATCGCTGGTCGATACGTTGCAAACATTCGAATCTTGTCTATAAAATCGTCTATAATCAAGTTGAAAATTGTACTTAGGTAGTTACAAAACTCGTATTTAATTGA
This sequence comes from Antheraea pernyi, assembly GCA_015888305.1. Lineage (NCBI taxonomy): Eukaryota > Metazoa > Arthropoda > Insecta > Lepidoptera > Saturniidae > Antheraea > Antheraea pernyi. Next base: position 174,847 of record MU159316.1, on the reverse strand, counting down.
TCTAAAAAAAACTATTAACTATTTTTCTATTGAGCAGAAGCAGTCAGACCACCAACTCAGAGAAAATAAATTAAATTATTAAGTGTAGTTTAACGCGGTATATTTGTGAAATAATATCGCTTCTTTTTCTTTTAAGGCAGGTAGGAGTTTTTGGCGGGATCTTATAGTCTGTCATGTAGTGTATTTTACATTTTATTCATAATGTTGTGTTATTTTACTCTATATTTTGTAAAATTGGTGGTGTCTTACGTAATATAGTTCGGTTATCGGGCAGAAGTGAAGGGAATGGAAAATAATACCACGGAGCATGAACTCTGGGATACCACAAAAATTCCCTGGAAAGTTCTAACTAACAAGAGAGCCACCATCTTGATTGAAATAATCACACGACACTTGTAATACCTATTACCTCGACAATGGTAGTAATGAAATAGAAAATAGATTGGCAAAAATATATATTTTTTAATGTGCCAAGTTTTGTGTTCCACAGATATATATACACTCTCGGTTTGTCAATGGAACGATACCTTTATTGTATGCACAGTTGATACATTCATTTATTGGCGAACGAAGTGTTTAATTGTATGTAAAAATACAGATGTGTATGATAATGTGTACACATGCTGAAAGTGAAACTTGCGTCAGCTATGTTATAATTATAGACGCCTTTTACATTTTTATTCAATTTGTAAAATATAATTAACCAAAAAATGTAGACCGCGTGTTTTTTTACACTATGAAAAATATGGTCTTTTAGTATTTATATAACTCCTCTTATGATCACGCGATACTGTAGTCCGGTGAAGCTGTTAAGATCTTGCTAGGTCAATAGCGTAGTCAGATCGAAAAAAAAAATCACGCGACGCTAGATCTATAATAAGTATAGACACGACTGCACATTTCCATATTAGTAGTATTACTAATGTATATTGGATAACTCAAATACACAGATACATGTAACTCTCATATCTGCGTGTATTTCTTCGAAGTTTTGTCTATGGTCGCATTAAATGCCGTGGTAACAACACATTATCGTCTTGCATTACGAACTATCACGCTGCGTGATACTAGACGTAGCACGAAAACTGGGCCTGTGGTTTTTACACGCTTCAAAGGAACTTGGAAACATTAGTTTCGAGTTATTATTGAAATAGCAAAGGTGTAGGAACGTTTTATGCGCCTATGTTGTACCTAATTATTTTTGAGGTTAGTTTTTTGCAGGACAAGTAGGTAGCCGAAGTTTCGTGATGTAGGTATGGAAATAGCAACAGACATGTGTATATTCGTTTGTTATTCTATAATAGTGGCGCGGTAACACATTTTCTCCTCTAATTTCACTTCGATTATACGTATAAATTAGAAAAAACAAAACACATTTATATTGTCATTTGTTTACGAAGTCCTCATTTATAAGTCCAATTAGAGCTATATATGAAGTGCAGATGAATACGCTATCTGTATTAATATACGATGAGCAATACACCACCGTCTTCAATGTTATTTTTACACGCACGGTCACGTGTTAAAACCACTCATCGATCATTTAGACATTATCTCAATGCGCGAGGAAGTTCCCGCTTTCCTTCCTAAGAAAACAGACCGCTTCTTTGCGTTTCAACTGTGACAAAGATCGATTATTCTATTGAAATAGTGATTAAGGTAAATCCACGTACAAGAGAGCAAACTAAGATTGTAACATCCGTCGAACAACGTTCGTCATTTCAGTGGCCATGATTAAGGTTATATTTATGCAGTTGTATGTAGTCCGGTGAAGCTGTTAAAGATACTCGTGGGCAAGTAATAATAAATAATAATAACCGTTATTTATATTTAATAATGCGATAGTAAGATTAAAGTATTGTTATTTATACTCGCAATAAGTAAAATCTATATACATTTTGACACTATTTTATAAAATTGTATATATAAATCCATTTTAATATTCATTTCCTTACACGTGCCACTGAAATCTGTCGCGATTGTCGCGAACAATACATGCAGCCTTAGTTTTAATACAAAATGTATTCATGCACTGTGACAGCTATGAGGCAACAGTGATACCTACTTTATGTATCTGTTAGCCGTATAACCTGAATATTAACTAGTAATGTCGCTACCTACTCGCATATTCAACTTTATGCATTTGAATTGTAAGCAATTAGTTTTTGCGTGGTTTTTAAATCTTCTACATTGTATTACTTCATATTGATACAAATGTGTGAATAATATCCATGTACTTTTTTTTATCAACGTAACATTTGAAATTAAGTCCTTTAACACCGCTTCCGGTAGAAGTTGACTGATAGCCCTTACCGAACCGAGGTGGAATAGATCTATGGGACTATCTCTCCACTGCACTGGTTCGGCCTTCTGGGAGGTAGTTGGGAGTTGTACCAGACTGTCTTTCTGCAGCGCGGGAGGCCCTGAGGTTGTGTTATAGCGGTAGATGGTACATCGTGAGGTTTTAGTGAGTAGCATTCTCATATAACCCTCATGTCAAGAAGAGTCATGATGGGTTTCACATGTTAAAAAAACTGACTTATAGAAATCGTCACATAAGAATAAACCGTTATGCTCGTTATGTCTTCCTTCATACGACTTTCACTCTATATCTAGCAAACGAGCACCTTGCGTTGCCGGTCAATGATATTTACCATAAGTAACCTTTTTACGTACCGGTATTATAATATTTATTGACAGGCGGTTATCAAACGTCAATACTGAAAGTGTACAAATTTCATAAAACCTTTTTTTGTGTCAAATCATACGCGAGTTATTTTGTCACGTTATTGCAATTTTGCAATGAATATTCGAGAGACGGAAACTGTTTGCTGTTTTTTTTTATTTATATTTCTTTATTTCATAAATAACATTATATACTTTTTAATGACTACATTTTGGATAATGATTTGATTTGAATCCTAATTTGAATTATTATAATCTATAATCAATTCAAGAATATAATTATTTACAATATTTTTAATACGGTAAGTCATCGCTTGTCAACCTGGAATCTAGATGAAATATAGATGAAGTGGCAAATGTGTTACAAAAGCCCCCGATATTAAGGGATATTTTATTAAAGATTTTTCGATTTTAAGATTTGATTAAAACGAGTATAAATAGGTATATAAACAAATATATATAATAAATATAGTAACGACCAAAGACAAAGAGATTACTCTTTTTCTTGAGTCATATAAGATGGGCTTGGGGGAGTTTTTGGCGGGATCTTGGTCTGTCATGTAGTGGATTTTATTTTTTATTCATAATCTTGTGTTACTTGACTCTATATTGTGTAAAATTGGTGGTGTTTTATGTAATATAGTTTGTTTATTGTGCATAAGTGAAGTGAATGGAAAATAATACCACGGACCATGAATTCTGAGATGCCACAAAAATTCCATGGAAAGTTCTAACATGTTCGCCACCATCTTGTTAGTTCATTGAAATTATATCAAGAAACTTGTAATATCGATAATCACTTGACAATGGCAGTGATGGTCTACTAGAAGACTGGTTGCCAAAATGGAATGAAAGAAGAACTTGAAATACTATTAACTACTTGACAGTGGCAGTAATAATATAAAAGATTAGTTGCCAAAAATAAAGTTTAAAAAAAAGATGGGCATGCTTATAGATATCTGTAAGTTTGTTGATAAGGAAAGACATTTTTACCTAAGGCACTGTTGGACAAAGAAACTATCGCCATTGTGCCAAGCGGTCAATATAAAATTTTGATAAAAAATAAGTGAAGAGGTTGCTTAAGTGTTTGATTATTTAAGAAGTCGAATCAATAAAAAGGTTACAAAGCAATGCGGTATCTATTTCTTATTAAACACAAAACTTACTTATTGCAGGTTTAAAGACAATTAACGCATAATATCCCTTTTATTTCATTACAATGCCACTTATCATTTAAATTAATAACACCATATTATGAAAACAAATGCAGAACAGTAACAGAATTATTGGTTTAAATGAGTAACAACGGTTGTACTAGACACGTGAGGTAGCACGTGTCGTAGATTGCAATGAAACGTAGGTATGTTTGCTAAGTACATTTCCGTAACTGGCGAGCGATTAAAATTAATATGAACCTATATGTAAGACATGATAGATTAATGTACACTAGGATATAACCTGCAATTACAACTTACGTTAAACACTTCGAAATATATATTATAATAGACCAAGATCTGTGAGACCTATCTTATTGTTAAATGGATGAAACCTTGTTTTGAGTAGACTTTTAGGTACTTATAACGCTTTCGCACTCACAGGGTTAGAGACTGGGGGCGATGTATAGATATCGGGAGACAAAGGTGACTAAAATAGGGGCTACTTTACTTACTTTTAAATGGCTGATTTTTATATATGTTGTGTATAATATAATTCTAAAGTAGCAACCAGTGTCGCCAGACACCTAACCAGGGGCACAACTTATGCCAGACGCTTAAAACAGACAAAAAATTAGTGAACTTAGCTTATTTTTAAATGAGATGAATATTAGATGATTTTTTAATATGTTATTCAAACAACTATTGCAAAACAAAATTTTAATCAGCCAGACGGATTGTAAGGGTAAATATCCCGCCAGACATGACTATTCAAAATATAAGGTTCCATCCATTTAAAAATAAGATAGATCTGGCCGCTCTGGGATCTTGGACTATAACAGAAATTCCACAACGCTCCATGGATGTAAACAAAATTTTTATGACTGTATAATATGTTGTCGAAAAAACGGAGTCCAGGTTTTTTGTTCCCCTCTCTTCGTAATGTCCTCTAAAACCTGTTTTCCGGACAAAGGCCCTCGTAAGAAATAACTCCCGACAAAAACTACAAGGAAAAAGTGAACGAATATAATTTTTGAAATGCTCGTCTGAATAAACTGAGTGCATCATTTCAATGTAATTGTCAATTTTGAAAATTTTGTCAATTTTGAAAACTCTCAGATAAGAACGCGAGCCAGAACGATCTAAATGATATTACTACAACTGTTTCTATCTGGCATATGACGAATTGATAAATTATTTGCACTATTTATTAAGGTAAAGTTTTAATACTATTGTTGTTTTTTTTTCACGGAAACCCATTTCTGGGTGAAAGTACGGACTAAATCACCGTAACAATAAACGTCGAACTAGAAATTTCTAATACTGAGAAATAATAATTCTGTATTTACCTAAATACGATGACACTGCGGGGATAATTTTGAAGTTTTCAGTTTTCCCCGCATAATTTTACTAATTCAAGATGGTAAATGTATATATATTTCGAGAGAGTCGTTAGTAGATATTGTGAAATTAATCTGTGTATATCAAATTCAAACGATAATAACAAGTACGTTATTTTTGTACATTTTTTTCCTCAAGAAAAACAGCATATGAATATTGTATCACAACCGAAATTCATAATTTCTATACATAAACTTTTACATTTGTATCAAGTCTGTTTCACGAATATTTATTTAATTACTGTCATAAACATATAAATAAAATTGAAGTATCTGTGGTCTGTTGCTGTACACACAAACATAGTTACATCTAAATAATCTTCCTTCTAATATAATCTGTATATATGTATATAACAGCTAAAAAGAGTTTACAAAAGTGGTAAATAGTTATTGTTCGAACTAACGCTATTAGTTAACGAGCCTTCAAAGCTTCACCGGGTTTATTGGTAGATATACCTAGGAATTTCCAGAATTATATATAAGCTACATATCAGTACGCTGCTCCATACAGGCAAAGTAGTAATGAAATCAATTTCACGAGAACGAAGAACGATTTTTTTTTTTCGAATTGTTTACGCCATTGACCAAGCAAGGTCTTAACAGCTTCACCAGACTACTAAGGCGAGCGCTTAAGGCACTCAGCCGATTTTATTTTGACAACTAGCTCAAGGGTGCGCGGTACACCTCGGCTTTGGCTGTTGCCTGATACATGCAATTCGCGACCTATGTGAGCTAACCTAAGCTAAACTAACTATTCATACATATATGAGTTGTTGAAACATATATGTGTACCAAGCATACATACCTCAATAACACATATATATTTCGTATCGGATAATATTCTAAACTATTTCAGTTTGATAAGGGAATAAGATAAAACCCTTCCACTTGCATGTGTGAGCGTGTATGCGTGCACGTGTGTGGACGTGATATGTGTAATGTTGTCGCAGTGATGTAAGATTTTGGGAACGAAGTCGCGGGCTCTAAATTACTTACGCAAGTGTACAAGAAATTTCGATGACGCGGATGTAGCGCCATCTGTCATTCAGCAACATCAATAATTTCATTTTGTTTGAAATAAGGACGACCATTGAATCATTTCGATATTGTTCATACTAAAATCACGAATAAAAAGTGGAAGGGTGAGGTTAGGAAGGTAAAAATTTAGGGTTGTAGGTATTTTTTAACAGCAAATAAACACAAAATACAAAGTATAAAATTTATAAAAATATGAAAAAATAAAATTTTGGATATGGCCACCCTAACCACCTAGAGATATGAAATATACTTGACGACCTATTCTCATACCTAACAAATATACTATTAAAATTTCATAAAAAAAACGGTCCAGCCGTTTCGGAGGATTTCGACCGTAGACACCGTGACACGAGATATATTATATATTAAATTATAAATAAATAAAAAAAAAAAGCCTTTTATTGCTACATACTAATACTACTATTACATTTTTATTTTATCTTTTATTCAAGAACTATATAGCACTCGCCTCAGCGGCGTAGGCCTCCCCCAAACTTCTCCATTCTTCTTTCCTTGACGCTATTCTTAGCCATTTCCAACCACACCTTTCTTTAAAGACATCACTCCACCTCTTTTTGGGCCTTCCTTTTTTTCTTTTATAGAGTACAAAATTATACGGTTGTTGAGTAAATATCGATGTGATCTAACAATTTGAAACCGAAATTAAAAAATAACACATCACAGACAACATGATTAGTTTACAAGCTACAATAACGATTACGACTTGTTATTTCTTAATACTTTATAGTTGACATGACGTATATCGATGAATACTGAATAGTGAATTGTAAATTGGCCATGCCAAATGAACGAAGGACGATGCCAACGCGAGAATTAATTTGGCGCCTGGTTCGTGTGCGGTGTGACACAAATATCACATAAACCCAAAACATGCGCTACGTATTAGGTAATATTTAGTATTTTATCTCACAATAAGCCGCATAATAAAGATATAATCGTAAGATAACGGGCAATAACAGTTAGATTATTTTAGCATTGAATAATACTAGTGTTTGCACAGGTACCGACATTCGACCATAATAAAGGGTACATACATTTTGTTGACGTGTTTTTTGTTATTATCTGTATTGTAAAGGTGAGCGTAGACGGTAGGAGCGTGAAGTATAAAGAATAGAGATTTATGTCTCTATTTATATATAATATTTATTTATATAAAGGATTACGAATCGTCGATGGTATGAAAAAAAATCTTATTTATTTTCATTCGAAACACTAAAGCACGTTAACAGTTACTACACAATAAAAAATGGAAAATCAGTTGAGAGGAAAAAAAATTGAACTAAATTATCTTAACCTACTATTATATGTCATAGTAGTTACTCATGGGGTCTGATCTAAAACATTGCCGCATGTAGTCCAAAATTACACTGGAGAATAACATAATATGTAAGTAACAATGGCTTGATGTTTGGAGTTTTACAGTTCCCATCTTATCAACTAACCTAACCACTAAGTTAACATTCGACTTCCAAACGCCTTTAGTGCGATCTTTTATGTAAGTATTCAGTTTTGTATATTACCATAAAATGATTACATTATATCCATCAGATTAGATTAGATCAGACAGATTATCTTGTGGTTATATAAATAAATAGACATTTAAAACAACATAATACTACAAAATTTACAAACATTAGATACATAATTTATTTTTACTCTGGCAATTAAAATAATTTATAATCTACTTGTGAACGTACAGTGGCTGTAAGTTAGATGCATTTTTAACTATATGTAATATAATATGCATGTTACATAACCAGAAAATATTGAATACATATAATTATTAAGGCTAATATCATATAAAATATCGTTAGTTAAATCTGGTCTAGTTATAACGATGGTAAACTTATTTGCACTCATGTACAAGAAAAAAACTTGTTCTAGTGAGCGTGCAGAATTAGGTCAGTATTTTTTTTTTACATACATAATAATACTCGACTCTCGGAGTGTGCTAGATAAAGGTCTAATAGAAGTACAGTAGGAACTAAATGAAATAAACGAAGTAAAATTCAGACAAGTGGAAAACTATTACACGGTAGGTATGTATGACTCATATATCACGGAATAATTTTAAAAGACTTAACGGAACGTAACAAACTATAACATATATTTAATTTATGATTAAATACTTAGATCATTTTGATTTATTTCTCTTAGGAATCAATTGACTAAATTAATTTAAATTTCTCCATGAATACTTATTGGTTAAATAAAAAATAATAACATACCTTTTCTGCGCCCAAACGGCCCGCAAAACGAATTCCCTTTTCCAATAATATTGTCATCAATATATCGTATAAGTTTATCAACATCTTCATATTTCGTCTCACAGGAGACGCTCCCCCATCTCGAAGGTAAGTCCTCTTGCATGGATTCAGATTTTCCCTTTGTGCCGCGAGATTTTTTCAAAACACTTGTCATTATATCACATAACAGAAACGGGCTGTTACAATAGTTTTGAATAAAATCACAAATGTTAGTTATAACTTTTTAAAACTCGTAATAAAACTAATCACTTGGCAAATGTACAAACGAAAAATAAAAATATTTCGATCATGTAAACACGACAAATCCGAAACGCGACCGCCACAAGCAACCTCTCGGGCACCGATCGAACGAGTGAGATAACCTCATTCGTTCGCCGCTTTAAGTCGATTGCCGTGCGTACTGCGTACTAAAATATACAGGCGGTAAACATACCATAGCTCTACTACTCCTGTCAAATCTAAAGCAATTTTATTTCTTGTTGTCAGCCACACACTACGCTAGGAGTGTTATTATTCTGTGGCAAAACTAACCATATTTAATCTGCAATTTCTGAGTTGCACTAATAGAAAATAGAAATTATACCATCTTTATAAAAAAAGCTACTTTTATTGTCGTTACGTTACGCGCAAGCTTGAACTTACGACTATAATCAGAGCGGCCAAAAATTTGGCGCAGCATAACGTTATGGCAAACTAGACAAATCTTTGAATCAAAATAATTTTTATTTATTTTCAATTGTACAATCTTTACCACCAAATGTATTGTACTTGTTCACATAATATAAAAACTAATTTCAAAGTAGCTATGTACCTACATTCTTAGTAAAATACTTATACTCCTTTACTTTATACTCCTCAGTAATCTGCGGGTTGGTTGCTATGACAACAGGCCACTGTTATTTCAATATCGTCATTTGTAAAATTATTTACAGTACACCTAACGTCAGCTTAAATTATTTGAGGATATTTTACAAAATGTTAAAGCTACAGATCGCTAATGAAAGAGATCGAAAAGAGGCCCAGAATAGAGAAAGACGAAGGCAATGCGAACTCGAGAGGAGGTCCAGAATATTCAATGCGAGGAATAGAAAGATCGGTGTAAGTCGCTTATCAAAACAAATTATATTTAATGTTCTTTGTAGTAGATTTAGTTTACCTTTACATAATAGAAGGTATTAATGATATATATTCCACACATCTTACTCATTCTTACGGAAACTATTAAAAATATGAGTGAATCGATATTTCAGGTGGATGTCCCATTTCTAGAACGCCAAGTAACAGAGAAAAGGGCCGAAAGAGATGAACAACAGCGTAGAGACCTCGCCTTCGCGCAACAAATGATCAAAGATAGTAACGTTGCTGTTGTCTTGGAGGCAAGAGAACAAGAAGTGAGTAAGAATTATCCGCATTACAAGAAAAAGTCGAGTATGTTTACACGAGATAGAAGTAAAACTTAGTATTCAGATTAATTTTAAAAGAATAAGATGAATACACTATGGGGTTGATAAACATTCGATTTCCGCATTATTTTGTAATATTTTAATATACCAGGTAGATGTTTAAAGGGCGACACGCTTCTATCGTGTTTTAGTTCATGGTCACGTTTAACATATAAAATAGTAACATCAAAACAAACGCTAATAAATAACAAAGAGGACCTTAGTTAAAGTTTGTTCTGAAACTTTTAAAAGTATGGGAACGATACTTACGTAGATGTGATTACATCTAGGTTCAATGTACAGCAAGGAGTGCTTTTCAAGGTTAATCATTACGTAACTGCTGATCGTAGGAACACCTTACGGTCAAACAAAGGGAACAGGGGCGCGGGTCGAGATACGGGACGCGGCCCGCAGTACGCGACAGGGCGTGACTCATTTATTACACCAGTTCGTTTTTACGTATATCACCTGATGTTCAATGTATATCAATTTTGTGTTTCTCGGGATATATTATAATATTAACCTAGCACCTATTAAGCACCTATTTTCTTAATTGCTTTAGAATGAGAAGCAAGTAATGAGTAATCTGTGAGAGTATTGCAACTGTTTAACCAGTCATGCTGTATATTAATAATTACAAAGTAATTTTTAAAAGTGGGCTATAGTCACTAAGATCCAACAGAAAATAATGTGCTATAGATTTCACTCTCTCTCTCTCTCCCTCTCTTTGTATATATTTCGAGTGCATTCAGAATATACTATATCATTCTCTCAAACTAAAACCTATATATGCATTTACAGACCCTGGCCATATTATTAGACGCACCATAAGATCTTATATAAAACGTTAATTATCAGGTGATACTGTACAGATGTATTGTTTTTATGAGATACAATGTACGTTTACTATATTATTAATAACGTAAGTATTTGTAAAACTAATAAAATATCGTCATTATAGAAAAAATATGTATTTATTAACTCTCGAACAAAAATGAAGAAAATGTAATGAAAACTTAATATTTTGTTGAGAGCTATGAGAGCTTTAATTCTGCGCGGCATGCCATCAATGCAAGACTGTACTGTGTTCTGCATTTGAGGATAACGATTCCAAACATGAATAATATTTTCTAGGAGCTGAGTTTTGTTTGTAATCACTACTTTAGTCACTTCTTTTTTCATGGATAAATTCATTCAAATTTCAATTCAAATTCATGTCTTGAATAAGAGTTCATTACATAAATACTAATCAACCTTTAAATATAACACAACTGTTTATAAACTTCGTCGAAAACAATTATTTGTAAAAAAATGCGTCTAATAATGTGGCCAGGGACTGTATAGCTATCTCGTTTTTGTTACACATATTCGTTACATAAAATCCTATTCGCACCGTCCCAAAAGAGGTTGTAATTCAAAATGCTAATCTAATAACATTACTTACGTTGAAAGAAGCAACCAGTATGTTGAGTATATTATGTAAAATAGTTAGGAGCTCTGAGAAGTGCTCAAAGTATTGATGTGTAGATTTATCAAACCCCTGGCAATGTGCATTAAGTCTTGCCTTCACAACCCGTACTTCTTTTCCCCGACTTATCAAATTTAGTAAAATCTTACTAAGGCAGCTTTGGACAAACGGTTCAATAAAGAAACTATGATGACTTGAGAGGCTAAACTTTGTTGTTTCATTTATTTCTCGTTCCCACACTCACTGCTTATTAATTAACTGCATAGACATTCGAAATATTATTTACTTCATTTGTAAGATAGAGAAAGCTTATCCAAATATGAAAATACGGCACTTACTTATTAACGCGTCTGCGAACGCAGTGGCGTAAATACGTAAGTACCGAAAATACTTACTTTTAACTATAACACTATACTTACTTTCTATACTACAACTAACTATTCTTTTAATACTTTTTGTAGGTGGTAGAGCCACGCTGAAGCTATTATTGGTTTCAGCATGAATGGGTCGCCTCACCCGGGGTAGTACCACCCTCTCACAGAAAACCAATGTGAAGTAACCGCGCTCGCATTGTTGCGTTTCGTTCGGTCAATGAGAGCGCCGGATACCCAACTATCCTCCCCCTCCCCTCTCCCCCACTCCGACCTCCCCCAAATACAGGCTGGCAACGCACTCGCGACTCCCATGGTGTTGCAAGTGTCTATGGGCGGTGGTGATCACTTAACATCAGATGACCAAACTTTACGTTTGCCTCCAATGATATAAAAAAAAACTTCCATTTATTATCTTCATAGGAATTTAAGAAATACCACTTTTGTAATGGATTAGTTTGACAAATGAAAATGACGTCAGATACCAATTTGTAGTTTATACGGTTCACAGGAACGTCGCCGCATAGGCGTGGAAATTGATAATTTCCGACAGCAGTACCAACGGTTAGAAGACCGACGCGAGTACGACCTCAATGACCCTGAAGTGTTGAAAAAGCAACTACCACCAAGAGCATCGGATGGAGAGCCGGTCGGAATGTCCAGCGCCCAAAAGTAACTACTTACATTTGTGATACTCAAACAAATAAATTCATAAGGATATAAAATTGTATACTCTTAAGTCATAAAATATTATAAAACATATAGGTATCAAAATATTTTATAAAGCCATTATGATATATATATCTTGTGGTCGAAATTACGGAGAATTAAAACCACAATAAAATCGGGAAAACTAAACAAGTTTATTTTATATCGCATATCCTTACACTAACTTTATACTTAACAAAAGTATTTTCGAAGGCGGTAGAACCACGCTGTAGCTATTACTAGTTTCAGTATGAATGGGTCGGCTCGCCCGGGGTAGTACTACCCTCCCACAGAACACCGACGTGAAGTAACTATGCTTGCATTGTTGCGTTTCGTTCGGTCAGTGAGAGCGCCGGAGGCCCACCTCCTTTCCCTTCTCCCTACCCCTCCCCCATATACAGGCTGGCAACGCACTTGCGACTCCCCTGGTGTTGCTAGTGTCTATGGACGGTGGTAATCACTTAACATCAGGTGACCCACCTGTTCGTTTGCCGCCTCTTGACATAAAAAAAGTATTTGTTACTAACTTTACGTACAAGGTGAAAATATTTTTTAATAATACCTACATTGGCCCCGATTTTGAAAAATTCTTCATTGGTGCTCCGCTCCTATTGGTCTTAGCGTGAAGATATATAGCCTATAGCCTTCCTCGATAAATGAACTCTCTAACATTGGAAGAATCTTCAAATCGGGCCAGTAGTTCCTGAGATTAGCGCGTTCAAGCAAGCAAACTCTTTAGCGTTATAATATTAAAGTATATATAATTAAAAGGCCACTGTATTTATATTATGAGGTTTTTAAAAATATTACATAACATATTATTTTCTTGTCTTGATATTTAAATCAAATGCATTCGGCGCAGACATGATGTCGCCTGACAAATGTTTGCTCTTACTGAAATTGCTTCCCGTCGAAAGTAGGTCGGCGGTTTTAAAAGTTCAACGTTTCAGATTCGAAGGCGAGGATCTGAATTATGAAGAGCGTAAAAAGCTAATGGCGGAGCAAAAAAACGCATGGCTAGAACAACAAGTCCAGGAACGTAAAGCCGCTGAAGAGGAACGCAATAAGGCTGAAGCTGCTTATATGGTAATCTTACAGACTCTTTTATTTTATTCGAGTATATCGCATGAGAAACGGAAAAAGAGCGTATCACAACAGTTAAACAGGATTTTATGCCAAAAGGACACATACAGAAATTGTGATTTTGTTTTGATTTTTTTTCCTAATTTTAAGCTTACAATTTGTACACAAGGCGATTGACAGTAATAAAAATATACGCACCGTTTTACTTTCTATATTCCATTTGGAAAAATTGCGTATTAGCGTAATAATTCACGCGATATATAAACATAAATCAAGAATCATATGCTTTTACAACTTGTTTTATTAATATACCTACCGATGGAATTTGGCACGAATCAAAAGGAATTCAAGTTAATGCCCAAAGACCTTTCAGAAACCATAGCATATAATATATAGTTGATTGTAAGGTCTAGTAACCAATTCAAAACAATAAAGTGGACATCGAACGAGGGTCCACAAGTAGATATAACAATATCCAAGGTTAAAGGTGTAACCCTGATAACGCTTTGTATTTACCTCTTCAACTTTAGTAGTAAGTAGTAAATACATAGTTTATATTGAGAATATATTAATTCCAATAATATTGGATTCTGTAGATGGCGATAAGGTCTCGAGACGCTCGAGCCAGCGAACTGGACAAACTGGAGCGAGAATGCAGATATAGACTTGGGCAAGCCAATCTCCGCTACAACGAAGCATTGGTTAGTTTTTACTCATTTACTGTCTTTTATCTTTACAGTTTCATAAAATTAATCGTCATTACAACGTAGATCAAAGCATTATGTTTTCAATGTCGACCTCGTTACTCCGCTAATTGATGTTAAAGGGAAACCAATATCTACCACAATCGTAAAACTTATCTGGAAGTTTTTTTTTGTTTCTATAATGACCTGAGTTTTCAGTGACAAAATTAATTTAATATATGGTAAACCATTTTCTAATACCTTTCTAGTTAAGGGGGCGTTCATAAATTACGTGAGACGTTTAAGGGGGAGGGGGTAGGGTCAAATCTCATCTAATCTTACGTTGGAGAGAGGGGGGGTCTAACCAAATATCACGCATTTTTTTTTGACCAGACCAGAAGTGCTGCAACCCACGCCGAAGTGATCTGCATACGATTCTTCACGAACGTTTTCTGCCACCTCCACGCCCTATCGCTCAGGTTAATGGACATTTGACAATTCCTGACTTTAAAAAGCATGACGGAAGTCATTTGATCCATTTCTAATACGCCACTGCCTACCGATTCAACCACTGAATGCTTTCAGCAGCACACCTTATGATCTCTATTGCCCAAGCGTACGTGATGATTTAGAGAAAAGATGCTGCAGTACATGCGGTATTTACTTTGCATTTAGCACAAGAGCTGCAGAGCACAGGCGAGCAGCCCACATTGCACCAGCTAAGCAAGCGCGTATGTTCCGCAAAGTGCGACCCTCACGGATTGTCACAAGACGAGCTAATGAGTTACTGTGCTCAAGCGCTAACGGCTTAAAGTGGCTCGATCAGAACGAAGTTGAAGGAGCAGATGATTTTACTGAAAATCATATGGACATGTTGGTTCCAATAGTCTCTATTGAGACCGTGCATGATTCTTCATGGACTGAATTAGAGTAGATATTCTTTTTTTATCACAGTAATTACGATTTAAGTATTCTATTGTTAATTTTTTATTACACTTATAATTAAATTCTCAGCAATATTGATTACTAGTCTTAACTAGTCGTAAATAAAAGCACGAAACATTTTTTTTTTCTTTTTACAATAACAATCCAACGCATTTACGTAAGAAACCCACATTTTGAAAAATCTCACGTGAGATTGGGGGTTGGGAGAGGGGGTTGAATAAAATGTCACGACATCTCACCAGGGGGGAGGGAGGGTCAGAAAATTAAAAAAACACCTCACATAATTTATGGACCACCCCCTAAGTCCCACAATTAAATGTAAAATCTGCCGTCAGGCACATTTAGACACTCTCTAAGAACATGTACAGTTACCATATTCGACTACATCAACGCTAAGCCTACAAAAATAAACCAAAAGCTTCGGTAATCCAGGCGAATGAGAAAAAACAACTAGAGCAAATTATGAAGGAACAAGAGGAAGCCGACAACACGGCAGAAATGTATAACAACCTGACATCAGATATGCTTACTGAGAATCCAGACGTAGCGAAGAGCGCACTCGGGAAAAACAGGTACAAGATACAGATAGAAACAGATACACAATTCCATATTTTGTACTTTATTTTTTTATTTTATTTTATGTCATAGCAGGCAAACGAACAGGTGTGTCATCTGAATTTAAGTGAATACCACCGTCCATAGACACTAACGACAGCAGAGGAGTCGAAAGTGCGTTGCCAGCCTGTGTTTAGCGGAAAGGGAGAGAGAGGAGGAGGAGATGGGAGAGGAGGGGAGATGTGTCCCCGGCGTTCTCACGGACCGAACGAAACGCAAGAATGCAAGCACTGTTACTTCACGTCGGTTTTCTGTGAGAGGGTGATAGTACCCCGGGCGAGCCGACCCATTCATGCTGAAATCATTAGTAACTTCAGCGTGGCTCTACCACCTACGCTTACGGGAATTTCCCGTAGTCTTTTTAAGCTAATCATCATCAGCCTTTAAGAGGCCCACTGCAGGGCCATAGGCCTCTTCCTGAGGGAAGGTATGGGCATAATCACTACGCTGTCCCACGACGTACATACACTGAAAATCCACAGTTCAATGTTTTCCGACATACGGTGGTACTACAAGAACATTTCTCAGGTACAGGCTTCCTCACGATGTTTTCCGATTCAAGTTAAATTAGTAAATGTATGTGAATTCCGAAGAATTCCTTGGATCATGCCCGGGTTCGAAACTTCGGACATCGGATTGGTATTCCACCGGTCAAAAATTAGACTACATCAAGGTAAAATGGATGATACATTTTTCACCGACTTTTAAAAAAGGTGTTTTCAATTCGGCTGTATTTTTTTGTTTGTTAGGTTAGAAATTGGCTATTTGTGGTCTGATTTTCGAAAATTCCTATTTATTGTTAACGGCATATTTTCATAGCTAGTAGTCCAATTTTAATTTCATTAGGATTAGACCTTAAATTTCGTAAGTGAACCAGATGACTCCCCAAAATCGAATAAGAAATGTATAATTATTGAAATTATTGAGACATTGGAAGGTTCATGATAATCCTAGACTAGATAAGTAAATGATTGTAGCTAAGGACTTTCTAGTGTAAAAACTTTTCTTTCTTTACTTTTCTAAAGTAAATATTTTTGGAGTCGCATTTATTTTTTGTTAGAATTTAATGTTTTAAAATTTATTAGTAGTCTCATGTGCGAGAATTTTTTTTTTATTTGGAAAATAGAAAGAAATAAATACTTTATTGTTGGAACAACCATACAATTAAATTAAATTACACAAACTTATTAGACAAAAAAAAAACTTTTTAAAAATGAAAAATAGAAGTCCAACAATTGGCGAACCCATTCCGAAAAAATCTGCAATACTAAGTAGTACTGCAGCGCTGATTTTCGATGGGAGCCTATATGATAGATAAACGGACGTTAATTCTAATACAACATTTGAAACGAACAAACAAATAATACAGACAAACGTAACACGTCACGGATGGTCATACTAAAGATAAATAACTACTGTAACCACAAATTTAGAATTAAACAAGACAAATATAATTAAATGTATACGGAAAAAGATTTAAAAAAATACACACCTATAAACAGAGCTTAAAATAGATCTACGTGAATACATTATACGTCACTTTAATTACTGAGTTTGAAATTGCAATAGGTAATGCTTATATGAGAGTTTAAAGCTAAGTTTACTCTTTTTGGATCGACATTGCGGTGGGATGTTGTTCCAACGAGTGGCGGCATATTTAAATGATCCTCTGAAAGCGGTAGTTCTATGGAGAGGTATCGATAATGTATTAGTTATGGTGCGAGAACATGAAAAATACCTGAGCTTATCTCGTCTCTAACTTATAAAGATATTTTGGATTTTTGGTTTTAATCAGCCCAAAAAGTAACGTAGCCATATGTAATTCGCGTAAAATTTTGTATAATCTTCTTTTAATAATCATATATTATTATTTAACTATTGGATAAAACAAAAAAATCATTTTGGTGAGGTCATGCAGGTCTCTTCAAGAAAAAAAGTAGGTGGCTAGGGCCCTAAAAATTTCTCCTTTTGTAATCAACTTACATCAAAGTTACAAAAGGATTATTATTCAGTAACGTTACCATTCTGTCCCGTAGCAGATCATTTGATTATAAAATAATAAAATGGCGGCCTTATAAAAAAATATTTCGAAAATGGACCTTTTTTCGATTTAAAATCGAGATAAAAAAATTGTGAATAACAAATTTAATTTGACAGAACATATCATGTTTAGAATATTGTGTAAAATTGTAGCCTTATCGGTCCAATAGTTTTTTTAAGCATCCGCACCGGCTTGACAGGAAAAAATAGTTTTGAGGAGCACGTGTTTAAAGTTTGTAGTAGAAATTTTCAATGCAAATTTATACTTACAATAATCATCTATCCCTGGTACGTACAGGATTCTTCATAAGCATCATTTTCAGCAACTCCCACTGATTTACGTGAAATCCTCTCAAATGGTAAAGGGTCGCACACAATAGTGCAGGTATGAGCACGACAGCTGCATAGTACACTCGCCCCTACTATTTGCTAGAACTTTGAAACTACTTAGGGTTTCGATGTAAAATTTTCAAAGTATGTACTTAACACATTTAACTTAAAAATATGCTATTTTTAATATAAAAAAAAACGATTTTTTGAAACTCGAACATAGACTCTTAATAATAATAAAAAATAACGAAAATAATAAGTATCCACAAAAAAAGGAAAGAACGAAAATAGCAATAACGTTTAATTGACTACAAGGAAACTATTCTGAATTCGACTGTACTGCAACTAGCATGCACACTAAAACATGTGTTGACGTGGATCAAATTCACCTCATCTGCGTCCCTCTGATACTTAAATTTTTGTGCTGCGCATCAACTTCAGAGCGGTCAGAAAGTTTGACGCGGACTATACGTTTTGTTAAAACAGCGATTTATTTCATTTTACTTTACTTTATCGTCTATCTTCGGAAACTTAAGATTTTCACACGTTTAAATCAGAAAGAGAACAACAGCCATATATTTTCGTAGTTTTGGTCATATTGAAGTTGCTGTCGAATTAGCCGTTTTTTTCTCACAGCGTTAATTTAGTTCCTGGTCAAAACTCTAAAAACGTAAATTTTGAGTATGTTTAATAACAAAAATGTTGAGAGCTCGGTTTTCTAAGTGTTCACTTGATGAAACACGCCTATCTGTCTGGATCTTATTATCATATAATACACTCGTGAGTAAAATAAATATAGTTAGCGTAAAAAAATAGCTCACTTTTTCAGGATTACAATACAGTCACACGTAACCTTATAGTTTAGTCGCTGCCCGCTTGAAAGTCTCTATTTTTAATTTCTCTTCGTATTCGCTTCAGTGTCTAGAATAGAACTCAGCTCAGAGTATTTTACTGTCACGAATCGAACTAAGTTATCCCTACGAGCTACGCCAGCCGTACTCGACCTTTTAAAGGGGCCACAAACACGTTTCACTCAAGGTGTTGCGGGCCGCAAACTACAAATATTTAGGTTTCAATAAAAAAACGTAATTTCAAATTAACCACGTATGAATGTAGTGAAAAATATACAATAAAACACGCTAGGTATAATGACCCTTTGACCAGAGCTGAAGCCTTTAAAAATGGTAAAAAATGAAAAAAAAAAATAGTAGGATGAAACCCATTGAGAATATGACAAAAATGAGAGGAAAAATAATTTACGGGCGATCTGAGGTGGGGAAGTAAAAGGGGGTGGGTTTAAGGGTAAAAAACGGTTTATGTCCTATGGGAAAAAGGCTAAGTTGTAGGTAATAAAACTTGTAGTTTTTCCGGAAATCAAGATAAACCGTTTTTTACCCTTAAAAACTCAGCCCCTTCCACTTCCCGACAACAGATCGCCCGTAAATTATTTTTCCTTCGATTTATTTAAAATTCTCTTCCTTTTCCAATGCGTTTTATACTAATATTATTTTTTTTTAGTTCAAAAAAATATCGACACTGGTATATATATCATAAGGAACACATTGCGGTCGGGTTATCTGGGATCTATTTAATTTACTCAGCGTGCTCATAGTTTTTCTGATGGGCACGGAATTTAAAATAATTGAAAACGAAGTATAATCGGGTGGGCCAACTACAAAGAGCCGGCGGGCAGCATTCAAGTAACGTCTCGTTCTTTATTTGTAACAAGTTCGCATACAAGTTGCAACTATATACATGGTGGTTAGCTTGCAAGCGACTAATTTTAAGATTACCGAGTGAGTGAGTGAGTTTTGTAGGTGGTAGACCACGCTGAAGCTTTTTCTGGTTACAGCATGAATGGGTCAGCTCGTCCTGGGTAGTACCACCCTCTCACAGAAAACCGACGTGAAGTAACAGTGCTTGCATTGTTGCTTTTCGTTCGGTCAGTGAGAGCGCCGGTGGCCCACCTCTCCTCCCCTCTGTTCTCCCCACCCTTCCCCATCCTCCCCCAAACACAGGCTGGCAACGCACTTGCGACTCCCGTGGTGTTCGCAAGTGTCTATGGACGGTGGTGATCACTTAACTTCAGGCGACTAACCTGTTCGTTTGCCTACTATGATATAAAAAAAGAGTAGTTATCACTTTTGCAGACAGATAGTATGTGCCAGTCCGCTATTGTTTTCGAATTATACACCGCACTTTTGCGCTGTTATATTATAACACTGATTACTATTCCAGAGCCATAGGCTTCATGTATAAAGGCATGAACCAGGAGGAATTGAAGAAATTTTATGCGGCCCAGAAGGAACAGATGGCTGCTGCCAAGGTAAACAAAACGTAACATATTCTAGTCTTGTAAGAGATCCGTGCGTTGATTACACTTGACAATTCTTCATTTTACAGATTCCTTTTATAAGTAAAAAAAGCTATTGCTTTGTTTACGTCATACGTCTTAGGTTTAAGTTGTATCTTTAAACCGTAATATAATCAATAAAAGCCGGCCATCTTGTACTGAATGGAAGATAACATATTAAATACAGAATTCAAATTTATTCTGGCCGCGACTTTTGAGCCTTCATTGGTGCTCCGCTCCTACTCGTCTACGCGTAATGATATATAGCCTATAGCCTTTCTCGATAAATGAACTATATAACGCTGAAAGTATTTTTTAAATCGGACCAGTAGTTCCTGAGATTACTACTAAAGATTTTTTTTTTCTCGATATAATTACGTTATTGACCTAGCAAGATCTTAACAGCTTCACCGGACTACCTAACGGGTAAAGATTACTACTCCTTTGTCGTACTTAACGCGAGCTGTCTTTTACATTTATTACAATAACTTATGATAAAGGGGACCGATTTTAATTAAACAAAGACGTAAGTTACTTCCGAGGATATGCTTTATGATTTTCTTGGTGAGGTTTTATTATAAACCCAGTACTTTTGCATTGATGCGTGTTCATACAAACAGACAGACAGACAGACATTTCTAAAAATGATTGAAATGTATTTTATTACTTATTCCTAGACGTCTGCGACAATTTTTTTTTTTATGACAATCTAAAAAGTACAGATACGTTAGATTTATATTCTTTTTATTATATGTATAGAAGATAAGATGGAATAAAACCTCTAAAGCGATTTCAATTCGCACTTAACCAATTTTTAAACAACTCAGTAGTTTATAATAAATTTATTTTTAAGGAAAAATTAGTTTTTTTTTTTTTAAATTTAATTTGTTATTATGAAGGCGAAACGTGAAGCCGAGGAGAAAATGGAAGCAGAGTGGCAGGCCCTCGCAAAGTCGATACAACACGAAGTTGCGTCGCAAGACATCTCCGACAAACGAAAGCGAAGGTAACTTGATCTTTATTATGTTAGCATGACGGTTCAATATGTCAGATAAAATAATAATAATTATTATTTATTTATTTATTATCCAAACTACATGTAACATTCACAAAATTCAAATGTCACTGGCGGTACTAATTTAAGCTCACGTTGGCGTCTGTACTAATCGTGAGAGACTATCACAGACGCCAGCGCAAACTCTACTAAATTTTTGTGTATAAAGAGGGTTAATTATTAATAACCAGGGTTTTGTGGGGGCACGTTGAAGGGAATTTCGAAAATATCGAATAATTACCAGAAAATCTGGAAAAAAATAAAGTTTAAAAAGAAAAAATCTTGGTAACGTTTACAAATTTTGTTGGATGTTTTAAAAAAAGTTAAAGTTATTCAAATACAAAAGCGAATCTATCTTTCTTGAACAGTTACCGCGTCGTACTATACAGTGGTTTTTCTACAAGGTCGTAATTTTTTTTACAATTTTCAATAATTAACGCGCCCACAAAAAGAAGTGGCAATAAAAGGCCTGTTAATAACTATTGTATTATTGTAATCATCATGAGTTCCTATTATTTGTAATTGTTGAAATTGTGTGTGTGAGTGTGTGTAAATATATGGTATATATAAGAGTGACAAAACCCAATTTTGAAATATTCTTCATTGGTGCGCCGCTCCTATTGGTCTTAGCGTGACGATATATAGCCTATAACCTTTCTTGATCTATGAGCTATATAACACTGAAATAATTTTTCAAATCGGACCAGTAGTTCCTGAGATTACCCCCCACAACGTCACAAACTTTACCTTTTTATAATATTAGTATAGATTATTATTATTAATTATTAATAATTATTATTATTATTATTTGTATATTAGTAAGTATTAGTATAGATACCCATATATTTACACACACTTAGACACAGATGTTGTATATTTATAAGTGTATGTATATAATAATGAATGAATCAGGCATTCAACGCAGCATAAAATAGTGCGTAAATATTGGGTATCGAGGAATATTAGACCCTGTACTCTATAAAGGATATCTACTTTTAACTAGTATTATGTATCGCAACTTTGAGTGTAATCAACGTCAAGTGCTCTCTCTTTCACACCTATTAATTATAGCATGCTTTCTTGTTCATATTAGTTGCATACGATTTACTGATTTTTTTTTCCAGGGAAATAGCTAGACAGCTAATGGAGGAAAACCAACTTTTGGCATTACAGCAGAAGGAGAAAGAGAAGTACTTCAGAGAAGTTGTATACAACAACATTCCAACAGACGACTACTATTCGCAATTCAATACAACAACTAGATAAACTACAAAGTTATATTACTTTGAGCATACGCGACGTAATATTAACGAACGAGCTCTGTGTATGCCCAGAGTTTTTGTTATAACAATTTTTTTTCTTTATTTGTATTTATTCATGAATTCTATTAAATACATGTTAATAAATGCCAAGAACGTTATTATATTTACACTAAGTTAAGCTCTCGGTTCCGCTCGCGTCAATGTAGATTTGAACTATCTTTCGGAAATAATACTTTTTTCTGTACGAAATTCTTTGATCGGTACTCTGGGTCCCTTTTTGTACCCTTGAAAACATGTATGTATGCATAATTACATGATTGGTTCAATAATTAAAGTGTGAAATTGTTAGGGTTAAGGATATAAATTGCGATGTGTTCCGTATCATGTAGGCATTCCTGGCCATGAAGCTGCCGATGAGCTTGCAAGAGCAGGTGCTGTAGAAATACACATTGCTCCTGAACCATTCTGTGGAATACCCAAAAGCCTAGCTCTTTTGACCCTTGAACACCATTACAACCAAGAAGCCAAAAGGTTCTGGCATAACCTGTCAGGAGAAAAACATTTCGAAGAACTCATCAGGGCATTCAATCAGCGATATGCTGCAGAGGCCCTGTTACTCGGTAGGAACCAATTACGGGTTTTAGTGAGAGCACTCACTGGACACTGTTGTCTTAAAAAACATTTGCACGTATGTGTCCAGAGCACAAGAGAGTGTAGATTTTGTGGCAGTGTGGATAAAACTCACAAACATTTTTGTGTGAATGTGATCCACTGAAGCCCACACGATACCGGATTCTGGGAAAGCACATATTGCTCCCGGATGAGGTACAGATGCTCTTAAACAAAAATGTCCTGCAGTTCTTAAATACTATAGGACTAGACAGGAAGGTAAGTGGTAGAACAACGTTGAAGCCATTTATTGGTTTCAGAATTAATGGTTCGGCTCACCCGGACTACTACCACCCGACACACAGAAACACCCACGTGAAGTAACAGTGCATGCATTGTTGCGTTTCGTTCGGTCAGTGAGAGGACCAGATACCCACCACGCCGCCCTCTCTGCCCTTCTCTCCCACCCCACTCCCCCTCCCTCAAACACAGGCCGGAACACACTTGCGACTTCCCTGGTGTTGCTAGTGTCTGGATGGCGATGATAACTTCCCATCAAGTGACCAGTCTGTTCGTTCGCCCACTATAATATAAAAAAGCTTTAGTAGTATGGGGCGATCACAGTAGATCATTACTGGTCGCAGTGATACAGGACTAAGGCCTGCATAGCCCCGTTTCTAGAATAAGAATAATAAGGATATAAGGAACTTGAAAGATAAATTATATTTATTTCAAAAGTTACATAAAACAAATTACAGTTGTTACAATACAATAAATAGGCGATTTAAATTATAATCGGGCAATTACTATTTGCCAGGACTAAAAAAGTTTGGCAATTGAGATCATAGTTAAAAAGGAATCCCTATAATATCGTGTCTATGACTATATAAATAATGTTTTTATTTCGCTAACAATAAAATGTATTTTGTTTAACAAACTACATTATATAAAATAATTTCTATAATATACTAATTAGAACATTGTTCTAGAATGTCAGTGCGCTCGTCCGCCATGTTTGATTAAACTTTTTAGTAAATCGAAAGGGAACAGAGTATATAAACATCTATTTGCAACGTTATCTACTGTTAAATTCACATTCATATTGCAAGTAGATAGACAAAATGGCAATTGTGATAAGTTTTCATATTTCCACCTAAGAACGTCAACCATAGTCTTTTTTATTGGAGTCGATTATATCACCCCATTAGTAAAGGGAATCGAATGAAGTTTAATATTTTATTTATCCATGACTAGTTTTCGCCCATGGCTTCGCTCGCTTTATTATTATAGATTTGACCTATCCCTCGGCAATAATACTTTTCATTGGATTGTAAGTATCCTATTTGTAGGTGGTAGAGCCAGTTTTTTCTCTCCACGTATAAAAAAAAAAAAAAGGTGGTAGAGCCACGCTGGAGCTTTTACTGGTTTCAGCATGAGGGTCGCTCGTCCGGGGTAGTATCACCCTCTCATAAAAAATGTCACGTCAGTGAGAGCGCCGGATAAACCACCTCCCCCTCCCCCTCCCCCCAAACACAGGCTGGCAACGCACTTGCGACTCTTCTGGTATTGCAAGTGTCTATGGACGGTGGTGATCACTTAACATCCGGTGACCCACCAGTTCGTTTGCCTCCTATGATATAAAAATAAAATGTCCTTTTCTGTACTCTTGACTTCTTGTACGCAAAATTTCATAATTATCGATTGACAAAAGTGTAACAAAGAAACTAACTCACATTTGTTATTATAAATATTAGTGGGGATTTATTTAATATGTCCAAAATTTAGCATATCCCAAAAAGTGCATTGAAGGCTCATCGCGATTCTTTGACATATTTATGGCATCAAAAAACAAGACACTAGTGTGAAATTTCCAGAAAGAATCTCGACAGAACTAGTATTAATGTTTTATGTTACTTCTCATACATTGATAACTGTTTTATATTTTATTTACTTCTAAACTATCAGTCCATTCCAAAAAGAAGATCGATTGAACTTTCTCGCTTTTAATAGGGGATGTTTTGAGTATACTATATCCAACTTCATGCAAGAGAACCTACATTATATGGTGATTGTTTGAACGTTATTTCTTCACCAATATTCAATTAATATGAAACAATCAGTCACTGTTTTACTATTAAAGTGTAACCATAGTTGGCAACATTTGAAACCAAATCATATTTATAATTTCCACGATATGTATTCATCATCAGCTACTTATCATCCTGTAAAAAAACCCACTGTAGGGTCATAGGCCTCTTTCCAAACAACGGTAAGGGCATAATCGTCACGCCTGCCCACGACGTATGCCGCTTTCAAACTTTGAGACATCCACAGTTCTACATTTTCCCCCCATAAAGTGGTACTACAAGAACATTTCTAAGAATCAGATTTTCTCAGGTTACTTCACCGTCAGCTGATAGTGTTTCCGATATAAATGAGTAAAGGCAGACAAATTCCGAAAAATTCGTTGGCACATGTCGAGGCCATTAATTTCCAACGGGTCAATACTCGACCAACAAAGTCCCCTACCGCGTCTGTCTGTCTGTCTGTTCGCGATAAACTCAGAAAGTAATGAACGGATTTTCATGCGGCTTTCATTCGATAAAGTGATTCATGAGGGAGATTTTAGTATATAATTTGCCAAGGATTTTTTTATAATCAGGGCAGGCCAATGTCTGCCGGGCCCGCTAGTAAGATATAATATGGCTATTTAGAACTATATATTAACTCTCTAACACATTTAGATGGTGAGTAAGAGTGAAAAATCTGAAATGCTACATTTTAACACATCACCATTTAGCCTCACTCTTGTAGCCTTCGATCAGTCCCTTTTTGTTTAAATTCATTATGGAGTCAGCAATAATACGTGCTGTCTTCCTCAGATATCCACCGCTTGTCAACATCACTATTGGAATATTATTCTCTTTACACATTTCGAATACAAACTCGTCTCTTTTAATGATACCCTGAAAGAATTCATGATACCATTGAATTTATCAACAATTAATTTATTTACTAAATCAGCGAAACATTGTAAAAATACAAAATTAAATATATAGCTATGACCTTCAGACAATAGTAGTTCAGACTGTAGTAGACATGTTCGTTATAATAATAAACCATAAGCTATTTGCAATTGAACAAAATAAAAAATCCCCAAGAAACAAAGCGTAAATTCAAATCATTCCGATCATCACGCTATGTTTAATTCTAATGGGCTTACTTTTTATCATAGGAGGCAAACAGACAGGTTGGTCACCTGATGTTAAGTGATCACCACCGTCCATAGACACTTGCAACACCAGGGGAGTCGCAAGTGCGTTGCCAACTTGTCTTAAGGGAGAGGGGGAGTAAGGGAAGAACAAAGCAAGCACTGTTACTTCACGTCGGTTTTCTGCGAGAGGGTGTTACTACCCCGGTCGAACCGCCCCATTCATTCTGAAACCAGTAACGTATACAATAATTACGGAGGCTTTGTCACATCAGACTAAACCGTGATAAGATTGGATCGCTCCACCTCAAAAATTAAGCCTTCACCCATATATTGCTATGCATCGCCTCCCCCCCCCCCCCTCCCTCCACGTCTACGTGGAAGGTGACCGTTTCGGTAGAGATGAATTATCCCCTCAAAATGGGGGCTCGGAGCACGTATTACAAGTGTGGCAGTGGCACTCGCTTCCCAACAAGAGAAGGTATAATACCAGAGAGAGAGCTCTGTACTCACCAGCTATCTACCCTGGGAACTGGAGGCTGAGGTGTCTACAGATAATGACTTATCTCATTCTTAAGTTCAAGCTTAGCTCAGCTCAGTCTCAGCTTAGCGTGTGCTGAGCTAGGTTCAAGTCATCAAATTCGACTACTTACGAAAAAGTGGGCTATAATGCCAATGAAAAAAGAGTGGCAAAATAATAATGTACCAATGACATTTATATAGTTTGTAAATTATCGGTATTACTTGTCATAGGCCTGATACTTTATCGTAGAAATGTAAAGAACGCTTCTCCATTGTTTGTTTAATTATCAGTTGACTTGTTTCTTTTATTCTTTCAACATTTTCTCAAGATGCATGATTAAATTTATTTAGTACAATTAAAGACATTTCACAGACTCGATGCGGTATTGAAGCTAAAGCTAGCTAAGCACAAGCTTAGCGCAATGCTAAGTAACTATTTAGCAAAGTTTAAACTCAACTAATGATAAGCGAACGTTGAGCACGCTCTATAGATTTCACCCTAAGATTTAGATAAGGAATACATAAATTTAAAGAAGGTAAATCTACAAACACGAAACATGCGTAACTTTGCTACTTACAACTTCACTGATTCGCATGTGACCGAGAGGATCTGAATCAAGTACATCAGTCCCTGCATTGTAGACCAGTATGTCTGGCTTGAACTCTTTCAACGCTGCTTTTAAATTCCTAAACAAATGTATACAATAATTCTGAGACTCTCTTAGTATATACAAATCGGTTAAAAAGCTTTCTGGATGTCATATATGTACCTTAAAAACTATAGGTACTATCTATCTATACATCTTTATATATAAATTTCATCGGTACGTGTGTCACTGAACTCCTCCTAAACGGTTGGACCGATTTTGATGAAATTTTGTGTGTGTGTTCGAGTGGATCCGAGAACGGTTTAGATTCACAATTGGACCCGGTAGGTGGCGCTGTAGTTGAATTTTATTACGACGTCCACCGAGTCCGCTAGTATATTATAAAAATACAGATCCTTTCAGTCTGAATCACGTTCATACTACTGAGGATATCGGCATAGAATTTGTATACAAATAGTATGAAGTAGAAACATTATTATATACAGAATTAAAGATATTATAGTAATTGTTTTTATTATAGTTTTTAACACTGGTCACTGTATTTTTGTGCTTTTTCTTTTTTTTTTCTCGAACTGACTACGCTATTGACCTAGCAGCGGTCTTAACAGCGTCACGGACTACAGTTTTTTTATACAAAATAGGTTGCGCGTTAACTAACCCAATTATTTGACAATAATAGCAGGCAATAAGTATCTTTGGTTTATTCAAGATATTATAATACTAGCGGGCCCAGCAGACGTTGTCCCGTCCTGATTATAAAAAAAAACCTTGATAAATTATATACCAAAACCTTCCTCATGGATCACTTTATCTACAGGTGAATGTAATTATATTAATAATAATCTCATAGGAAATGATAATATTTCAAAGGAGTACATTAAAAATATAGGATTGTAGCGGATAAGTAGTATAACAAAATAAAATAATACAAGGCAGCCCATAACTAATACAGATGAAACATACATATTCTCTATGTAATCATAAAACCATTTTTATGGGAAAGAATTTGCTGGAACAATCTGGAATGAGTATGAAAAAATAAATAATAAATAACTTACTTTCTCAATTTGAGCATATACTCGAGATCTTCCACTTTGTTCCCGAGCTCTATTTTTCGTCGTATAGCCTGTTTCGCCTCCCTGTCGTTCGGGTATATATTCCTGTTATACATATCCATTATATAAACCTCGGGAACACCCAAAAAATCACGTTGGTAGCCGTTGCCCTGGAAGATAGATGTTTGTTTCTTACGGCAAATTAAAAAAGTATACTTTCAATATTTTTTTTGTCCATCGTAAAAACTGTTTTTTTTATAGTAGCACGGCAAAATGACTGCACTGTACCTGATGGTAAGCACAGTACAATCCAAAAACAATGGCGACCACCGAGTGACACACTATCCATCACCGATCGCCGTTGTCATGCCGGCTTGCAAGAAGCTGGATATGAACAGGCTAATCCCGAAACGCGACCCGCAGAAGCGAATCACTATGATGGGCTTTTTCACCATATACATGGTGGTTGCGACCCAGTACGGTTGTAAAACCCTACCACCCCGCTTTCGCCATTGCCTCGTTCGTTATTCAGCAGGGTGCACCACGTGCAGGTGAGGTTGGCTTGGGTGTCTCAAGTCTTATGATTTTATTCGACACCCCTTACACCCCAAATATAACAGGTAAACTAAAATTAAACAACAACAGCTAAAAACTTACTAAGCGTAACTCGGATTAACGCTAAGGTTCTTGTTAAACGTTCCTTGGTGGAACGGAACCATCAGTGCTCAAGTTCAACTCGTGTTTACTCATATTTCCATAACATATTATTCTAGGATTATTTGGTAAATAATAGATTATATTATATTAATAGGATTCTTTTTTGTTCTAACTGACTACTCTATTGACCTAGCAAGGTCTTAACAGCTTCACCGGACTACATACTAGGGAAAACAATCATATTCAACTTTAATACTCTCTGATCTATGACTTGCGATGAATAATCACCATAATGTACATAAGAATTCTATATAGACTGGATATATTCAAGTTAGGAGATTTTAATTTTCCTACCCTTCTTTCTTAATTTAACCCCTCGGCTAATTTTTTAAGACTCAGATCTTAAAATCATGGATCATGCTTTTAAATAACTAGCCAATTTTGTAATATTACAATTTTACATTTCATTACATGTTGAAATATTAAAATTTTTGGTTTAAAATTTCTAATAAATACGGTTTTTTTTTAACTTAAGGTGCCATAAGTCTCACGACCAGTGCATCGTAAGGTCTATATGTGTTTTGTATGGAACATAAACCCTTACCGTGTTACAAAAAAGTTAAATACGTATTAAATACTTTATTTAAAAAAGTTTCCTAATAAATGCACCGCGATCGTCCGAGGCAAGTTCGCGTTATCCTATTTCGCAAGTCTAAACTAACGTAACCAAAGTGAGACAAAAGAGCAAGATGGTTAACATTCAGGGACCGCGGTGCATTTAATATGAGTCCTTTTTAATGCCAGGGTTCAATACGTATTTAACTTTGTTGTAATAACACCGTTATAGTTTTTGGAGAGTCCTAGGGTTAACTGATAACAAACTGCATTTAATATATTTCGTTTTTATATTAAAGCATATATGTACGTAAAAAAACATTTTAAAAAGCAGATACCTGATGAGCATCCAAATCAACAATCATGGCATTTTGTATTAGATTGTTAATAACCAGGAAACGTATCAGGAGAGTGATGTCAGCATAGGGGCAAAACCCGCCACCCTTCTCTCCACTACAGTGATGGAAGCCACCGCCGACATTTATAGCCCATCCACGTTCCAACGCCAACTTACCGGCTAGTATAGACCCACCAGTTTGAAGTCTGAAAATTAAATTATTATCTTTTGTCAAAGACTTTTACAAACTTTTCTATAGTTCATTGTTTTTTTTTCTTGTCCATAAATAGAACTATCCGTGAACAGTACTGCAGTGAACATCCTAAACTTTTTCGACCGATTCTAGATTGCTAATTCAACATGTTATGGCTCTATCGTTAATCCTCTATTCCACTTACATGACTTGCCCAACTGTATTTTGGGGATAAGTCAGGTACTCATTTCGCTTCTTTATTTCAACATTTGGCTTACGTTTCTTAAGCGAAAAACCGAGCCTTTTTATGGCATGCTGATGAACTGGAGAAATCCGGTTCATTATGTATGGTATTATGTTCGTTTGATAAGGGCTAATTGCTTACAGTCCAATTCATATTTTATTATTGGTATAACAAGCCTCACTCTCCCATATTTATATGTTCACATGGTAAACTTACCATCGCCATATTCTCAGCAAGGTAATTGATATAACACTGTAGGGAAGAGCAATGACAGCAAAACCACATATCATAATCAGGCACTTTTTTAAGAAGTGACAACTCTCTTGGATATAAATAACTTCCAAATGAATGGTGCAAATGGCAATGGGTAATTATTACAACTCTCTAAATATTTATGTATGATTTGAAAACAATTATAATCATGGTTTTTTTGTAGGGGCATAAGATGGAAGAATTAACTACGCTTTCGCTGTCTGAAATTGTTATATTTCAAACCAATTTCAATGAAGCTCTTCAAATAGCCATTAAACAGAAATTAAGTTCAATAAATTTCAAACTTCCTTTGATGCTCGAAAATATTGATTTTAAAATAAAAAAAATAGATATAGACAATACTATAAACAATTGCATTGCCTATATCAAAAAAATGTTTCAACAGGATTTATTGAATTTATCAAGCACATTTAAGCTCGTAATCTACTGAATATTACTAAAAAAGAATTATTATAAATGAAAAACATTTATACCTCATTGGCCTCAGATACGCATACTGCACAAGAAAGTTTGGTAAACAAGCCACAGCTGGCACTTCTGCTATCATCGCCACTTTTGTACTCCACTGAAACATAGTAAATAGAATGAATAAGGCCAAACTGTAGTTTCTCACAAATACTGGCCAAAATGTTTTATTATGCCACCATCAAGCATATTCATGTATAAGAATAGGCTAAATGTAATCTTTGAATATTAAGAATTGTTTACATTTCACAAAGATTACATGGTACTCTGTTTATATGAATGTGGATATTACATCATTAAACAAAGTTCCCTACTGCATATTTTTTATATCATAGGATGCAAACAAACGAACAGGAGTTGCAAGTGCGTTGCCAGCATGTGTATGGGGGGATGGTGGAGAAGGAGAGGGGATGGGAAAGGGAAGTGGGCCTCCAGCGCTCTCACTGACCGAACTAAACAATGCAAGCATGGTTTTCTGTGAGAGGGTGGTAATACCCCGGACGAGCCGACCCATTCAATGCGTGTCTGTCTGTTGCAATAAACTCAAAAATTACTGAAACAATTTTCATGCAGTTTTCATCAGTGGATAAAGTGATTCATGAGGAAGGTTTTAGTATATAATTTGTCAAGTGGTATTTTATAGTCAGGGCGGGACTGCTAGTATAAAATATAATATTGAACGAAACAATCATCTATATTAATAATACACAGTTTTACCCATACCAATATGTGGACACAATAAAAATACAACAACTAAACTTTAGAAACTGTGAAATATGAGAATGACAACTGAAGTAAGACTTAATACTTCAGTTGTCACTTTAATTCAGTTTGTGATTTTGTCCTTCTGGTTTTAAATCATATCGTTTGGTTGACCCATCACAAGTTACTTGTATTTTCATAGTCAAGCAGTGTTGACTGGCCATATGTATACATGTGATGCACTTTTTTCGTCATGTTACTTTTTTTGTTGTTCGTTTTAGTGAAATAACAATCAAAATAATAGCCAGACCAATAACATAAATTCTCAATAGAATCACCACTCAACAATATATTAAGACAAGATAATTATTTTATTTTTTATTTCTGATATATATCTATTTTTTTACAGCAGTAAACAATTTTCTATTGTGTAATTTAAACTATCAAAACAATTTTAAATTGATAGATGTGTTCATTCAATTTAAATATATTTTCATAATCTCACTTTTAATGATCTTAGATATTTCTTTGTATGAACAATGAGGAGATCACTCTTCTTGGCTTCCAAAGGCTGCACCACAGTTTCATCTTTTATTAATTCCCCAGCTTTTAGGTACTACAAATAAAAAATAAACAATCTTAGAGAATATGTTGTAGTAAATTGTGTATACCACTTCTGGCTTAATTATTTAATACATTAAAATAATAATTTTAATTTCACCTAAATTAGCAACATGCAATTTTTTTAA
Source organism: Antheraea pernyi (assembly GCA_015888305.1). Classification (NCBI taxonomy): domain Eukaryota; kingdom Metazoa; phylum Arthropoda; class Insecta; order Lepidoptera; family Saturniidae; genus Antheraea; species Antheraea pernyi. The sequence continues at coordinate 141,688 of MU159316.1, read as the reverse complement.
TATGGTCACGATTTCTTCTAATTAAGCTTAAGATGGTAAAAGACCAGCATAATTTAAATACTAGAAACAGCAACAAATTGGTAATTCCATGCTTCAGGCTCACTAAGTCCAAAAACAGTTTTTTAGGTAATAGTGTTAGGTTTTATAACAAAGTCCCAAAACACATTACCAATTTGCCGGATAGTGAGTTCAAGAACCATGTCAAACGGGTTTTAATATGTAAAGGCTATTATAAGGTGGATCAATATGTGAATGATTGTGACTTCTGGAAATGAGGCCCCTCTCTATGCATACATTAATAAGGAATGTAAATATTTATGTTTTGTAAAAATATATAAATTGAAAACATAAACCAGATCGAGTTTCGTTTGCCAGTTCTGCTCAATGACTGGGTTGTTTTCCGAACCAGTGATAGCTTTGAAGTCCATAAGCGACTTCTCAGGGCCTAAATTGAATAAAGGATATTTTGATTTCAATTAATTTTAATATGTGTAATAAAGAATTCATCATCCAACAATTTCAATGTTTAAAAAATATAACACAGTATATTTATAGGCAGTAAAAACTTCCGAGGAATACCCTTTTTTTTATTTCTTTTTAAAATCTACATGTTTTAAATAAAATAAATGTTTTTTTTAAATATATAATAGAGAAAATAAAAAAAGGAATCATGATTAATACAAATAAAAAAAATTGCTTTCTAAATTTTTCTGTAAATCGTTTTAATCTAATATTAGTAATCTTATCTAGAGTGAAACTCGCTCTTACTTGAATAATGTTGCGCCATTTCTTTGCATCAAATACATGAAATCTCTCCAAACCCATGAATGAAACATTATATTTCTCGTCATAAATAATTGGCCACTGGTCATCTCGAATATCAAAATATAGACTAAAAGATACACAACATATGATACCAGATCAATTATTATTGTGAAAACTATTGTTATAGCAACATATACTTATTGGAAAACCAAAAAAAAAAGCGCTTGTACCTTGTCATTATTGATTACATTTATGTTCAAGGTATTTATGTTCAAAAACAGTAAAATTAAATGTTCAATATTTATTAGTAAAACAAATATACGTAGTTTGGAAATTTCGCAAATTTTTATTTTCATAGATACGTCAGTTTGACGTTGAAATATTTTCTTTCGTTCTGAAATTCGTAACCACTTATCGAATATGCAAACAGAAATTATAAAAAAATTGAAACATTGCAATAAGGAGTTTTTGGCGGGATCTTGGTCTGTCCTGTAGTGGATTTTATTTTTTATTCATAATCTTGTGTTACTTGACTCTATATTGTCCTTATACTATAAAAGATTGGGTGCCAAAAATAAAGTTAAAAAACGTAATAAAATTATGTGAAAAAATGTTCCGTTGTCATGGCAACTAAAATGTCACATTACGGCGCGAAATGTAAACAAAAGTATTTTATATTCGAGAAACGGTGTTTCTTTATGTGAACGTGTGTATCTAAATTAATATATCTACTTACCTACTATACTTTACTATACAAATGAAAATACAAGATCTGCTAGATTTATACAATACTCTACTTCGAAATATTTTTAAATGGAAAATACGACCTTGGAATCACTTCAAAAAGAAGTGGACTTTTATCGGGTAAAAAATTATAATTTATACATTTCTAAAGAGTATTTCAGCATTTCAATTACTATTGACATTATGACTCATTAGTTTCTGCACTATTAATTTATATACCTATATCTACGCATACATGACACCTTGTCCGTATGGGGGTAGATAAGAAGCGGACAGTATATCCTTTCATTTTTCTTTCTTTAAATTAAATACTTTGTTATATTTGAAACTGTTTTGTGAAGTGTGAAGAATGAACACTAGAAAACACCACTCATGTCTTTCTTTCTAATAGGTTTTTAAATTTTCGGTCCCTTACATATTTGTCTAAAGCAAAACTATAGCGAGTAAGTAATAAAGAAAACACATTTTAGTTTTCTACTCGCACGTCGCGTTGTCCTTAAGACGTCAAAACGAAGTACATAAAAAGTAAAGTACGTTTATTTAAACATAGTTTAAAAGAATTATTTTTAAATTATGTTTTTATTCAACCACGATTTTTATCAAGGTCTGTACCTCCAAAAAAAGTTCAAAACATTTTAGCGACTCCGATAACTTTGTCATTATTGGGATTTTCATGTATACCTTTCACTTATGCTCTTTCCAAGGGCACAAAAATCAAATTTATCCAAGTATATTTTTGAAGTGACACTTCTTATGGCAGGGCTTTGAAATTATCATCAACAACCTGTATGTGTGACGGAAAGTGGTGCGGGTAAACATTGGGTAGGGTAGAGTGTTGAAAGCACCGCTTCTCGTCCGACCACCGAGAATTAAACAACATCAGCTGCGATCAGTACTCGAATGGGTGACCGCCTGAGAACACCGCGCGACATTGGTTTTTTGTTGTATTTTTTTAATTTAAAATGTTTTCCTGTAATATAAAGGTTTCGCTTTTATCCTGGGTCTTTACGACACAACCTGCTTTTTTATTAAATCAATTTTATATTTTTACCTCTCATAGTTGATTGAATTGAGCTTGTTGAAGTTCCAAGCGAATATTTAAATGCTGTTAGCGAAGATGCTTATTGCCTGGTATTGTACTCAGCCGCTTCGTTTTTAGTTTGCAGTAAAGTACGTTACAAACATCCACTAGCTAAACAAGCTCGTTTAAGAAATTAATCGTCGAGATTAATAAAACGTTTACTTTATTTGTCCTTTTTCTAAAACCGCATCACTCTGAATTTAATATTTCTAGTGTGAATAGTTTTGCTTAGATTTAAACAGAAATGTACCGAAACTTTTAAAAACAATAAAGACAAAAATAGAACAAGTATGGCACAGGTCAAACGGTAATTATTTTACTATCCGTACCGAGGCGTTGAAGGTAAGAGCTGTAAGCGGGAGGGATGAAAGGAGAGGGCGCAGCACATCTCTCGTAGGTGCTAAGTTGATTTGGACATTAGGGTTAAAACATAATTTGTGTTCCATATATTGAAGCCGATAGTAATCCTTTTTTGTAAAGTTTTGAAAGTTCTTTAGCTATCGCTTCGCTCTTGTAAAATATGTAATTAGGAAGCCGGTTTGTATTTTCACATATATTGCGTAGATAACCACTTTTAATTAAGAGATATTTTAACAATTGGGAATTAACGAATTATAACTATAACACACAATAGGGATGAATTTGGCAGTGAATTTTTGGTAGGTAACTTCCTTGCTGAGACGAAGTCGTGGATGTAATTGCTTCACAGATGTTTGTATGACAGACCTATTTTTTCTTTACACCTGTTTAATAAGATCGTGTAGTAATGTATTTAATCTATACTAATATTATAAAGCTGGAAGGTTTGTTTGCTTGGTTGAACGCGTTAATCTCAGGAGCTACTAGTCCTATTTGAAAAATTATTTTAGTGTTGTATAGCTCATTTATCGAAGGAGGCTATAAACTATATACCATGTGACTGTTTAGACAGTAGCAATATTTCTGAACGACACAAATCAATTAAAATATGTAGAAAAATACAAAAAATATATACAATCCTCTACGCGTCTATGTAAAAGCACAGTGTTAATGGCCGACGGGTGATTTCACTTTCATTTGAAAGGGAACGTCAGGAACAAAACAAAAGGGTTTATTATCCGTTTTACTATCGAACGATATTAACTCCGGGTCGCCCATTGTAGATTTTGGCACCGGTCATTGCACTTAGGCTTATTATTTTATTTACACATTTGTAGCTATACTTTTGAAAGTCTTGGAACAAACTTTAACTTAGGTTTTGTTAGTTGTTTATTAGTATTTGTTTTGATATTATTATTTTATATGTATATATATATATATATATATGCCTGTTAACATTAGTCCAAGTAACTATTCTACGCGGAGGAACTAGCGGACAAAAGCTAGTACAGGTATATGGATGTTATAAGATAATCTACGGAATAATCTTCTCTTTGATCCGTGGGATAATCTAAGCTTTTTGTAATCGGATGGTCGTGTGTAAATATACCCACAATGTATAATATTATTAAATTAATATTATGTATAATATTTTGTAATGGAAAACCTTATTCTATTTTTCCTTAATAATGTTAATGTTCTTAATAATAATCAAGTTGATAAATGTGTGTGTTTTTTTAGCAAAACCAAATAGTCGTTGAGGAAGAAATCAAAACTTTAATAGCGGACAATCAAAATCTATCTAAACGTTTGGGGCTCTTGTTGAAAGAGAAGCTTGATAATGAGAGACAAATTCAAAATAACAACAGTGATCAAAATGAAGAGCTGGATGATATGCGGAAACAAGTTTCTTTACTCACCAAAGTAAAAATCACCTGAACTACCAATTATTACTTGTACAAGAGGCACCATTATCTGCAATATTTCATTTAAAACTGCGTACATTTACGTACTGCTAAACCTGTATTCAATATTTCAGGAAAGAGATTCCCTGCATGTTCTGTGGCAAACATCACAAAAGACGATAGAAGCGTTAGAAATCGAACTAAAAACATATCAGAACTATGACGGGGGAGGATCACAGGTAACAGCCTTTTTCAATGATTTCATTGTAATTATAGTAGCAATCTCAAAACTTCTTTATTACTCTATGCGAATTATATTAACTACTGAACCGATCATCATAAAAATTTGCAAACATGATATCAAGGGTACAAAAAAGGACACAGGGTAACTTTCATCCATTTCATCCTTATCAAAAAAGTACTGCTACCGAAAGATAAAGTAAATCTACATTAAGGCGAGCGAAGGCGCGCGCAAAAAGTAGTAGTTTTCATAGAAAAATATATTAAGAAAGGTAATTGGAAATAATAAAAAGGAGAAACAGAGGAATATGATTGTCATTTTTCCATTAAAGATAAATTTCACAGAATAATATAATTGAAGATAAAAGAAGTCTAGAATTGAAAGTAGAAACAGCATTAAACGATTACATAGATGTAGAAACAAAGTATAAAGAACTATACGCGAAACATACCGCTTTAGAGAATGATGTGAAAAACAAAGAAAGAGAAATTATCTCGTATAAAGAACGAGGTAAAGAATTAGGAGAGAAAATAAATGATTTAAATAATACAATAGAACAACATAAAATTGAGCTGGCTAGTGAGAAGAAGAGTAGAGATGATTTAAAAAGTCAATTGATGTCGTGTCAGAAAGAGTGCGTAGACAAAGTAAAGAGAGAAGCAGAGGCCAAATCAAAAGTAAGTTCAATACTGATTTTATGATATATTATTTAATAAAAAAATAATGATATACAAGTATTTGGTCATATTTCGAAGGTTGCAGAGGCTTTGCAACTTTTCGACTTGGTTTCCAAACAAAAAGACGAAGCCTATAAGACTATTAAGATATTAACAGGTATGTATTCTTATAACTTTTTTATTACAGTTATTTTATAAAATCCTAAAAAGGCAATGCAATTATAACTGTTATAGTTTACAATTTTTTTTTTTGTAGCACGTGATAATGACTGTACTGTGCCTGATGGTAAGCACAGTACAATCCAAAAACAATGGTGACCACCGAATGACACACAATCCATCGCCGGTCGTCGCTGTCATACCGGCCTGCGAAAAGCTGGATATGCACAGGCTGATCCCGAAACGCGAACCGCAGCAGCGAGTCACTATGACGGGCTTTTTCGCCATATACATGGTGGTTGCGACCCAGTCAGGCTGTAAAACCCTATCACCCCGCTATTGCCATTGCCTCGTTCGTTATTCAGCAGGGTGCACCATGCGCAGGTGAGGTTGGCTTGAGTGTCTAAAGTCTTAGATGTTATTCGACACCCCTGTCACCCCAAAATTAATTTAATTATTTATTTAATAAATTAAAATTTAATATTTGATAAAAGGTATACTGTATCTTGTTCCACTATATAATAAACTCTACTACTAATCTAAATATAATGTAGTTATTCACATGCACCCATTGAATGTAAATGTAACGTATCTGTACTTTTTAGACTTTTGTAAATAAAAATGTTGCAGTTTTCTACGAATAAATAATAAGATACACCTTTCAATCATTTTTAGAAATGTCTGTCTGTCTGATTGTATGAATACATATCGCTGCTAGAGTACTGCGTTCATGACAAAACCTTTTCAAGAAAACCATAAAGCATATTTTCGAGTAACAATTAGTCTTTTTTTCATTAAAATTAGTTCAGTCTAACAAAACTTATTGTAGTTTTAATGACGACGCGACACCTGATGTTAAGTGATCACCACCGTCCATAGACACTAGCAACGCCAGGGGAGTCGCATGTGCGTTGCCAGCCTGTGTATGGGGGAGGGGAAGGAGGAGGGAAGGGAAAGGGAGGTGGCCCTCCGGCACTCTCACTGAACGAAACGCAACAATGCAAGCACTGTTACTTCACGTCGGTGTTCTGTGAGAGGGTGAGTGGTACTACCCCGGGCAAGCCGACCCATTCATGCTGAACCTAGTAATAGCTACAGCGTGGCTCTACCACCTACAAGATTACTACCTACAAGATAATTACGGAGACGAAGAGAGAAGTAGATAAGTAAGTAGACTTAATACATTCAGATGACTTTATTAGTCACTGTTTTGTACATACGGTTCCACGCGGACGAAGTCGCGGGAACAGCTAGATATTAATAAAATACAAACTATGAGTTGAAGCGACGATTCTTTAGTGGTCAGCATGTTTGAACACCGCATCGGTTGATGTAGGCGTTAATCCTTGTTTAATGAGTCGCGAGCTTTCGGTGAAGGAAAACTTCGTGACGACGCATAGCATGGTGGTAGTGCTTATTCTAAGTCCGCCTAACTAACACCAATCCAAACATCTACTAACTAACTAACACCTATAGGTGTACTCCGGCAGCTGTTCTTCAGAGCCCCTCTATATTTAGCGTGTGTATCTTAGCATGGTAGTCTTACCATCACTTAACATCAGTTGAGATTGAGGTCAAACGCTAAAACCTATACGGTGTTTTTACAAAATGGTTAAATACGTATTGACCCTGGTTTTAAAAAGGTCTCATATAAAATGCACCGCGGTCGCTGAATGTTCGCCATCTTTCTCTTTTGTCTCGCTTTGGTTACGTTAGGTTAGTCTTGTGAAAAAGAATAACGCAAACTTGCCTTGGTCGAGCGCGGTGCATTTATTAGGAAACATTTTTAAACCAAGTATTTAATACGTATTTAACTTTTATGTAATAACACGGTTAATGTATTAGAAAAAATCTCATCACAGTTTATTATTTAGGGAGAAGTATAACAGTATGAAATATAGATCTTTCCTTAGGTTCACTGAGTCATGACCATGCTACTTATAGTTGTTTACAATGGCTCTTGTAGTTTGTAACGTTGCCGGATGAGCAAATGTGTAATCAGCAAACGAGGTGAAAACGGCTCGTATAACTGCGATGAGTGTCGATAGATAGCAGATGCTTACCATCATAGTGCTATAAATGTATCGTGTTACAATTAAAAAAACTGGAATAACCTTCAGTAACTTGGTACCCGTTAATTACAATGTAAAATTTAATAGAAAGTACACTGATACTTTTACTAAAACATTTTAAGAAGCGAATCGAGTTCCAAAAGAGAACTACTTCAAATAAATGTAAACTCTTTGAACATGATTTAGGATATATATAAAATGCATTTAAGAGCATCAAGTAGGGCAGCAATATATTTAGCATACACTACATATGATAAATATATGAACAACATAATATCTATCTATAGTGTATACCATAAAATAAAAAAATATTTAAAAATATAACTGCCGATGAATATTTTCCTAGGAGAGATCACTGAACTAAAACACAGTTTAGCCAGAGTCAAAGAAGATATTGAATCAAGTCACGGAAAAGAAATGAATGAAATAAAAGATAAATACAACGAAAAAGTAGCAGACATGCTGGAACACATAAAAAATTTAGATTCTGAACTTATGGAAAAGGGTCTTCTGTTGAACAAGACTTTAAGGTTGGAGTGTTTGCAACTATTTTACTTTTTTTTTCTTACGATTGACTTCACTTTCGGATAACAGAATTCGGCCACTACTTTTGGTCCGTTATTTTCGGGGTTACAATTATTTGGAATTTTGTCTGGTTCCTCACGAATGACCGTAAAAACGTCTAATTCTATGTTTTTTTTTTGTCACAATGCAAATAAGCTTATCTCACCTAAGTAGAGTCAGCACATATATGGTCCTTTTTCACTCATCTCTGCCAGCTCTTAACTCACTATTACATCTTTTATAGGCGTATCATTCTTCACACAATCCCTCCATATCTTCTTCAGTCTTCCTCTACCCCTACATATTCGATCACCTTCATGTGTAGGACTTTTCTGATTTTGCACATGACTTTTATCTCTCGTCATAACATGCCTATATCATGCTAAACTATTACTCCACAACTTCATTACTCTAAACATCCTCCGATATACTCAGTCTTAATATTGTCCATTCTGGTTACACTGCACAGTCATCTTAAAATTCTCATATTTCCCATATGTAATCTCCTTTTATCCGTCTATTTAGCTCAGTACCTATGCAACACCACACATCACTCTTAACACAATCCATCAATAGCTTCTTCAGTCTTGCTCTCTTCCTATATCCGTCCACCTACGTACATAACGCTTTTCTGGTTACATGGCATTCATCTCACCTTGTGGTATGCCCATATCATGCTAAACTATTTATCGTCAACATCTCTGTCACAGGTGCTATTCTCAAACATCTGCTGTTTATAGAGTAGCCAAACGAAGTGGTAGGGATTTTTTAACATATATCATTCTTCAATCCATCTTCATCCATCCATGTCTTCTGTGGTCTCCACCTACTACTATCCATCCACCTATATACTTAACACTTCTCTAGTTATAGGTATGATATTCATCTCTCCTCATGACATATATATACCATGACATTATTGTTCAAACTTCTGGTAAATATTCAGTAATAAGGCGGTATGGATATCTACCACTTGGCTGCAAACACCATACACGTGGTGATAAGCCCATCACAGGGACATTCTTTTAGTCTGTCACGTTCCGGAAACAGCTAGTGGCTATTTAGCCGCTGAGAAGTTTATAGACCAACATGACAGCAACAACTGTCGATTCTAGATTTTGTTGTGGTATTTTTTTTGCGTTGCACTGAGCTTACCATAACGTCCAACGTAGGAACTTTGTCGTGATAGAATTAAAGAGAAGACTAAAGAACTAAAACTAAATTAAACAAATTCCAAACAAAACAGTATACAAAAGATACCTGAATAGTATAGAATGAATTGAATTTAATTTGTTGTTGCAGGGAAAACAAAATATTGCAACAAACGCAGGACGAATATTTGAAACAACAGAAAGAAAATTTGAAATCGGTTGATCCAAAGTTAGCAATAGCTGAGCAAAGATTAGAAGCTATGTTTCAAGAACTGGTTTGTATAGTAATAGTACCACAGACCAGATTATGCCATTTATTAACTCAATTTATTAACATTGTATACTATAGTTTTTACTATACCTATATATATATATATATATAGTTCTTAAATCGAATCTTTGTCATTAATTTAAGATATATTTAATTGATTATGAACAATGATAATTTTAAAAATGTTGATAATAATATGTTCTAAATAGCTCAGTAGCCATCTTGGCTTTTTGATCGATTTATTGTATGTATAGTGTCGCACACCTTCAACCACTAGTTGAACATTCCTCATTAGATGTTCAGTGATTTCCATAACGACTGCACAAATCATAATTATAGATATTATCAGAAAGACGCAATATACAATTAGTATGTGAGAAGCAATGTTTAGCTATTGACATACAAAGAATTCAGGATATTCATACAAGAGAAACTAAACGGAGAGATTGGGAGGAACAACTGTTGAAGAATCGGTGTGAAGAGTTGAAGTAAGTTAACATAATATATTTGTTACGTTGGTAAACATAGGGCTTTTTCCATAAGATTGTAGGAAGGAATCAAAATTATTAATACATTACAATTTCAATTTACTAAAATATATAAAGCACTAGCTTCTGTTGGTTATAGTTACTTTGGGCTAATGCTAACATGCAGCGGAAGCTCTCAAAAAGAAACAAAACCCCGATTTTTAAACATTCTTCATTGGTGCTCCGCTCCTATTGGTCTTAGCTTGATGATATATAGCCTATAACCTTCCTCGATAAATGACTTATCTAACATGGAAAGAATTTTCAAAATTGGTTAAGTAGCTCCAGATATTACCACCTACAACCTCACAAACGTTATCTCTTTATAATATTACTGGTGGTAGAGCCACGCTGAAACTATTATTGGTTTCAGTATGAATGGGTCGGCTCGCCCGGGGTAGTACCACCCTCTCATAGAATACCGACGTGAAGTAACAGTGCTTGCATTGTTGCGTTTCGTTCGGTCAGTGAGAGCGCCGGAGACCCACCTCCCCTCCCCTCTCCTCTCTCCTCTCCCTTTCCCTCCCCTAACCCTTCCCTCCAAAAGATGGCAACGCACTTGCGACTCCTCTGGTGTTGTTAGTGTGCATGGACGGTGTTGTTCACTTAACAGCAGGTGACCCACCTGTTCGTTTGTCACCTATGACATAAAAAAAAAAAAAAAATATTAGTATAGATCAGTAAGGCTTATAGCAACTTTTTTCAAAATAGTACTTAGTCAAATTGTTATGTTAACTTATACTTGTTACAGAATACAAGTGGAACACCTACAGAAGTCACTAGATGAAACGCATGCAATGGTAAATAAACTTCAAAATATGCTATCCTCAAGAACAGAATTAAGTCACAAGTAAGTTCTTAATTCCATACTCAGATACCTAATGATAAGACAAAGTAAAATAAAATTGGCAAAACTATGAAATAACACTTTCATTCCAGATTGGTTTCAAAAAAAGAAGAGGAATTAATTGAGTTAAACAAACATTTGGAAAATCAAATGGAATTAAGTAAAAAGTAAGGTTAATTATCACATTATATTTAGCATTCATACTGGTGGTGATAGTAAAATGCTAAACGGCTAACAAGCAATTAACATCTTCTTCATGTTAGTCATTTAGTCTTCCACTATTGATATATTACATAGATAGGCTGTTTCATTATTAGTATCGGTTGATTCTTAATTGTGAAGCATAATACACATCTTCTATATACATATAAATAAAAATTAAGTGTCTGTATGTAATATCAAAATTGACTGATTGGGTATAAAAGTATACACGCTTCTGATAACAAAAATACAATTTTAAAATTTTTTGTCGGTCTGTCTGTCTGTTTGTTCCGGATAATCTCCGAAACGGCTAAACCGATTTTGACAGGAATTTCACTGACAGATAGCTGAAATTACAGCGGGTTTCTTAGGCTACTCTAAATTAGACTAGGTATTAACCACGGCATCGTCTGCTATGCTATCTCCAAAACGACTTGACCGATTTTCACCAGCAGATAGCGGACATCATTTCAAGTAATTTAGTCTATTTTAATTTAGACTAGCTGTTCACCGTGGCTTCGCCCGCATTATTATCTCCAAAACAGTTAGACCAGTTTTCACAAAACTTTCACTGGCAGATAGCTGACTTTACAAAAAATAATTTAGGCAATTTTAGTTTATACTAGCTGTTAACCGTGGCTTCGCCTACAGTGCTTTCTCCAAAACGGTTAGACCGATTTTCATGGGACTTTCACTACCAGATAGCGGACCTTATAAAAAGTAATTTAATTTATTTTAATTTAGACTAGCTGTTAACCGTGGCTTCGCCCGCTGTGCTGTCACCAAAACGGTTACATCGATTTTCACTGGTCGATAGCGAACCTAATAAACAGTAATTGAGGTTATTCTATTTTAAACTAACTGTAACCCGTGACTTTGTCTGCATGAAATTTAGCAAGATTTCAACTCATTCTTTATTTTTAATTAGAGAAATAATTATCAGCTTACTGTTTACAATTCGACATTATAATTGTTAATAACATTAATGATATACGAGGTCTTCCTAAAAAGATCTTAGATGATAAACGTATTACGTAAAGTGTTCCATAATATAATTTCTTGCGGAACAGACAAGCTTTTATTTTTTGTATAGTCACAAAATCTTAATTATAATAATGGCAATGTATATTAAATATAATGTAAATGTAAATCTTAATAATAATATTTTAAGTTATTGTTTCGTTAGTTCCTTATACAGTGTAAGTGAGCACTGAGGTAGTTATATGGTTGGTTAAGGTTCCAAAGGTGTTGCTGATGACAAACCTCATTTGACACGCTTTTTGTATTTATATATCTACTGTACACATTACATGTTACTATTAGTGGCGTGCGCGTCGTACTTACAATTGTCTTTAAAGAGCATTTCTGTAATTGTACATAGTCTCACAATTTTATAATTCTTTAATACGATTTAAAAAAAAAAACGTGTGCGGAGCTGCGGGTACAGCTAGTTTTTCAATATAAATGGTATATATAATAGATAATAATGAAATGGAACGAAGTATAAAATAAGGTTAATTATTAATTCGGTACTGAGCTCTCGTATTTGTGGTCATAATGAAAAGCTAATTGACTAATGAGCAATTAACATTATCTTCACGTTAGCCAATTAGCTTTTCCACTGTCAATATATAAGTAAGCAGTTTTATGATTAGAATTGATTGGTTCTTAATTGTGAAGTATGACACACATTATAATTTTTTCACTACATGTAAGATAGATATTTAACAGTTGGAAATTAACTACAGTGTAAACTCTTTTTAACGTCGTTCTTAAACGAAACACTATCTATAACATAGAAATTAGTTCGATTTGGTTGGTTTACCATAAAGAAAGTATATTCTCTTACTTCCGTATAACGAAGAGTCTATACAACGAAAAAATGCTCAGTCCTTGAGATTGGTTATATAAAGTTTACACTGTATATAGATTGCAAAACTTTATGAGTTTATAGGAATGTATGAATCTCAAATTATTTATAGTCTCTACAGAATAATGTTTAAAAACACAATATTACAGATGGAAAGACTCCTATATAGAAATGACAGATAAATTAAAGAAGAGATTAAAAGATATAGAAAAAGAGAACAATGAACTTCGAGCTAAATTAAAACTACCCTACATAGGTAGTTCAAATCAGGATGACAGTACAACAAGTTAATGTAATAAGGTATAAACATGATTGTTGATTAGTTTTATTGAATTTAACCTCTAATGATGCCTTCGTTTCGTACTTGTAATTATCCTAAAAATATTTAGCATACTACTTTTCTTTATGTTGTAAATCGGATAATCATTATTTAAAAAATGTATATGTATATGCCAATCAATATTAGATATATATGACACATTTAATGGAGAGAGGGAAAAGATTACTTCATTTTTTTCTTTTGACTGAGAGTTGAGAAAAAGGGAAAGTGTTCCACCTTTCTTGTGATTCATATTAAAGTGACTTAAGTTAAAAAGAGAACATAAAAGAATACAAGCTGCAAACTGCTTTAAACGTAAATTTTAAAGTCATACATTTAACATTGTCTAGTGATGTGTGATAATGAGATGTGATAATCTTGACCATAGCAAAATACTAAATACATAGTAGCACTACTATTTGTTCACAGACAACATATTAACATATAATAGTTGATATAAACATGAAATTGTTGAATATTTTCAATATAAAAAATTACTATTTCATTCTAGAATACTGGTATGGACTCATACCACAAATGTTAATTGAATTGTATATTAGTAAAATAAGTTACAAATTTGTGCAATATTTATTAAAATATTTACAATTATATAAACATTTATTTATATTTTTCCTTACAAACAAAAAATAATAACACTTTAAAATTTTAATAAATTTACATACTTTTAAGCTGATACACATTCAGCAAACATACTTGGAAACCAATACAGAGTTTCTTTAGGATCTTGACTGTCGACCCAAGCTAGACCTTCTTTTACCATATGATTTAGTGCACTCTCTGCTCTTGTTTCATTCCACCTGAAATATTTACAATACCTTAATTAAACTTCAATTTTGGGGTGTAAGGGCTGTCGAATAACATCATAAGACTTGTGACACCCAAGCCAACCTCACCTGCACGTGGTGCACCCTGCTGAATAACGAACGAGGCAATTGCGAAAGCGGTAGGGTTTTACAGCCTGACTGGGTCGCAACCACCATGTATATGGCGAAAAAGCTCATCATAGTGATTCGCTTCCGCGGATTGCGTTTTGGGATCAGCCTGTGCATATCCAGTTTTTCGCGGGCCATTCACCATTGTTTTTGAATTGTACTGTGCTTACCATCAATCATAGTTCAGTCATTATGCCGAGTTCAATAAAAAAAAAAGTACAGTTATATACTACTATTACCACACAAATTGCAATTTTATCAGTAAAATTTGAATAAGATTGTGAACAATGTCTGATGAGTTTGAATAAGATCATTTTATTCCATTTCGAAGATATATTAAAAAATAAGATAAATAATACATTTCTTGTTTATTAATATGAGGAAATATTTAATTAAACATAAACATTACCCAAGTTCTCCAGTAAGGATACTAATTGATACCCAGGCTGTACCCAATGAGCTTGCCTTCTGCAGTACTAGAGTTTGATCCAAATTTAGTTCTCCCGGCACTGATTGAACTAACCACTTCCCCTTTCCTATTGGTACCACAGTGAATCTATAATTGTAAAATAGCAATACTGTATCGTTATGCAATAAATTAAAATTTATTCAATTATCTATAATTACTTTGTGTAAAAATGAATAAATATACAAAGTACATTGTTTAAATATAATTTCATCCTAATAAAGCTTCTAAATAACTTTCGATTATCAAAACAGACAAATAATTCACAAAAACACATTTTCTGCAAATCCACCTGATTATACTTTTTAAGAAACCCAAACATTTCACATTAGGCCTTAAATACAAAGGTAATGTACAAGATATACTCTAGGTCAGTTATAAAGTGTGTGCTTTTTAACTAAGTTCAATAATAATTGTTTAAATTTATAAGCCTCATAACTTCAGTAGACATAAGGTAAGGAGTATTATATCTCTTAGTCTATTCAAAAGCATTTTTAATTTGACATGTGGTAAGTATTTCACTACACAATTTAACACTATTTTATTAGTAGTAAATTAGTATGCTATACAAGCTTTAATGAAGTTATTTGTGATATGGTTAAAGAAGTTTTACCTGTTACCATGCTGCTTTCACCCGTGAATTAGTCATAAAAAATTACAAATTTACTTAAATCATATAAACCAAATGAACTGTAAAATAATTGGTTTTACGTATGTAGTTAAATTCAAAAACACTGTTATTTCGACACCTAATTCATGTTGATACAAGAAGTTAGAAGAAGAAGAATAAAAATAATAAAGTTATAGAAGAAATTGTGTCATTAGTAAAATGTTTTGAGAACCCATACATTATCTGGTTCATGCAAAATAGTACAACTGAATGTACTAGATGAAAAAGATACTGGCCACCTGCCAATTGAAGGGATAATAGAACATGATGGATACTAAAAAATATTTTACTAATGGTATTAGAACAGTAAAGATCAATACAAACTGCAATAATAAATATATTCTACTATTAAAAAACGAAGTATAAAAATAACCCTCACCCATTTCCAAATATTCGTAACTTTTTCACTGCAGCTAATAAATCCTCATTAGTTATATCTTGATGCTTTTTAGCTTTGCCCCTAGCTGCTATTAACCTTGTACGTAATTCCTCCAGTGTAATGAGGCCACCATTTTTATAATTTGTTGCGAGGCATACTTCAACTATCTGTATTCCCAGTTCATAGTAGAAATCGCCGATACCTTGAATAAAACCGATTTTTATTCATTTTAGGCATATTAAAACCATACTAAATATTAGTATGAAGTCTATAAATCAACAGATAGAGATTATAAATTATATAGTAGTAGCTTTTATATATACAAAATAGGTTTTCATGATAAAATATGTATTGTGTGTGCTGACCATCATTATTACAATAACAGACAATATTACAGTACCTAATACAGACCAAAATCCTTTTCCTGAAGCTAGTGGATCAACACCAATCGCCGCACACATTTCCTGGAACTGTCTTCGAAACTGTGCATTCTTTTTAATCTCATTCTTGTGTTTTGTAGCAAACTCTTCTAAATTATCCCTAAACACTTCTAGTTGTTTTGACATCTGCAGAAACTGATTTTCCTGAATTACAGAGCCTTTTTCTCTGTATTTTTCTTGTTCAAGTCTTTGCTTTTGTATAGCACCCACACCAGCTCGCCGTCTCATTGTATTTATTTATCAAGCCTACAAATAAACTGTAAAATTTATTATAACTATACTTCAACGCGAAACTGTTGAAAATAAAGTTGACGATGACTCCATGTAGCTATAAAATAGAGTTAGAAAACAATAAACATAATAGATTTAGCTGTCAAAAACATATGTCAAATATTTTTTGTGTCAAGCTACGATCTCTACATTGGCCAGTATCGTTCTTCTCGTGCTCATAAAAACAATTATTCGTTTTAAGAAAATGTTTTCTTTGATATCAGCTCCTTATTTTCTTTATAAACTATTATGCAAGATACAATTATATTCAGTGTAATCTACATCTCGTTATTTCTATAATATTGATGACGTTATTAAATTGCCATAATATATTGTTGAGGTAACTCACCTAACAAATTGTGTGATTATTTATTAGTTGAATATACATAACTGATTTAATGCTTAGTGCAGGTGTTAGTCGAGAAGATTTTCATATTTCGAAATTTTAAGGAGCAAAAGTATGCAAGAAACTTTCACTTCTTCTTACCCTTATCCCACATATATAGGGTCGGTACAACATGTTTGTCATGTTGTGGTGTAGGATTTGGCTTAATTTTTACGATCGGCCGCCTGCCTGTAATCAACCATCCTTGGGATTATTTTGTTGTACTACTGTATTTATGATAATTATTATATTGTTATGAAGCGTAATAGGAAGTATCTTTTAGCTTTACAATTTTTCAGTAGGCTTTAGCTCTTATAGGTTATTTATGGTTTCTGCTTGAGCGGCACTACCGTTTCGGCCAAAAACGGAATTCTTCAAGATATATGGTTTTCTTGCTATATTGTCATTTCTATGTAACAGAAAAATTGCCAAATTTAGACTATTCCCGAGAACTGCATTTTCGGGTTGTTTTTTTCAGGATTCGTGGTTTCAGAGTTTTCTCAGTACTTCCAATTACGCATTCTATTGTACCATTCGTACAAAATTTTCAGGTTAATTACTCACTGGTTTTTGTTCAACGTTGGTGACTGTCATAACACAATTCGCCTGCGCTGCTTCAGGATTTCGTATCACGTAAGTCGGTGTATATTGGCTTAAATGAATAAAGTTGGTATCTTTCGGGTATTAATATAAAATTAGGTACGATAAACTATTATAATAATATAAAATATGAAAACTATAATAGAAAAATAAATGAAAAACAAAACTTTCATTATAACAAGAAATGACTTCTAGACAATTTAGAACTGTTTGTCTTAATAAATGCCTTGGTTCATTGTTACAAATACTTGGATTTTTTATACGTAACACAAAATCACGAAAAAACAACAAATCAACTAATGAAATGACGCGAAGTAAGTCGAAACGCTTAATCAAAACAAAAGTTCAGACGACACGTGAATTTACTGATGTGCGCTCTGTTTGTTGTCTCTGCACAGTTAATACTGGTTTATTTTTTAAATCCTTTCCACATATCTTGTTTATTATATCGACGGTAAAAAGTTGCATATTTTGGGCTAAATCACTTTTTACCATATTCTTGATTAAAAAAATACCGCTTCGAATGGTCTGGATCTCTGTTCCTACGATAAAATTTTTCATCGATACGACCTTGGTTTTTTGCCTAATTTTAGCACTACACGTAAAGAAATTGAAGTTTTAAAATACATAGTTTTTTGGCTTTGGTGTAAAGTTGGGTTTTTCATGTTACGACAATTCTGCTTTCTTCTGTCGATATACTCTTTGATTCTTTAGTACTGTAATCATGTACTTATTCGTTCCTCGATTTGCATTTTTTGTAACACTGGTACTGGTACTTTATACAAGGAATCTCATAAAAGATTCAGATATCTTTATTGCCTGCTAGCTGTGCCCGAGACTTCATCCGCGTGAAACCTTATCTAAAAAACAGCGATTACTGAAGTCATCTTAATGTATAAAGTCACGTCGTCATTAATAGTACAATAACTTCTTATAGGTCCAACCGATTTTAATGAAACAAAGACTAAAATGTGACTAAAAGATACGCTTTATGATTGTCTTGAATATGTTTCATCATGAACGCAGTATTTTAACAGTGATACATGTTCATACAAATAGACATACAGACATTTCTAAAATTGATTAAAATGTATTTTATTATTACTTATACCTAGACACCTTTTTTCTTTTTTTTCTCCATGGGGGAATCCCTAACGGATATCCATCTCACCGGGCAGCAGAGGATGGATATGCCCGAGTCGCACGGACTAAAACCCCATGGTACCTTCTTACACCTTTTGGCCGGAGGAGCAGGGACTGTCTAATCGACACTACATCTGCTCCTCCAACAGGTGTTGTCCCCTCCTAAGAGACCCAAACTGCAGCCTGAGGGGTCAAGATGGTGGACCCCTCAAGGGGAAATGGGTGTTATTCCCCCTAACGAACTGTGGGAGCATCAGCATAATGCACCTCCACCACATAGTGTGCAGTTTAACTGCCCGGAGCGACGGACATGCATGTGTCTGTCGCCCCAGGTCACAACTACGGCGGCCGGAGGTCATCGCCTACCCGTCGCCGTCGCGTAATTCGTCGGCCGCGAGGGGGGAGTCTAATCGTTCGCTCCCTCTCCTTCTCCGCAGCCTCCTTTGCGAGCATGACTGTCTCGCAGAACGAGACGGCAGAGATCCACCCGGCTTCGCTTTCGACCATCTTAAAAATGACAGTCGGAAGCGAGAGATCCGGGCCAATGACCCCGACTAGCTCGCTGCGTGGCACGTCCCAGGCGGAACACTCACTCAATGTGTGGTGCGCAGAATCATTCGCGCAGCCACAATGATGGCACCCTGTAGTCGGCTCCCGGCCTATGCGAAATAAGTACCTCCCAAAACATCCATGCCCCGTGAGCACCTGTGTCAGCCGGAAGCTTAGGGTGCCATGTCGTCTGGTGAGCCATTCTACCAAGACTGGGCGAACAGCCTCGATCGTAACCTATACTAGACACCTGCAACATTTTTGTTTACATAAATGTAAAATGTACAGACACTTTATATTTACATTCTTATTATATCTATAGACATTATAGACAAACGATATTTGTATACATTGTAATTAATAATTAAATGTAAGCAGATTCCATATTATTACTTGTTTGATAATGTCATCGAATTTACTGATGACGTATAAAAAATATTCCAATAGTCTTTTCCATAGGTAGATAATTTTTATACAGCAAGAGCCTACTAAATACCCGCGTGGTGATACTAGATCGCGAACGTTATGTGTAATGTTCGTGATAAAGTTTCGTAAAGCTGTGTCAAGTTCCAAGGTCATCCGATGTATACAAATTATTAATCGGAGTGTTTGGGTGTTATTTTTAGTGACTATTATTAGGAAGTATTGACTCCCAGTCTGCAGGGTTCCTCTGCTGTGGTAGCCAGATACCTTGTGCATCGTATTTTATTATTTGCTGATGGTGTTAATGTTTCGTTCCGGTTTTCTTTATTCAATTCCTTTCTCAGACTTATATTTTTCGCTTTTTAGTTTTCCATGCAGATTTCTTTGCGTGTTTGGGTGTTTGCACCCGACTGGATCGCTACCAACATGCACATATAGTCCTCGGTAATGTTTTTAGCCTCTCTGAACGTAGTCTCTCTGAAGTTCGGGCTTACGCGTAATATAGACCCGAGTTTAGTAAAAAACAAAGTTAAAGTATTATTATAGGAATTTTAAATTGTCATTTTTTTTATCACGATGTTTTAAATATTATCAATACATATTATAAAACAAAGTCCTCTGCCACGTTTGTATGCCTGCCTGTCTGTTCGCGATAAACTCAAAACCTACTGAACGGATTTTCATGCGGTTTTGACCAGTAGATAAAGTAACTTTTAAGGAAGGCTTGGGTATATAATTTGCCATGGTTTTTTTTATTATCATGGGAATAACGTCCGCCAGTCCCACTAGTTATATTGTAATACGTATTTATACCTTAATAAGATGTCCCTGTGGCGCAGAGGATAGCGCGTTGGACTTCTAATCCAAAGGTCGTGGGTTCGATCCCCACCAGGGATGCAATTACTTTTTAACCGACTTCAAAAAAAGGAGGAGGTTATCAATTCGACTTTATTATTATACTAGCTGTACCCGCAGCTCCGCACGCGTTTTTTAAAATCGTATTAAAGAATTATAGAATTGTGAGACTATGTACAATTACAGAAACAATCTTTAAAGACAATTGTAAGTACGACGCGCACGCCACTAAAAGTAACATGTAACGTGTACATTAGATATTTATATTTATAATACAAAGAGCGTGGCAAATGAGGTTTGTCATCAGCATAATATTTGGAACCATAACCAACCATATAACTACCTCAGTGCTCACTTACAGTGTATAAGGAACTATTGAAACAATAACTAAAAATATTATTATAAAGATTTATATTTACATTACATTTAATATACATTGCCCTTATTATAATTAAGATTTAGTGACTATACAAAAAATAAACGCTTGTCTGTTCCGCAACAAATTGTATTATGGAACTCTTTACGTAATACTCTTATTAGGAAGACCTCTATATCATTAATGTTATTAATAATTATAATGTCGAATTGTAAACAATAAGCCGATAATTATTTCTGTCATTAAAAATAAAGAATAAGTTGAAATCTTGCTAAATTTCATGCAGACAAAGTCGCGGGTAACAGCTAGCCTAAAATAGAATAACCACAATTACTTTTTATTAGGTTCGTTATCTACCATTGAAAGTCCCGTGAAAATCGATGTAACCGTTTTGGTGATAGCACAGCGGGCGAAGCCACGGTTAACAGCTAGTATAAACTAAAATTGCTTAAATTACTTTTTATAAGATCAGCTATCTGCCAGTGAAAGTGATCTGAAGATCGATCGAATCGTTTTGAAGATAGCATGGCAGACGAAGCCGCGGTTAACAGATAGTCTAATTTAAAGTAGCCTAAGTAACGCGCTGTAATTTTCTCTATCTGCCAGTGAAATTCCCGACAAAATCGGTTCAGCCGTTTCGAAGATTACCCGGATCAAACAGACAGACAGACAGACCGACAAAAATTTTAAAAATTGCATTTTTGTTATCAGAAGCGTGTATACTTTCATACCCAATCAGTGAAAAAATTTATTTTGATATTACATACACACACTTCATTTTTATTATATGTATGTATATAGAAGAAGATAGATAGAATAGATGAACTATGCAAACAGTCAGTGTTATCGAATGCAACTGTTACGCCATGCGCCTCCGGAATACGTGCGTTTGCTGCGAATAATTGAATGCTGTAAGCAGCGGCGCGTTTTTTTTTTCTTGAACTGACTATGCTATTGACCTGTTAAGGTCTTTACAGCTTCACCGGACTACGAAGCAGCGGCGCGGCTCTCGGCGCGCTTTATATACCTGCGCAGACGTGTACAACCTACATCACCAGCCTAAGCTGAACCCAATTTCATATGATTGATCATATAGATCTGAGGTCAACTGACATTGGTTATTTTAATTTTCCGAAACTGATCATTTTTACCTTATATTTATTATTATTATGTAATCATAATTTTATATAGACCATTATTATTATAATGAAATTTAGTAAAGTTGCAGTCAATGCTACTGAAAAGAGAAAGAACAGTAGATAGATAGTTTAACAAATCTTCGACGTGATTCTTTAAATTGGCATAACTTTTTTATCTACGAACCGATTGACATGAAACAAAAACTAAATGTTAAGTGAAACTTACCACGATATATCAGTGAAAACCACATCTAAATCGGATAAGGCGTTTCTGAGATTAGCGTGCACAAACGCACAGACAAACAGATAAACAGACAAAAATTCTAAAAATCATTGTTTTGGGTTCTATTGCATTTATAAAGACCCCTAATAATATTTTTTCTCATATATACTTAATGTACAGACATCGGTCAGTTACATTTTTATTATATGTATAGATATGGTACCAACTTCCAGTACACCTCTAGGTAGCACACATATTCATATGTTTTATTTAATTTGGTTAATTTGATAAACTATTTCTTTTCCGCTTTTTAGTGCCTTATGGGTTTTTGATTGATATTGAAGTCGGTTAATACTTTTTTTTGAAAATTTATTACTTACGTAGAAGAAGGGTTTCTATTTCTTATTTTTTTAACTTGGTTAGTTAGTTTATTCAGATGTCAGAGTCAAAATATATATATACACGTTAGTGAGGCACACTTGTACAAATATGTGACTCACTAAATTAAACACGTATGATTAGCTAGGTACGATGTTGCAATTACGGCAATGATTATTTTGGCACTCTTGAACTTCTCCTCAAACAGCTGAGTTACTCTTCTAGTCCGGTGACGCTGTAAAGACGCGTGAGGACTGTTGTCAGTATTATAGTCAGTGCGAAAAAAAACCACTATACTCTGTGCAACTATATTCAAAGCGGTCAACGATATTCATATACCCTTCACGGTTGGGGTGTAAGGGGTGTCGAATAACATCTAAGACTTGAGACACCCAAGCCAACCTCATCTGCACGTGGTGCACCCTGCTGAATAACGTACGTGGCAAAGGAGATGGCAAGCGGGGTGTTGGGGTTTTACAGCCTGACTGGGTCGCAACCACCATGTATATGGCGAAATAGCCAGTCATAGTGATTCGCTTCTGCGGGTCGCGTTTCGGTATCAGCCTGTGCATATCCAGCTTTTCGCAGGCCGGCATGACAACGGCGACCGGCGATGGATAATGTGTCACTCGATGGTCGCCATTGTTTTTGGATTGTTCTTACCATCAGGCACAGTGCAGTCATTTTGTCGTGCTACAATAATAATGATAATAATAATTTTAAAAAAAGGTTACTCTCTTCTGGTTAGTCAAATTTCAGGATTAACCAAAGTATATTTAGTACGAGTAGCTACGAAAAATGCAACCAGTGATGATTATATAGATATTTCTACTGCAAGTGATTGACCAAATATAGAATAATCTACAAATAATAGCACCTATAATAATAAAGATATTTTGTGAACACTAGCTATTTCAAAGATTTTTGGAATTTATATTTTAGTAAGAATATAAAAAAAGTATAAAAGAGAAATTGCATCCCTGGTGGGGATCGAACCCACGACCTTTGGATTAGAAGTCCAACGCGCTATCCTCTGCGCCACAGGGACGACGAGTGTATAAACTCAAATAGTTGTAATGTATATAAATATATCTTTAGGAAGTCAGTTACTATACATATTTATTATAAATTTTAGTTCTAATTAAAAAACGATTTCGAATACAAACAAATTAATCTCACAATGAATACTTCCATTTTTGTCACTGTATTGTATTTAGAATGTCTCAAAAAATTAATTATAAATTCATGGTTTGATACGTGTTGCCAAAGTGACGAGCGGAAACGTCAACAAAAAACAAACGTCAAGCTTATGTTTGGGAACTTTTAAAATTCTAGTGATGTTTTATAAAAATTAAAATAATAATTTGACATGATATAGATATAAACCTTGAGCATAACCTTAGAAATAATAAAATGGAAGATCCTTTACCTCAAGAAAGTCCAGCAGTTGTTGTTTTAGATGAAAACACCAAAGATTCAAAGTCGGCAGAAAATTTTCAAAACTTTATCTTTGAGTTGTTTGATAAGAATGGAGTTCTAAATGATCTAAGGGCATATTTACGTGGACATATCGTGAACGTTTTGAGAAGTGCACAAACCGGTAAGTAACCTTTGAAAATAATGCTGTTTCCAGAGATAAATCGTGTGAACTGCCACATCTTGGCCTAATATTAGTTTTTTCTTTTGCAAACCTATAAAGTTTATTATAATCTGCCACACTTATTATGTCATAAAATCTTATTGTTTATAAAGCACAGTATATTACAGATGCTAGCGTATTATATAATCATTCCCATTTATAATATTAAATTTTCAGGAGAACCACCAGCATGTCAGAAGTATTTTACTCAACGCTTAGATCTATGTTATCAAGCGGTAAATATGTTGATTGCAGAATATTTGCTTAGATTGGTATGTTTTTATTTTATTTATAGTAGTACCTTTTGTTACTGAAACCTTTAATTCTGTTTCGAAAATATATTATCATGGGATAATTAGTAAAGAAATTCATTTTCAATTTTGATTTACATGTAGATATATTTTTATATTGATATTAATGCATTTCGTATATTTTATACACTAAATTTTATATTATCATCATCAAAATCAAGATATACATTATTCAATTTAGGTCCTGAGTAGGTGCTTATAAACGTCACTGCTACCACGGGTTTGGAAAACAACCCATTCATTGAGAAGAACTGACAAGAAGAATCGGCCTATAAGAGACCCATTGCAACACCACAGGTGTCTTCCTGAAGGAAAATGTGTGGCAGAATCACTTCTAATTCTGACAAATCCACACTTCTTTATTTTTCTTCATATGATCATACTACAAGAACATTTCTCAGGTTCAGACTTCCTCACAGTGTCTTCCTTCACCGTTGGTATTACTAATTTGGATAAGTAAATGTATGTGAATTTAGAAATTTTGTTGGTATATACCAGGGTTTATACCACAAGGTCACCATGACTTTTTATTCTTGACTCATATCACAAATTCTAATAAATATCATTACATAGTAAAAAATAAAGTCCCCTAGCCCGTCTGTCTGTGTGTCTGTTCACAATAAACTCAAAAACTACTGAATAGATTTCAATATGGTTTTCACCAGTGGATAAAGTGGTTAATGACGGTCCGTTTTGGTATATAATTTGTCAAGGATTTTTTTATAATCATGGCAGGATAACATCTACCGGGCACACCAGTAACATATAATTTACTTTATTAATAAATATGCACGTATACACCCAATCTTTATAAAATTAGGAGTCTATGGTAAATTGTATTACTACTTTCCTGCGCTACAACACTTGTTTCAAATGTCTTGCTCTGTAACAAATCAAGTTTTGATAACATTTTTCTATATCCTTAGACTCTAATCAGATAAAATTGAAACACATATTACTGCATATAAGTATACTATTCTAGCTATTTAACTGAACAACTCTTGTATATCTTTAAAATGCCCTTTCTCTTATTATCCGATACGAAATATATATAAGAGTTGCTGAGGTATGTATGCCTGGTACACATATATGTTTCAACAACTCATATATGTATGAATAGTTAGCTTAGGTTAGCTCAGATAGGTTGTGAATTGCATGTAACAGGCAATAGCCCAAGCCGAGGTGTGCCGTGCACCCTTGAGCTAGTTGTCAAATAAAGTCGGATGAGAGCCTTAAGCGCTCACCTTAGTAGTCCGGTGAAGCTATTAAGACCTTGCTAGGTGAATAGCATAGTCAGTTCGAAAAAAAAAAAACCTTTTCTCTTCTGTGTCTACTGTCACTGATCTCTTATCACCTGTTTATCCACCATGCAAAGTTCTATATTACCTATAAGAATATTGTAAAAATGTGCTCAGAAAATAAATACAGAATTCGTAAATAAACAGAAATTTATGTTTTAGGAATTCAACTACAGTTTTTCAGTCTTCCTCTCTGAGATACCTTTGGCTAACATGGTTTTTGAATTCGCAAAGACTCTCATGAAAAGTGGTGGCAATGACAAGCTGGACCTTCGATTCAAGGACAGGGATGTGTGGTCGATTCTCAATCATTTAGGTAAAAATGAGTTTTTTTGAAATCTACACATGAATTCGAAATTATTTCTCACACATTCTTATTATATACAATGCTGATATAAAATTGAAAGGCTTTAATTGTTATACTTTATTCTGTATTAAGTAAAATTAATAGACAAATTAAAACACACTAAAGATATGAAAAATAATTTTTGAACAGATGATGGTATGGCTTGTACATGATTGATTAGCTACATATTCTAGGAGATAAACACTAAATATGTATTTAAATCTTCATAGTCTGGGTTTAAATTATATCACATTAGTTTTATTAGATAAGTAAAAGTATTAATATGCTAATGTATGCCTAAAAATGGATTGATCAATAATGTTTTCTAATGTATAAGTAATGGATTAAACAACTACCTTATTAGACATTCGATGACGATATGGTCTAGGACAGTCATACTCAACCTTTTTTTTAAAGGGGCCATAAACACGTTCTAATCATGGTGTCACGGGCCACAATCTATATAAGGTTATCATGAAGCAAAATGCAATGAGGGCCACAGTTCGAAAACACCTCTGTAGTAAAATTTTTTAACAATAGCTGTGCACTATATTGACAAACTAAGCGCTCTTAGCTGAAAATATGAAAGAGAATGCCATTTCCATTGTCTAGCTCGTACCTCCCAAACTATTTTCAATGGAACGCATCGCAGTCGAGTCATCTGGAATGCCTCTCTATCTGAGTGTGCTTCGTGGGAGAAGCAGCGTCGCACTCTGGTTCCGACGGTAGGACAGGATCTCTCCTACTGTGGAATGCTGTAGCCTCCTTTTGCCAGGATGTTGTCTCGCAGAAGGAGGCTGCGAAGAGGGTCCCCGAGGAGGACCGGCTGGAGGTGGCTGCAGTTTGAGCGCCTCCTTCCGCCACCGTACTCGGGCCCAGGGAAGATTGGCCGGTTGGAGGGTCCATCTTCTCCTGGCACAGGTCCGGCGGACTGAGGGTACTGCTGGTACATATCCGTCCCCTTCTACGAAGAAGGCCTGGCGGCGGGCTCTCTGTCGCCGGGCTAACCGCTTGGGGCGACATGATGAAGTCCATTGCGATCTTTTGTCGCCCCAAGTACAGCGGTAGATAAAAAAAAAATTATAATAATATACTAACACTAGAAAGACACCGATTATAAAGTTTTATTAGGTTCTTCATGATAAATTTTCGACTTGAAATGGACAAAGGAAAAATGTTCTACCACCATGCTATTTTGCTATCACAACGTTTTCCCAAAGTTTAGATTAATTATAAGATTTGAAGTTATGTTAGTTGACACTGCTTCTCAACCTTTTAGCACTGTGACGTAATAGCTCCTATTTCTCAAATATTTCTTGTATCCTTCCCTTGTTAAAACATTATTTGTTAAATAATATAATTTTTGTTTGAAGGTGTTAAATGTGATTCAGATCATGCATTAAGTATTCTAGAAATGTACAAAAATCAAGAGTATTATCCGTTGTTGCTTTGTATACTTAAGAATATGCCTATGTATAATAAGGAATCAGTCTGCATGGATCAAGGTATGTTATAAAGAACTATTCTCATTGGTTTGACGCTGTATTTTTCATGACACGCCCCCTTTAGCATTTGTAATTATTTTACGACCCCTCCGTTGTTTGTAACCCGTATTATTTACAACATTTTAAGTTATTTTTTTCTTCTATTTATTATTTTTTATTTATGTTTATTTGTATTAATGTATGAATGTTGCTTAACCTTAACCTTTAACTACATTTGTTTGAAGAAAATACTTAGGAATTAACTTTTTTTTTAATTACTAAGGCGTCGCAATCTCCCGTGAACCCTTTGCGACGCCCAGAGAGGCGCCCTCTACGTTTACAAACACTGGTTTTGTCCATCAATTTGAAAGCACAGCATCTGATATCATCCTAATATATAATAATCGAATAGTTCTAATATTTAAAAATTAATGTTTGTTTGTTCGTATTTTATGAGCAGACGGTTATCTGATTGCGATAAAACTTTGTCAATTTAATGCTTGCACTTATGTGAAGAAAGATATAACACAGTACAATTAAAATACAATAGGTGGCGCGTTTGTCATATCGACAAATGTATTTGAAAAGAACATTTCTGCAATTGTAACACTATTTTCTATCTTTCAATATAATCTCAAAATGACCAATCGACAAACACATTTGTGTTATAAATGCGAATGCGTTTGTCTGTTTGTTATGTTTTTACGCCTTAACTATTCAACCTATCGTCAAGAAAGTTTGCATACACGTTGTCAGAGGTCTGTAGCTAATATGACATAGAGTACCTTTAATGTGCAACACCAGTGGAGTCGCAAGTGCGTTGCCAGCCTGCGTTTGGGGGAGAGGGGAGTGAGGAATGGGTGAGGGAGAAGGGAGGTGGGTTATCCGGTGCTCTCACTGACCGAACGAAACGCAACAATTCAAGCACTGTTACTTCACGTCGGTTTTCTGTAAGAGGGTGGTACTACTCCGGTCGAGTCGAACCATTCATGCTGAAACCAGTAATAGCTTCAGCGTGGCTCTACCACCTACAAAAACCTACCTACCTCATTTCCCAAGGAATATGTCAAATTTAAGCCAAAGCCTAATTTGGCGAATTTGGCCAAAGCCTAAGTAAATATATAGTCTAACTAATGGCTTTTGAAGTATAGTACTCGGGCGACCATCGCTCAGTTAGTTAACACAATAATTGCATTGTTACTATTGGATGTTAGCCGAACATATTTAGTACGTAACAAGCATATTATTCAAATAATTTCATAACGCTATCTCACAATATTTTGAAGGATCTGTACAATTTATCTTCCATTGGCAACAATGGAAACATACAAATTTACGTGATGGCGTTGTATTACATTGAATAATTAGTTACAAAGATGTTTATTTTTTCGCAAAATCGCATTTATTCAGGAAAGATATATAGATAGACATAGAAAACAAAACTTTATCTAAATACAAAATTTGATTCGAAACGTTAGAGCTGTGTCTGTAATACATGAGATAAATTTATATACAAATATAGTTGAATTGCTTGTTTAAAGTTTTAAAATTATTGTATACCCGGACATATTGTATAGCGGACACGGCAGACGGTGTCTCGTCCTGATTATAAAAAAATCCTTGACAACTTACATACTAAAACGGTCCTCATGAATCACTTTATCCACTGGTGAAAACGGCATGGAGATCCGTTCATTAGTTTTTGAGTTTATCGCGAACAAACAGACAGACAGATGCGGTAGGGGACTTTGTTTTATACTATGTAATAAAAATAATAAAATAATGTTATATAGTTTCTAGTAAAAATTTAGAACTAATTAGATATGAACAAAGCTAAATTAAGATTTTTTTTAAAGATAAAAGGTGATCTTACAGCTAATAAAAGAACAAATATAGAAGTAATAATATCAGATAAGGCCATTTAAAAGTTCACACACACATAAAAATACATACACAACAGACATAAAGGTGTAGGTACATTAGTAATGAGTTAAACACTACCTACAAATATATTTTCTAGGGTGTAATGGCTTATAATTCCTTATCTATTATTATCTATTTGAAGAATCTAAAGATAAGAAAATTTGAAAATCTCCTAACATAGGTATATTTTTCAGAAATATCAGATAATAGCATCTCATCAAGGCCCAATTCTTCTGAATCTTTCGAAGAGAAGACAAAATGCTCTCATAAAAAGTCTTCACACCACGATAAATGCAGACATTATATGTCTTGCAGAAGTTGTCAGAATAAAATTACGAGGGTGAAGGAAAAATATATGAGAAGTAAGAAGAATTTTACTAAGGTATAGTAAAAATCACAGTAATGACATTTTGTTTACGTAACTATGATGCTCCAAGGGAATTATATCTCTTATCTCGATTCAGAGTGGACTGAATGTGTAGTTTTGGCTGGGTTAATTAGTAATTTCTTTATAATACTGCTTAGTTCCTATGTAAAAACGTAATGATATTTAGGCTAAATTAATATTTATAAAGTCTATGGATATTATTTTATAATATTATAATTAAGTCTATAGAAATTTATTCAGCTGTTGTAGAGATTGGTCCGAACACATAGAGAATACCTACATTTAAAAGCTCATCTTATAAATAACAGACGGATGTTTCAATCACAATTATTTCTATAGACGTAGACATTAAATATGTTATAATCAAATATCTAAAATAACGCATTTCTCACTAAAATAGAAATATTTTTACGTCCAATGATCGTAATTCCACCATAATTCATTAATTTTATAAGTTTCAATATTGTTGGTTTTTTTTTTCCAAAAAGTGTATTAATATTGTAGATTAGTAAACATAAGGATCGTGAAGTATGACGAAATAAAGGTTGAATTGAATATGAAAAAATTGGCAATAATTAGTTTATTTTCTTCATAGCCTTAACTTTCATAGCTTGTGAAGGTGGTAGAGCCACGCTGAAGCTATTACCGAATTCAGAATGAATGGGTCGGCACGCCCGTGGTAGTACCACCCTCTCATATAAAATCGACGTGCAGTAACAGTGCTTGCATTGTTGCGTTTCGTTCGGTCAGTGAGAGCGCCGGAAGCCCACCTACCTTCTCCTTCCCTCTCCTCTCTCCTTCCCTTAAACACAGGCTGGCAACGCACTTTCGACTCCCCTGATGTTGCTAGTGTCTATAGACGGTGGTGATCACTTAACATCGGGTGACCCTGTTCGTTTGCCCGCTATGAAACAAAAAAAAATTATGCATTTTTTAGAGTAGATTTTTTTGAAGTCGGTTTTTTATTACTTTATTTTCAGAATCTAAAAGATACCAATCTTAAACCGCAGAATGTCGAGTCCCTTATGAAGAACATCAGTGTTATTGAAAAGGACCTCGTTGATGAGGTTTATTATTTAATTATATTGAATAATAATCATTTACTGTAATATTTATTGTAGTGTTACTTTCTAAAGGTTAGATGGTTATGACATTCAATTTGAAAATAAATCCAGTTGTGGTTGTGTTTAGATCTATTTTAGAGAGATGGCCAACTAATATGTCGTATTTATTATTCTTATGTTTAAAAAATATAGAAAATAATATTAATTATTGTTATGACAATGGTCTGTCGGTGTTCTTGCAGCGTGCGTACAGCAAGCATTATGTAACAATCAATAGGTGTGAAAGGGAAAGCGGTTCACATTGCATACACTCGTAGTCACGATACGAATAACAAATATTCATTTAATTATCATATCAATGTTGCAAATACCAAAACAGCAACAAATTACACAACAGCAGAATAATTAGAAAAGTTTATAACAACGGTTATTTGACAATACAAAAAAGTATTTCATTATTAACATACTACCCGCGATGTTTTTTTGCGTTAATCTAGATTTAATCCTGACCTATATCTAACAATATCTATGCAATTTTTTTAAGATGCTCGATTGAGTATATAAGGCATGTAATTATAGCAAACAAACTCACATTCTCATATATAATATTAGATAAGATTATAGCGGTATATAATGTATAGCCGATATTGCCATTATAGTAATTTATCGTAGTTCATTTAGCACTTAGTATTTCAGACTATGCAATAACTGGACAGAAATTTTTGGTTAGAGATAGTTTTTAATAATACCTTAAAGATACGTACTGTTTTATAAATTTTAATATATTATTCTCTTATTCTTACTACTAGCCATAATTATTACTGTAGACTGAGTATTTAAAAAAAAAATGTTTTAATATTTGACATTTATTTTTCAGATGTTCCAGCAGTTGAAAGATGTTTACGAAGCTGAACTGGAGATGGTGAGAGAAGAACAAGAGAAGCGAGTGAAGAGACATCTCGCGGATCACGCTTTGCAGCTGCAACAGAGACATGATGAGGTATAGATTCTACTGTTCAAAGAAATTATATCTAACATATTATATATAAGATTATGTATTTAAAAAACATGCAGGTTTTCTTTATGACAAAAGTTAAGAAATTAAGATTAATTACATTCTTATTTATCCTTGATAATATAATATTATAAATGTGAATGTGAGTTTGTTTGTTTCTTACGCTTTCACGTCTTTAATACTCAACCGATCAGTATGAAATATTTCTTAGATATTGTCAAAGAGACTGAAAGGTGCCCCTTTAGTCCAGAAAAAAAAAATGTTCCGGATGTCAAATCTGCATTAAAGAGATACAAAGCCGCGGGCAAAGGCTAGTTTGAAAACATATTAATGTGTGATAACTCATATGTGGCTAGTAATAAATGTTCAAATATGTTAGATGGAGAAGTCGTTGAAAGCCCGTGAGGAAGAGTTAGAGTTGAAGGTGCAAGAGAAGAAGAAATTCCTGTGGGAGCTGGCGCGTGCGTTGCGCGACCAGCACCAGCACATGGCGCGTGCGATGAGCGACGTGCGCCTCGAGACCGACAGACTCGCTGATAAGGTGTGCCTACAGAAGCAGTTCCTGTGGGAGCTGGCGCGTGCGTTGCGCGACCAGCACCAGCACATGGCGCGTGCGATGAGCGACGTGCACCTCGAGACCGACAGACTCGCTGATAAGGTATGCCTACAGAAGCAGTTCCTGTGGGAGCTGGCGCGTGCGTTGCGCGACCAGCACCAGCACATGGCGCGTGCGATGAGCGACGTGCGCCTCGAGACCGACAGACTCGCTGATAAGGTGTGCCTACAGAAGCAGTTCCTGTGGGAGCTGGCGCGTGCGTTGCGCGACCAGCACCAGCACATGGCGCGTGCGATGAGCGACGTGCACCTCGAGACCGACAGACTCGCTGATAAGGTATGCCTACAGAAGCAGTTCCTGTGGGAGCTGGCGCGTGCGTTGCGCGACCAGCACCAGCACATGGCGCGTGCGATGAGCGACGTGCACCTCGAGACCGACAGACTCGCTGATAAGGTATGCCTACAGAAGCAGTTCCTGTGGGAGCTGGCGCGTGCGTTGCGCGACCAGCACCAGCACATGGCGCGTGCGATGAGCGACGTGCACCTCGAGACCGACAGACTCGCTGATAAGGTATGCCTACAGAAGCAGTTCCTGTGGGAGCTGGCGCGTGCGTTGCGCGACCAGCACCAGCACATGGCGCGTGCGATGAGCGACGTGCACCTCGAGACCGACAGACTCGCTGATAAGGTATGCCTACAGAAGCAGTTCCTGTGGGAGCTGGCGCGTGCGTTGCGCGACCAGCACCAGCACATGGCGCGTGCGATGAGCGACGTGCACCTCGAGACCGACAGACTCGCTGATAAGGTATGCACATATATGAGTTGTTGAAAGATATATGTGTACCAAGCATACATACCTCAACAACTCTTATATATATTTTGTATCGGATTATATTCTAAACTATTTCAGTTTGATAAGGGAAAAAATATAACCCTTCCACTTGCATGTGTTAGCGTGTATGCGTGCACGTGTGTGGAGGTGACATGAGTAATGTTGTCGCAGTGATATAAGCTTTTGTGTCACTGTATCGCGCGAGCAGCGTACTCAAGGGCTCCACGCCGAGGGAACGGACCTAGGCTTGAGCTGCTGCCGAGGGGGGCCTAGTCTGGTGTGCGGGAGCGAAATTTACCCCCAGACCACGGCGGCGTGATCTGTGGTTACGCGGGCGTGGACGTGAGTACGCTCTGTTTAGAGAGACAGGCTGGTACTGATCGTTCACTGCCGTTATTTCATCGGGAGGGTAACAAACCCTCCTGCTTTATAATATTGCTATAGATTACTAATCTTCTCTCATACTTAACTCCAGCCGTCAATCAAATTACAATAAATTTTGATAGAGTTGACCGATTTTAATGAAATAAAGACTAAGTTACTCCTGAGGATATGCTTAGGTTGTATTAGCTCAGTCCTTTAGCAGTGATGCGTCTTTATAGAAACAGACAGACAAAGACTAAGTTACTTCCGATGATATGCTTTGCGATTTTCTTGTTAAGGGTTTATTGTGCACCCAGTACTTTAGTAGTGATGTGTGTCCATACAAACAGACAGACAGACATTTCTAAAAATGATTGAAATGTATTCTATTACTTATTCCTACACACCTGCAACAATATTTTTCACGAAAATCGAAAAAGTACAGACACGTTAGATTTTTTTTTAACTGGCGTCGCTTTTGATGTTCGATCAACAATAACTAGATAAAGGTTCACGTACAAATCGAAGCTAAAAGCCATCCGCGTAAATATATACTTATGTGTAGCTATTTGTTTACTAAGAAAAGGAGAAAAAAAGTTTTAAAACTGTTTTAAGTTCAACCTAGTTACAACCGTAACACCTTGTAATAAAGTCGCAAATGTTCAAAATATTATCTAATACAATAAAACGAGCAAAGTAATAAAGTACTCCTCTCAAATTAAAAGATAACATAAACAACTTTTAATGTGAATTCAACCTTAACTCGTAATGAATATAGTACGTTTTCCCGTTATTGTGCGTGTTTGTGTCTGGCAAGCCAAACATTTGTATCACAGGTTTAAAATCGGTAAATTTTGTTCAAAGTTTGATATTATTAGTTAGTTTAAAGCTTAAAATATAACTTATTCAACATGTATTTACTCCGGCCGTTAAATTGTTTTTTCAGGTATTATTTTGTTCATATTTTGAATACACTGCTGCATGTGAAACGGTCTTAGCTGTGTTTCAAACAAACTAAACAAAATAAGGGCACACATTTCAAGTGACGTATTTTTACCGAGACGTATTTTTCGCGCCGACCCGTTATCTAGTTATTGTTGATCGAAGCTATTGACCAAGCAAGGTCTTAACAGCTTCACCGGACTACTAATGCGAGCGCTTAAGGCACTCAGCCGATTTTACTTTGACAACTAGCTCAAGGGTGCGCGGCACACCTCGGCTAGTTAGCTTAGCTTAGGTTAGCTCAGGTAGGTCGCGAATCGCTTGTATTAGGCAACAGCCAAAGCCGAGGTGTGGCGCGCACCCTTGAGCTAGTTGTCAAAGTAAAATCGGCTGAGTGCCTTAAGCGCTCGCCTTAGTAGTCCGGTGAAGCTGTTAAGACCTTGCTTGGTCAATAGCGTAGTCAGTTCGAAAAAAAAAAAAAAAAAAATTCACCGGACTACCACGTTACATATACATTCTTATTATATGTATATATAACTACGTTTGAAACATCATTGCTATTCTTTATTGTCAATAGTGACATGCAGTTACTCCTAAAATATATTAATTGTATAATTTTAGAACACAGTTAATTTAGTAAAAGATTAAAAGTGTTAGTAAAAGAAGAAACCTAAACCTAATACCAGATAGCAGCGACACCTACCTAACCTATTAAGATAAAAAATATCGTACATATATTTGGGGGAAGGATGTCTTCTGAATACCCCCTGGATTGCTCCTGTGCCCTTCACCTCCGCGCTCCGCCTACTATTATCGCACAACCAGCGGCAGCGACAATGCAATATTTTTACCGGCTTATATTATTTATCTCACATTATCTCTTGATCGATTCTATCAATTACTATTCTGTAAAAAGTAAACTTTATCTTCGTGCAATCTCTTGATTACCTTAAGAATATGTTTTATGTGCAGAAGAGAAAAATAATAGTAAAATAAAATACAAACCTACTTAGATTAAAAAAGGAATTTTCAATATTTTGTAGTATAAGAGTACTAAGAATCACAGTTGCTTAAAACTTTGATAACTTTTTTGGACGATCACCAATTATCTATGATAAATTACATAGTATAAAACAAAGTCCTCTACCGCGTCTGTCTGTCTGTTCGCAATAAACTCAAGAACTAGTGAACGGATCTTCATGCGGTTTTCACCAGTGCATAAAGTGATTCATGAGGAACATTTTGGTATATAATTTGTCAAGTATTGTTTTATAATCATGGCGGGACAACGTCTGCCGGGCCCGCTAAGTCTATGATAAATCTAAAGAAAGTTGATAGAAATCAAGTAGTTCTTGCAGAATGCGCACATTATTATTCTATTTATATTCTTAGATAAATATTATTGTAAATCAAAATAATTTTCAACAAAATATTACTATAATTAAGATACAAATAATTTTGATATATAGGAGGAAAGTCTTAAAACACAACTCGCCGAAGCAGAACAAGTGCTCAGGCAACGAGGTGAAGAAATGCGCTCGCAGATATCCAATGAACTAATCATACTCGAATCGCATTTAGACTCTATGAAAGTAGAGAGAGAGAACATAAATAGAGAGAGATCCGAACTCGATCATTTAAAATTCCTATGCGATAGTAAAGAGAAATGTATGAAAATTAACAATATCGATGATATGAAACCACACTACGAATTATTGAAAGACGAGTTATCGATACTGAGGAAGTATATCGAGTCGACGAGATTGGAGCCAAAATGCGTGATCGAAAGGTCCACGATGACGGAATTGAGTGACGTCACGTCAAAACTGAACATTGTATTGAATAATGGTCGAGATGCTGGCAGTACAAAGACACTTGAGAGTCGAGTCGGAAACAGTCATCTCGTGAACGATTTGAAGAAACAGAAGAACGTTAATTTTAGTCAGGTATGTTAATTAAATGTTCGTTAAGTTGCGATTATTTATGTAGGCAATCAATCAAATTAAGCAAAAATATGTTGTTCAGTTTAGGCCCTAAGAAGGAGCTATCTACGATACTAGCTATCTACCCATCTACGAAAAAATCCACACAAGGGTGCACACCTCCGCTTGGGCTGTTACCTGGAAAAAGTCGCGTCTGTCCTAGCTAACTATTCTAAGCTATTCATACATATATACATTTGTGAACCATACAATCGAAATTGCATGATTCACAAATGAATACGTGTATATCGGATTGAAAAAGTTTATGAACATTCTCATATATATCTTCTATACCTAAATTGGCAATGAGGAAACGGTTAAGAACATCTCCCTCCTCTGTTTCTCAGCCGATTTTCTTCGTTCTTTTTTATTTTGTAGCTAATAACAAGCTTTAATGTTATCAATAAAAAAATGAAAAAGTTTTTTCTCTATGCTCGAAGTTCGACCACTAGACGAGCACTCGTATAATTTAAAGCTCGTATATTTTAAGCTAAAGAAGTTTCACTTCCTCCGCGTGTACATACTGATACAGGCACTGTCTTTTTTAGTCAAACTTGGACGAGATATACCGAGAGCGGAGCCGCGAGCGAAGCCGTTCCTCGTTGTCAAGCGAAGCGGGCGATTCCTTACCCCATAGGGATCCCTCCCATCAACGAGATGTTCTGCTTACCCTCAGGGAAGAAAATGAAAGACTTAGAGCTTTCGCTACACAGGTATGCTATAAAAATATAATTTACTACCAATATCCCACGGCTTTGCATGCGTTTTCTATCAACTCAAAAATACTTTATAGAATTTAGGCCTTGAAAAGGCGCTTATGAACGTCAAAGCTACCACTGGTTCGGATAAAAAACCCAGTCCTCAAAAAGAACCAGCGATAAACTCGATCTGGTTTATTTTTACAAAACATCGTTTTTAGTGAAAGCACAGAGAGGACCGTCATTTCCAGACGTCACCATCTATCACATATTGATTCAGCCTATAATACTTAGCCTTTAGACATTAAAACCCGCTTGACATGGTGCTTGAACTCGCTATACGGCAAATCTGTATTGTGTTTTATGGACCATATTATAAAACCTAACACTATTATAAAAAAAAAAATACTGGTCTTAGTGAGCCCGAAATATGAAATTACCAATTTGTTATTGTATCTAGTATTTAAATTATGTTGGTCTTTCACTAACTTCAGCTTATCTAAGTTTGTACGGACAAGTTATTTTTATTTCATCATCAGGTATCATCATCTTCCTACCCTTATCCCACCTAAGTAGGGTCGGTACAATATGTTTTTCTTTTCCACTCTCGTCTATCAGATGTCATCTCAGCATTCACATCTTTAATAGACATCATTTTTTACACAATCTCGCCATATCTTTTTCGGTCTTCCTCTACTCCTGTATCCGTTCACCTTTATACTCAAAACTATTCTAGAAACATAGTTACTGTCATCTCTTTTCATAACATGCCCGTATCATGCAAATTGTAATTTGACATTAGGTCAAGTTGTGATTAAACTGCTGATGGATCGTAAATTCTTCGGTGGTTGTCATTATTTTGACATTGCACTGTGGTTACCATCATGTACGATACATTCATTTGGTTTCTTTATTTAGTATGTAGTGTATCAGAAACGTGATAATTTTAGTTGTAGTTCGGTGAATCTGTTAATGCCTTGCTAGGCCAATAGCGAAGTTATTTAGCCGTAGCTCAGTTATAACGCACTGGACTTTATATGGTCCGACGGAATCGACGGTTCAAAAACACGGCGATCATTTTTTCCGAGCCGAACCTGAGGAGATGGGTCGGGGGACCCATCTCCTCATTGCACAGGTGAGGCTGACGAGGGGAGACGACTGGTTGTGTACCCAGTAGTCTCTCTATAGTAGGGCGAAGCCTGGCGTTCATTCGCCAGGCTGCCGCAGGGGCGGTTTCTCAGGAAGACAGCAGGTTCGATCCCTGGCCGCCCCTACCATGCGGCGGACGGTACACCGTGGGGTTTTAGTCTGTGCGAGTCGGACATAACCCACTCTCTCCCCCGAGAGGGTGGTGTATCCATAAAGGATTTCCCCACGTAAATAAAAAAAGGCCAATACCGAAGTCAGTTCGAGTTTAAAAAAAAAAAAAATAATTTTAGCAACGTGAACACATCGACGAGTTATCGAGTCAGCAGGCTCGCCTTCACGCGGAGTTAGCTGCGGAGAGGTATCGGCAGAGTTCCTCAACCTCCCGCCCGCGAACAGCTCCCGCTCTAATGCCGCAACCCAATTATTTACACAGGTATGTGGCCTCTATGTAAAAAGATCTGTACAATGCAACAATTTTTGTAGAGAACTCTACTTACCAGAGAAAGGCCCAGCAGTTTTGGAGATTAACTTCAACGAAAAAAAGACAGCAAGATAAAAATTTAAAAGCACGTGTTCAAATTATCACATTATTTCCAGAAATTTCACTTTTATCACTTTTACTGATATGTACGCGATATTTTTAAAATGTACATTATTCCATCAACTCGAATTTTGTCGTCCATCTATCGCATGTCGCATTACAGCCGGCGTGGAGTAGGGGTAAAGTGAAAGGCGCTCGGCAGAACAGCCAAGGCCATTATGGCGTTGTCCATTTCTCAATTCAAAATGATTCAATGATTTAAATAAATATTGTGCTCAGTTTTTAACGTGCGTCTATCATCTGAATAATTGTATTTATTATGTGTTCCGTACACTAATACGCAAATTGAAATTAAAGTTTATATTTGAATATATTGTCTATTATTGATTTCCCGCTATGGTTCTCATTTCCCTATTGTTAGCTTAAGATTAAAAACGCGATTTTAATGCCCTAAATTTTCAGTTAAATGCCAACGATCCGAAAATAAGTTAAGCTTGCATCGTGGTTTCATAAAACCACACAATTTTTTATTTTACTTATAGTCACAGATATTTTTTTTTTATGTCATATGTGGTAAACGAACAGGTCACCTGATGTTACGTGATCACCACCGTCCATGGACACTAACAACACCTGATTTGCTAGTGCGTTGCCACCCTTTGGGGGGAAGGGTTAGGGGAGGGAGAGGAGAGGGGAGGGGAGGTGGGCCTCCGGCGCTCTCACTGACCAAAAGAAACGCAACAATGCAAGCAGCGTTACTTCACGTCGGTTTTCTATAAGAGGGTGGTGCTACCCCGGGCGAGCCAACCCATTCATGCTGAAACCAGTAATAGTTTCAGCGTGACTCTACCACCATAAGAATTTATTATATGAAATTTGTTATATGAAAAAAAAAGAGTTTTACCTCCATTTTAACACCGACTTTTCTGTTATATCAAATCGAAACATTTAAGAATAAACGTCAGCGCCAGCTCAAACACCGTGAACTACGGTTGGCGGAAAGGCGCTGGAGAGGAACTTAGCCTCTTCTCCAACGCACAGCCCAGGATATACCTTCCTGGGGACACGTTTCCCTTCATCGGAGTACTCAAGGACAGGCATTCTGATAGCAGAAGGTATGAAGGGATCGAATTCTATCGAATACTATTGACACATTTTTATTAAATACATTACACAAATTCTTTTTCCTTAATGCGCCAATTCGATTCTCACCTAGACGATTTAATTCAACAATCTGCTATTATTGCTATTAGTATTATTATATCAGAATTAATTTCAATACCCCTTTCATATTCCTAAGGTTCTAAGGTACCTAATGCTATTCCGTTGAATGTACCCAGTTCCACGTAGTACCGTTATTAATCCATAGAAGGCGCTATAATCACAATAAATTTATGTATTTGACCTCTCAATTAGATTCTTACAACTATACAATATTGTTTATGAACAAAAAAAAAAGAAATAGTATACATTTTATAGAACAGTAAATTTATAGTGCAAATTAATGTGAGGTCTGGAGTTTGAAAAAGGTTCAAAGACCTGAACTACAGATCTCTCTAATATAGTTAAATCGCGATATTAAGATTTTTTTATCAATGACCTCTCGAGGAATTAGAGAATAGATCATCTAAAACACATTATTACGGGAAAAAATCATCGATAGGATTTCTTAATTATTATTATTTTAAAATAAGTTTCCATGTCATTTTTACTATCTTAAAAATCAACATATGCATATTGTATTTGAATGTGTGTAGGCATCTCATAAACCAGTGGCGAATGTTACGCCGCGCCTCTCCTGTACGGGTCATAAGCAAGAACCGAACATCTCCAGTACGTCGAGACGTTAGAGACAGGCCTGGTTAGTAATATTTTGTTCTAAATTAATCTTTATCCCAACTAATATTATAAGTAATATAAGGTATCTTTCAACCAGGAATAATGTACTGTAACCAAGGGATATATGAAATCTGTATTAACACGAGCGAAGCCGCGATAAAACCTAGTATTAGTTAATTATTAAGTGATAATTACAATTAGTTAATTCATTCAAAGTTTATATATCTAATTTTTTAATTTTAAAATTTACCCGAAATTATGGAAATAATACAATTTATGAACTGCCCTGTATCTTGACAACTAATTTACCTCTAAGGAAAAAATTTATGAAAACTACCATTCATTTTATTAATAAGATATTAAAATAATAAAAATATAAATAAATATTTTTAATACTAAGGTAAATATATTGAGATAAGACTTTTTCTAACACCTACTTGTTGGTCTACCACTCACAAGTTGAAAACCAACCTTTATAAGTTCCACTTTAAGTCAGTGCCTTTAGACTTAACTTACCATTGTAGGCTTCATTGTAATTTAACGTCAAATGAAATTATCTGCAAA
Organism: Antheraea pernyi; assembly: GCA_015888305.1. Lineage (NCBI taxonomy): Eukaryota > Metazoa > Arthropoda > Insecta > Lepidoptera > Saturniidae > Antheraea > Antheraea pernyi. Next base: position 100,254 of record MU159316.1, on the reverse strand, counting down.
TGCTACCTTATTTGTTTGTTTGTTAATAATTCACCTTATTTGTTTAGTTAAGTTATCTATAATAAATAATTACCAGAATTAATTACAGAATGCTATTTTTTTTAAACCGAATTGATTAGATAGCTCGTTCTTCACTCATATTCACTTGGTATCGGATTAATGGAACTTAGGATATGTAACGTAAAATAAAATAAACAAGTTATTTTTTTTACTTGCAGCAAGCGCTGGACCGAGCCTGAATACGGATCGAGCAACGCACGAACAAAGTGATCAGGACAATATACAAGTATCTGTAGATTTATCTCGACAATCAGATATACGGTAAGGAGTTACTGTAATGACATGAGATTCATAAATTAGTTAGATCTTATTTTAATATGAGGTTCACCTATTAGTCAGATTTTATGACATGTGGTATTCATCAATTAGTCAGATTTTTAATACGAGATTCATTTTTTATCTCACTTCGCTTACATTCATAGCTTAATGGGTAACAACATCTTAATGATCCTTAGTGATTTGCCGGATTGTAAGTTCAAACACCATGTCATGTGAATTTTGACATCAAAGTTATGAAATTATCACCCCTTTCTGTACATCCGCTAAAACAATTGTAACTTTAATGTATTTTTATACAAATATGTACGTTAAAAAGATAAACCCCATCGAGTTACTTGCCAGTTCATCTCGATGACTGTTTTAACATTTACAAGTGCCTTTTCAAGACCTACATTGAATGAAATAGTTTTCCTTTTGGGTCAGGTTTTATATAATGTGAGAATTCAAAAATTAGTCAGATTTTAATGTGCGATTAATCAATTAGTTCGATTTTATATAATGTGGGATTCATTAATTAGTCAGAATTTATATACTGTGGGATTCATTAATTAGTCAGAGATTTTATAATGTGGGATTAATCAGTTTTATCACATACTACTTGAATGTAACGTAATGTGATTTAGTTACGTCAGTTACGATCAGTAATTATATTCAGAGTTTTTTTTTTAAATAAACTATGCAAATTAACATAGTGAAGTAATAATAACAAATCGAACAGCAATCGACGTCTCCGTACTCTTTAAAATTTGCAATAGACATTGAATATAGAAACAGATAATTGTTAGAGTTAGTTTTAAAACTTAGTTTCTCATAATTGTATTAACTTTTTAATTATCTTGCCTCATATTTCCCTGATAAGTGTTCAAATGAAGTCTTAAAATATTTTGTTATAATATATTTTTTTTAATTTTTCAATATTACATAGAAACATTGCTCATGTGGTAAGAATTAGTGGCTGTATTCTCTTATCTTTATATTTCAAGCGATACGCATCGTACGGCCATCATTCTGGACGTTAGTAAAAATAGAGAGAAAAGTCCGAAATCAGTTCTCAGAGAAGCGAAAAATAAGTTAAGAGAGTAAGTTTGTTTTTTGTCTGATATAATTTAAGATGGTAACGCACTAGGTTTAGAAATTTTTGTAATGCAAATACCTGCTGGTGCTTTTATTTATTTCATTTTAATTCTGGCAACCAACCTTCTAGTTTATTACTGCCATTGTCGAGTAGGTGATGATATTACAAGTTTGTTGCGATCATTTCAATGAACTAACAAGATGGTGGCCGTCTTGTTAGAACGTGGAGTTATTATGGCAAGTCAGAATCCATGCTCCGTCGTATTATTACCCATCCATATCACTTGTGCACAATAACCTAATTATTTTACGTAAAACACCAATATTACAAAACGTGCAGTCAAATAACACAAGATTATGAATATAATATAGAATCCACAACACGACAGACCATGATCCCAAAAAGGATCCCTTCAGGTGCTTGAGCATAGGTTTTCAACTTGACGGCGGTAGTTAACCAGGCGGCCATTACAAAATGCTCTATTACGGTCCTAACTAATATTATAAATGTGAGTTAGTTCATTTGTTACGTTTTCACACTTTAACTACTCTACCTATTATCATGAAATTACACTGCACACATACATTTGCACACTTCATAAGGAGTATACGGAAGGTGCACACATTGGGTGCTTTCTCATTCAGGAACAATGTACTGTTCCCTAAGGGAACAATTAAATCTACATTAACACGAACGCTGTTACGTGCAAAAGGTAATATATTATTTAGAGTTAATGTGTTAACCACTCGCAGTATTCTAGGATATAATACTTCATAATAATATCAAAACAAATATTAATAAAGAACAAAGAGAACTTAAATTAAAGTTTGTTCTAAGACTTTCAAAAGTATATACACAATCGCAATAAACCTAGGTGCGAGGCCAGTGCCGAAAGCTGTAAGGAGCGACCCAGAGTTAATAACCTTCGATAATAAAACGGACAATAAACGCTTTTGTTTTGTTCATACCGTTCCCACGTTCACTTTCAAGTGAAATGACCCGACGTGACTCTGTGCTTTAACTTAGACGCGTAGAGAATTGTGTATAATTTTTCTGGATAATTAGGTCAAATACTAAGCACCTAGTTTTTAAATTGATTTAGAAAGAGAATCGACTGCAGAGTGTCTTCCATAAATATTGCTACTGTCTAAACTTTCAGTCTGTATATGCTTTTTCTGTACTGCTAATACATGTCATGACGGTCGGTACAAAATGTCGTGACGGTCAGTGGTAACAGGCGTGATAACAAACAAACAAACTAACATTCGCATTTATTAGAATGAATAAAATATATTTCAGAATGAATGATTGCATACAATCTTTAAAACTGTTTAGTGAGGAAAGGGTTTTTTTTTTCAGCAAAAACAAGATAAAGCCGCGTGTCGCAGACACCACAACAAGAGAGAAGAGTCCAAATTCCGTACTTCGCGAAGCGAAACTACGACTTCGGAAGTTGGAAATCGAAGCGGAAGCTGTTGAGAAGTCGTACATGGATTTCAGAAAACGTCAATCCGAGTTGAAAAACGACAAGCAATGTTTTAATCTCCCCAATGAAGAATCTATAGTATGTGACCGCAATAGAGATTCAGGTATCGTATTCTAAATTATTAATTCCGATTTTATGTTCAAAATTAACATTACGCTATTAGTAAATTCAGAAAAAAAAATTGTGTTTATTGATATTCTAAATTATTACTTCCAATTTGATGTTCATAATTAACATTACGCTATTAGTAAATTCAGAGAAAAAAATTGTATTTATTGAAATTCTAAATTATTACTTCCGATTTTATGTTCAAAATTAACATTACGCTATTAGTAAATTCAGAGAAAAAAATTGTATTTATTAATATTCTAAATTATTACTTTCGATTTTATGTTCATAATTAACATTATGCTATTAGTAAATTCAGATTTTTTTAAATGATGTATTTATTGTGGGAGCGACAATATACTAATGAGAATATGATGTATTTAATGATGATATGATAATATTTTATTGAAAATTCAATAAAAAGTTTGTCCAGATGGATAGAGGTAATTTCGACAGCGAGAGCATGCGAAACTAAATACTCATTATGTCACCCATTTTGAATATAAAAATCCAGGAACAATTTCATTTTTCATTATGCTAGGTCAAAATACCTTACACTTAAAATACTGTGCTTAGTAATTATATTTTTTTTCGTTTAGTTTCTTTCTTTTGTGTTCGAAAATGTTAATTTAATTATTTGATTCCATTCAACGGATTTTAAAAGTTATATCGTAGGAATAAATCTGTTTTCATGCTAACTTGCCCCTTTCTTATTATGTTTCTCTAAATATGTACATGTATGCGCAACATAGTTATAGAATATATATGGAGATGTGAAATGTCTGAGGATCCACGCTATATTGTCCATTGCCTAAAATGGCGACTGACATTTTATAGAGATGAATAATTGTTTGACGTCACACTTCAATCAATTGCACAATCGACTATATTAATTGCAACTGAACCACTGAACGTCAATACTGTCAATGCTTTTGGAGATCTCCCAACTGTCCCCTGTTCCAGTCACAGTTTTTGTATGAAGATTTTATAAAGCCATTTCTCTTAATCTCCATATAATTTTTTTCATACGAACCTTGTCTTATCAATTACAATAACCACAAAAAAGAATGAGCCAATAGCAAATAGATTTAGCCATTCAGATGCCCTTACATACATGCGGCAATTGATTTATATCTATATGGATGTCTATTAAAATATTTGAAAACAATGTAGAGATTTGTAACTATAGATTTTAAAAATATAAATTTTGCAGAGTATTTTTATTCATTGTTACAGATATTCATAAAAGTGTACCAATAGCAAAATGTAACGTATCACATGAAATGGAAGGAAAACAACAGCACAAAGACGTTCACAAATCATTAAAGACCGATTTTGATAAATACCTTCGAGAATATAGAACAGTATCAAACTTAGAAACTGTGCACTTTAGAAATAGAAACTTGAGCACTGAAAAAGCTAAACCGATACCTAAAAGTTATTCCACTTTCGATGATAAAGATAAAGTTAATGATTATTTAGAAACACCATTAAATGAATTCAGAAAACTGTACCAATCAGGAAGACCCAAGTCTCCTAAAGAAACTAGAATTAAAACACCGACAAAATCTCCAGATAATAGTAAATCTAGTCAAAGAAAAACTAGTCTTAGTACTGAAACACGACAAAATAAAACCGAATCGGATATTTTACACATAAATAATTTGGCCGATGTGAATAATGACTCTGTAAAATCCAAAAGTGAAGGTACAAGTAAATTAATAGTTAAATCCGGAAATTCATCTCGGGGAGATTTAATTCGAAGAGAAAATAATCTTGATACTTCACGAGAAGATAGAATGGAACAGGATATTGTAAACAGACACACTAGTAAATTACACTATTTACCTGATAAATATACTGACGGAGAAGTGACTAAATTAATAGTTGATTCTTCAAACGTGTTAGATGACAATTTACTTCAACCAAGTGAATTAATAGTTAACTCTGCGAACTTACCAGAAGAAAATCTACTTCGAGTCGAAGTGGAAAGTGTAAGCACTGTTGGTGGTTTAAAAATAACAGAATCACAAACTCGAGACGTGATACTTTTCGTTGAAAGCGCAAGTAATGTTGGTGAAATAAAATCAACGGATGATAAGATCTCTCCAAAAATGACCATTATCGTTAGTCCCAAAAAAAGCAACCCTAAAGGACCAAGTACTATCGATAAAGATGAAATAAAATCAACGGTTGAAAATGTCTCTCCAAAAATGGCCATAATTGTTAGTCCCAAAAGTAGCAGCCCTAAAGGACCAAATATTATCGATCAATCTGACAGGCCCAAAAGTGTCTCACCGGATCAAAGCACTAATCTCACGAGAGATGACATTTTAAACGACATCTTCCTCACTGATGACAACAAAATAATATCAAACGTACAAATGCAGTTGGAGTTATCCAAAGATATTATTGATGATGGTATTAGTGAAGAAGAAAAACTTGACGAGGAATATCCTGATGATTTCTCCGCTGATGTCGATAATTATAATATCCGATCAGATTATGAGGACAATTCTCCGGTATCGTTACCAAAAACATCGGAAGATGAAAATTTTTGGGATTAGTAAATTTATCGAGACACCATTTTTGATAACGAAAACCTTTTTTAACATTCATTTTCTTGAATATTGAGAAATTGATTGCAATTGAATAACGTTACTTCCACATATTTTGGGCCTCCATTTTGGGAACATTTATTTTTTTCAATTAAGATGGTGTTACACTTGAAAAAGTTTTAAACATATGTCAGTACATCCAAACATTCAGATCGGTAGATTTGCGGCATTTTGGAGATATTTGTCTTTGTAGAAATAAAGACGGTGTTACAGTCGAAATAAAAATTTAAACAAGGCAATAAATACTGTTCGAACTTCAGAAATAACAAATTAGCACCATTTTGATAATTTTTAGAGTCCCTGTTCATTCTCTTGGGCAAAATTTAATTTGGGAAATCCGTAAGAGTTTGTATTTCTTGTCTCAACACCCAAGTCTAGACGAATTGTTAAAAATAAAACAATCTGTATTTTATAAAAACAATAATTTATTTTTATGTAAAAATCTGTACTAATTAAATAAAAGTTATTACAAAACATATTTTTATTTAATTTTATTACTTTTAGTAATATAAAAGTACAAATATTCACACATCTACATGGAAATCTGTGTAAGTGTTGGTTCTTTTTTTAGTGTCATGAATAAAATAATATAAATGCTATTCAATGGAGTGAAACACCATTACTATTAATTTTAGACAAAGTAACCTGTTTTTTTTTTACAAAATAACGTATTTTTTGTATATTCTATAGCACCTTCCAAGTACCAGTGAAAAAGTCATGATAGTGTTGCCATTTTTTTCTAAACAAATTTAAATTTAGACTATTTATTTAACGACAAGGATTATTTTTATTCCAATTTTTTTCAACAATCAATTTTAACTATTCGTATCAAGTAGGCCCAGATTGACCAACCAATTAAACCATTTTATATTTTTCGTTTTACAATAACCGTACTTGTATACATTATTAATACTATACATTTTTATTACAAAATATTTACCGTCATAAATGAGATTATTATAACCCGAATTAATAACCAATCTTTAAAGTAGCTTGGATTTGAATTCACAGAGATAATTCTAAGCATGAGATGAAATTAATAATAATTGTGATGGTAATTAACATATATACTACCACAGTTTTAAATGTAGATCTGTACGTAACTTTCGTGTCTTTGAAACACGCTGAATTCAATTATATTCAATACACGAGTTTAAAATGTTTTCAAACATTCATATACATTAATTAATTTAAATTCAACGTTATTTCACAAAACATCTAACCTCATTTGCTTACATCACGAAACTACATTTTTGTGGAGCTAAATATCGCAAAACTATATAAAAATAAACACAACAGTAAGTCATTCTATAATAAGTAATATAAACTATATTTTTGTCCTTTACATGTATATATTATTCACATATTACATTTTTATACTTTCTTTTAATAATATACAAATGCAATACAAAGGTCATGAGATTTAAAATTATTTACCTATTTTCTTTTTACATATATAATTATGCATATCACTCGAAACAACTTCCACTGTTGAGAATAAAAAATACAAGACATTATTATTCTTTTTTTTACAACTACCAAGTAAAATATTACACAAAAAAGAAGTAATTCACATAGTTTTTTTTTTACATAATGTAGTAAATTATTCAAACGGCACACATAAACTTATAAAATATATTTAATATTTGTGTACACTGGTACTAATAATTTTCTTGGATAAATAACACCATGTCAATATTTGCAATACAGTAGTGTTAAAATGTTAAAAACCAAAGCTGACATTGTGTCCCACATTTTTAGCGACCAGCGCCGAACGAGGTGTGCTGGGGCCTGTCACTCTGAGCCAATTTGACACCTAGAAAAAAACTAGATTTTAATTATTGTCTCTTCATAAATCAAGTTTTACTTTATCAACTGGGTGTTGTGTTATGTGTCTAACTTTTAATTAACCCAGATATACACCTGACAACTAATTGTCTAGTATAACACCTGATTTATACTTGACAACTAATCGTCTTGTGTAACACCCGATTTATACTTGACAACCAATTGTTTTGTATAACACCTGACTTCTACTTGACAACTACTTGTCTAGTATAACACCTGATTTATACTTGACAACTAAGTGTCTTGTATAGCACCTGCTTTATACTTGAAAACTGAATGTCATGTATAACACCTGCTTTATACTTGACTACTGAGTGTCTTGTATAAAACACCTGATTTATACTTGTCAACTAATTGTCTTGTATAACACCTGATTGGTACTTGACGACGAATTGTATTGTATAACACCTGATTTATACCTGACAACTAATTGTCTATTAGCGAGCGAAGCCTGACAGAAAAGAAGCATCAGATATTTTGGAAATAAAATCAAATTTTAAATTAACCAGCTTTTATAACCATTAACCATTTTTTACTATTACTGTATAGCAGAAACGAGGAACAGTCCCATACTGGGGCATTGGGTACGTCTACATACCACTGTTGTTCTACAAAAATTATTAGTTGTTACTCTGGTAGATCTAAGTACTAATACTTGTTTCTAAGTTGTTTATATACTGTGACTGTTTAAAGAGTGGACAGCCTTCAATCGTGTAATAATAGTTCATCGTCACATTTAACATATAAAATAATAACATTAAAACAAAACTAAGACTACGAAGAGAACCTAAGTTAAAGTTTGTTCGAGGACTCTCAAAAGTACAGTGGGTAAAATTTAAATAAATCTAGGTTGAATGACCGGTGACCTGCGAGACTTTATAACCTTCGATAGTAAAACGGACAATAAACCTTTTTGTTTGTTTAAACTTCGAAAGATTATCCTTTGTTAGTGCTTGAATCTTCATTTCAGTTTTACTACTCCTGACGGTCATTGACGTTGTGCTCTAACATAGTCGGGTAGAGGATTGGCTACAATTTTTGTATTTTCTAGATAATTAGGTCAAATATCAAGCAACTATTTTTTTAATGATTTAGAACAAGTATCAAGTACTGAGTATCCTGTAAAAAATATTGCTAACGAGTAACCAGTACACCCAGTAATGGACATTTTGTCTAAAATAAAAGATTCAGAATTTGAATCTTACTCGCGGTTTTGCATGGTAATGTAAATTTCGAAGAAAATCTTACAGCCCATAATACTTACTGATAATGTATCATAGATAGTTTATTCTACTTATTTACGGCAATGTTACTTGATTCTGTATACACATATATTTACAAAAAACAATTTTAAAGCCTTTTAAAACTTTAAATTAATTATAATTTTTCAATTAAAACATTATGAATTGCATTTACTGACTTTTTTAAGTCGAAGAAGTATAACTTCTTACCTGTGTAAATGAGTACACATAATGTACGTTTTTTTTAGGTAAGCACAAGTGTCTATAAAGTAAAATTTAAAAATCTATCCAGTAGTACTTGCGTGATACGTGCACAACGACAAAACTATCGTTTTATTTATACGAGTGCTCATCCAGTCATCGAACTTCGACCATAGAGAAAGAAAGGAATCTAGAAAATAGGTTGACAAACGTAGGAGGGAGATGTTCTTAACTGTTCTCTCACTGCCGATTTATACAACGCGATTGGTTAGTCGCTAGCAATATTTTTACAGGATAACCATTAGTCGATTCTCTTCCTAGATCAATAAAAAAATAGGTGCTTAATATTTGATCTAATCGCGAGAAACGCAAAACTGATATACACTCAACATCAGATGATTTACTCAAAAACGAACTGGTGTAATAAATGAATGACGCCCTGTTGCGTATCGGGGTCGAGTCCCGCACCTCGACCCGTGCCCCGCTTCCCGTGCGGCGTTCCCACGATAAGCAGTTACGTAATGATTAACCTTAAAAAGCGTCCGTTTAATTGTTTTACGTGTTTCTATAATTTTAAAAGTTTTACGACAAACATTAACTGAGGTTCTCTTTGTTGTTTATTAATATTTGTTTTGATATTATTATTCTAAAAGATGCATGTGACCATGAATTACCACAGGATTGAAGGGGGTAAAACTTTAAACGGTCATCTGGTATATGTGTAGTATAGATATAAGATAAAATGTATTGCAAGACGGAAGCCCTTGATGAGAGGCCGAGACCTTGCGTGTCGAGGGGATGAAGTTTTTAATCAGTAAGAATCTGACATGCCCACCTCCGTTGTCCGGGATTGAGGTTATCTTGCCCAAGATATCGCCATGATAAAAAAAAGGTAAAATGTATAAGTGGTGTGTGTAATGTCGTAGTCCGGTGAAGCTGTTAAGGCCTCGCTAGGCCGACAGCGTAGTCAAAAAAACGAGAAAAAAAGTGTAATGATATACCTGTAACGGGAGATCCCGGGAGGTGTCGTGTCTGTATGACTCCTTGTTTGGTGTGGAGAAGCGCGCGGGGGACGCGGGTTGGGGGGAGGAGGGGGAGGCGGCGGCGCGCACCCTCCCCGCTCTAGTGAGGTGCGAGCGCGCGCACGGGGTGGACGCTCCCCACGACGCGCACGACACGCTCTCGTCGAGGTCCGCCGCCGGCTGCCAACTGTGACGTCACATTAGTATTAGTCTCCCAGTTTTATTTTTGGCAACCGATCTGCTACATTATCACTGCCATTGTCGAGTAGATAATCGTATAACACGTTTCTTGCGATCATTTCAATATCCTAACAAGATGGTGACCCCATTATTCAAACTTTCCAGGAAGTTTTTGTGGCAACCCAAAATTCATGCTCCGTTACTTCCCATACGCTTCACTAGTGCACAATAACCAAACTATATTACGTAATATAGAGTCAAATAACACAAGATATTTTATTCATATAAAATACACCACATGACATTCTAAGATAGTCCCGCTAGACAAGAACTAGTATTAGCCATCATCATCTTACCCTTATCTCACCTAAGTACGGTCGGCACAACATGTTTCTCTTTTCCAGTCTCGTCTACCTGATGTCATCTCAATATACATATCATTTTTCAAACGATCCATTCACAACTTTTACGGTCTTCCCCTGTTCCTATATCCGTCCACCATAATAGTCAAAAAATTTCTGGTTACATGGTTTTTATTTCTCCGCATGACATGCCCATACTATGCTAACCTATTACTCCTCGACTTCTCTGTCACTGGTGCTATTTTCAAACTTCCTCTGATATACTCATTCTTAATGTTATTTATTCTAGTCACACCACACATTCATCTTAACATTCGCATCTCTGCCAGATGTAATCTTCTCTCATTTATTTACAGTATAACCATGCAATAAAATAACAACTGAATGTCAATTTTGACAATATGTTTGAAGACCTCCCATCTGTTTTCTGTCTATTTTATATGAATATGTTGTAAATTTTTCACTTGTCCAGGCTATTTTTAACACATTTTCTTTTATAAAACCCTTCTCCAGACAATTACAAACACAACAGAAAAGAAGTATTAGCCAAATAGATACAGCTGTTCTGAATTGATGCGCTTACATACATTCGGCAACTGCTTTTTATTCACAGAATATAATAAAATCATCAACATTATATACAGAATTCTTCCAGTGGTCAAAATTCACCAATAATTCATTCTTCTTTTGAATTTCAATATTATACTGTTTTTTTTTTTGCAAAAAATGTACAATGTAGACGAAAGAACGCGAAGTATTATAAAGAATAGAGACTCATAAATAATGACTTCGACTTCGACACTTTTACACACATATTTTTTCAGAATTACAGGACTGGTCCATAGTGTTGTCCATATTGAAAATAAATAAATTTGACTTTTTTTTTTTTCGAACTGACTATGCTATTGACCTGGCAAGGTCTTTACAGCTTCACCGGACTACTATAAATTTGACAATTATTCTATGCAGTATGATTATAGAATCAATTTTACTCCCAACTTCACAACTATAATATGTGTTGTTACATATGTCGTGGTGGCCTAGTGGTTTAACCGGTGGAATATTATTTTGATATCCGCAGGTTCGATACCCCGGCATGTACCAACGAATTTTTCGGAATTCGCGTACATTTACTAATTTAAATTGGTAACGCTATCGGCTGACGGTGAAGGAAAACATCGTGAGAAAACCTGAACCTGAGGAATGTTCTTGTAGTACTACTGTATGTGGGAGAAATATGATTTCTTAGAGTTTCAAATCGCCAATACGTCGTGGGCTGGCGTGGTGATTACGCTCATACCTTCCTTCGGAATGAGGCTTATGGCCCTGCAGTATAACATTTTTTTTTAAGATTCCCCGCTTTTATACACCTAGTACGTAGCTCCAATTTTGACGTTCATAAGGTTTTTTTTTTTCTTTTGCTGATTATCATATTTTACATGTACAACATTTTAAGATCTTGAGAAATAACGTAACGATTTATATATCAAACATACAGGTTTTCCATGTGGTTGAGCCACGCTGAAACTATTACTGGTTTCAGCATGAATGGGTCGGCTTGCCCCGAGTAGTACCATCCTCTCACTGAAAACCGACGTGAAGTAACAGTGCTTGCATTGTTACTTTTCGTTCGGTCAGTGAGGACGCCGGATAACCCACCTCTCCTCCCCTTCCCCCCTCCCCTCCCCCATACATAGGTTGGCAACGCACTTCGACACGCGACTGCCCTGGTGTTGCTAGTGTCCATGGACGGTGGTGATCACTTAACATCAGATGACCCACATGTTCGTTTGCTCCCTATGTTATTTAAGAAAAAAAAATACAAAACATTAAAAACATCTTCAGATACAGGAATATGACACATAATTATTTAAAAAAAAGTACAAAATAACAATCTCACTTATTTCTCTCAGCAGGCGAGTAGAGAGCAACGGTGTGCCTCCATCGGTACACATTAGGGAATTGTTCCTGAGTAACCAGCAAACAATCTGCAATGGCGTCGTAAACCAACCTGTCCATTTTTGTCGGCTCCTCCCTGAAACCATATTCCAGTCTGAATAATACAACTGAAATCACCAACTGCATACCACTCAGCTTAAATAGATGGTTCCAGAAACACGAAATTATATATAGGAATTCCTTTACATATGTTTGTTAGCTGTAATTTTTGGGAATGTATCGCCTAAGTTAAGTGTTATATATAATACTAACGGGCCCTGGAGACGTTCTCCTGCCTTGATAATAAAAAATCCTAAAAATCAACCGCAGCGCCATCTACAGTGTAAAATTTCGAATCACAATCATTCTTGAATCCACTTGAACACCCACAAAAATTTCATCAAGTCCGTTCAGTCATATACAGACGGACAGAAGAATTATATAAAAATATTGAAATATCTATAATATATGGAATTTTTTAGCGCCTTCCCGGAGTTTCCAGTCCAGGGGGTTCTACTGTTTTAGCCGATCACTAAAAGAGTTGACTCGTCTGTGTTTTTGCATTTCAAAAGTTTTAGTGCTATCTATGTAAATCACCATTAGATGGCGCTGGACTATATATTATAGTTACACGTATATATGAACGAATTTCAGAAATATTGGGCACAATTTACTTTTGTACTTTCACTGATTCAACAGTTATAAACGTATCCTAAGAGTAACTCACCCATATATAAATGGTTCAGCGATCGCTCTGTCTATAGCTTCCTCCATATTATCCGAGTCTTCATCCAGATCGGATTGGTCCGAAGCGGTGAAGTAACGCCCCTCTGATATTTCAGAATTACAGGAAACTATCGAATCGTCATCCGATATCTGCAAAAAAAATTGTTGACACTGATGGTCAAAGATCGGCAAATAAAGAGTAGAATTCACATTTAAGGCTGAAATAACTTTACCAAATCATAATAACCTTCATAGAACATTATAATTAAAACAGAAAGATTCATAACATAGAAACTTCTAACCTTCTGTAATTTTTATTCAATGTACAAAAATGTATACCAAATTAGTCCTTATTCAAAATAGAATATGAGGAACTCTAGTGAATGTGGTGAAAATTGAAAACAAAAAGAATATGTCTATTGTAAGATGTAAATTGTAATTTGTTAAGGAAGCTGATGAGTTAATTGAATCCAGTATTCAAGAAAAAAAAAACTCCAGTTTTTTAGATAAGGATTGACATACTAGTCTAAGATCCGGCAGAACTGGTAGACCCATCCAAGTATATGCTAAAAACAATTTTTTTTTAAGTAAATCAATGAATAGGAGGATATATATCAGGGCGCCTACCAAAGTTGTCTATATAATTAAAAATACTAGCAGTCAAATTTTCATAGGTATATCATATAGTTAGATATATATTCTCCTATTTTTTTATTTATGTACAAATAGGTTTAGGTACTAATTCTGCAGCCAGATGTCGTGCTATAAGCAACGATAGGCAGACAGATCGAGAACGAAGGGATCCTATAAAGGTTTAATTTTTTCGTTATGATCTATGGAACCCTAAAAACATTGAATTTTGCTATAAAATTACTGTACTTTTCCAGAAATGTAGCATATAATTGGCATTCATTATCACGAATGCGTTTTATTTGTGACTTTTTTATAGTTTGTAGGCTTAGGGTATGGACTATAATTATAAATTATGTCCATTAATATCGATTGCTACATATTTTGTATAAAATATAATTTTCCATTTATTTCCATACTTCGGACCGAACATTATACACTTTAAACTCTAGGTCTTATGTTGAGGAGAACGCACATACATACATGGTGGAAAGGTTTTGTTTTTTACCCTTATCGAACTGAATGAAATAGTTTAGTTCGTTTCATTCCGATATACACGTATACATTTGTGAATCATGCAATTTCGATTGTATGATTCACAAATGAATATATGTATGAATAGCTTAGAATAGTTTAGCTAGGTCAGACGGGATTTCTCAGGTAACAGCCCAAGCCGAGATGTGCCATGCACCCTTGAGCGTGTTACTTGAAAATAAAAATCAGTTGAGTGCCTTAAGCGCTCGCCTTAGTAGTCCGGTGAAGCTGTAAAGACCTTGCTTGGTCAATAGCGTAGTCAGTTCGAAAAATAAAAAGAAAAAAAGTATTTTCTAAGTTAATTAATACAATCTTCTAAATTACCTAATTTATATCGATTACACAATTTTACCATAAACTAGTACCATATATATACGTATAGCACTGGAACTTAAATACCACCTAGTTCATAGTTAGAGATCCATCTCCATATGTTTCTACTTATAAAACTATTTTCAATAATTTAAAATGGTTCAGGGCATAATTTTACTAACATATAATATTTCATAAAATACTTAGTAAGCGAATTTAGTAGGCTACGTTATACAACTTTGTACTGACTGTACGTTGCTTAGGAAATTATACTAAACAAGGTTCCTAATTTTTTTATATCTCATTTTTCTTGTACATATCTACCATTTTTCATACATTACCTCAGCATCGACGACTTGACATTTGGTTGTGTCGACAGTATAGAGTGCTACGCCGCTGTCTCCGCCTGGAGAATTCATGCTCAGCGGCTTTTCTGACTCCTTACGCTGCTGTTTCCCATCACCTGAGATCATTATTTAATTAAGAAATTCCA
Source organism: Antheraea pernyi (assembly GCA_015888305.1). Lineage (NCBI taxonomy): Eukaryota > Metazoa > Arthropoda > Insecta > Lepidoptera > Saturniidae > Antheraea > Antheraea pernyi. Next base: position 85,141 of record MU159316.1, on the reverse strand, counting down.
AAGGAAGTAATAAGAAATGACTCTGAAATACTTGACAAGACAATATAAACAAACAGCTGTACTATAAAAATAGATAGATGAATGTGCTAGAATAAGACAAAGCATGATTGAAATCAACATATATAGATAAAGATAAAGCATGTTACTGATTAATTAACTATACTATTATTTTTATTTTACTGAACTATTATTACTATTGTACTTAAGCATTGTTATTATTATTATTTTACTGAACTATTATTACTATTGTACTTAAGCATTGTTATTATTATTTTAATTATGAATAAGCATCGGTTATTTAATTGAGACTATAGGCTTTGAGACGGCTTGCTTCATTATCATCTCAATTAAGTCAAATTAAAACTTTACACTCACCGATATCATGATCGAAGATTAACCGTCGAATGAAACTCTCATTCTTCGGGCTCGTCGATAGAATCGATCTGTTTTTACGAAACGACGCATTCTTCTTACTATTCCTCTCGAATTCTATCTTCCAATCGCACATACACTTCGAAGCTTTCTCCCATATCAATGAACACTCCGCATCCGATACCGATGGACCTTTATTCGAGTCTGTCTCAGTTAACTCCTCGCAGATAAAACTCGATAAACACCTCACATGTTCATCGATAACATGGGTCATCTTCACTCTACTCTGACCCTTATATTTCCTCTCATCATCAGAACTGAACACGTCATCATTCGGACAGCGTATTTTAATCAGGAATTCGATGAGATTATTCACATCGTTGAGTTTCTTCGTCTGCTGTTTTAACTTGTAAACGACTAGTTGTGCTAATCGGGAGTGCGTTAACGAGAAATCGATACTCTGGAATCGTTCATCGTCCATGTATGTGTATATCGTGTGCTGGAGGTGTTTGGCTTCAGATCGGAGTGATTCCCCAGCTACTTGTGGTTCGGCCGTCAGTGAGAAGGTCAACGCATCGGCGATTCTCTTCGCAAACACTTGACACGTTCTCTCGATACAGAGTAATTGGCTTACAGTGTGACTGACGGTCGGTAATGTGTCCCCATTTGTCATAATCTTCAAGTTAGGCTGACGACACAACCTGTAAATTAATTACGTTATAATAACCATTTAGAACTTTCAATGAAGGAAATATCGTGACTTTATCATATCAAGGTGTAAAGACTTATAATACCCGTCTGATTGATTACACTGTTGCAATGCACTGATAACTATGTATGATCTTATGATCGAGTTCTCGCATAATTTAGCGATCGTGACGTTATCATATCAAGGTGTAAAGACTTATAATACCCGTCTGATTGATTACTATTAATACTCCATTAAAAAAAAAATGGTTGCAATGCACTGATAACTATGTATGCACTTATGATCGAGTTCTCGCTTAATTTAGCATGTGTTACATATACTATAAACATGTTATAAACTAGATAGCCTAGTTAAGATATAACTTCGGTCACATCGCCACTAAAACTTAAAAACGTTAGTTGTACTTACGTAGGATTTATATCTCTATAACTTGGATACAAAAAAGAATCTTTATACATGTTCTTACCGTTTTGAACCGTGTCTATAAAATTAGAAGGACGAAATATATAAATATTATGAATGAGTGTTTGAATAAGTTAATAAATGATATAAGATTATATTTAATAGAAAATATTTATTAACTAAATTCATGGTGTGTTACAACGCCGTGTGCAGCTTCTGTTCTAGGCTAAAATTAATTTCATACTGTTTTACATCTGTGCATGCTACATCCGTTTTAAATTAAGCTACTATTCATGGTGTATTACAATGGCTTGACCTGCAATTTCTGTTTTAAGCTAAAAATAGTGTGTTACATCTGCAAATGTTACTTCTGTTTTAAATTAAACTAAGTTCATAGTGTTTTATATCAGCACTGGGGACATCCATTTTAAATTAAACTAACTTCATGGTGTATTACAACGGCTTGACCTGCAATTTCTGTTTTAAGCTAAAATTAATTTCATAGTGTGTTACATCTGCAAATGTTACTTCTATTTTAAATTAAACTAATTTCATGGTATATTACAACGGCTTGACCTGCAACTTCTGTTTTAAGCTAAAATTAATTTCATAGTGTGTTACATCTGCAAATGTTACTTCCGTTTTAAATTAAACTAAGTACATAGTGTTTTATATCAGCACTGGGGACATCCATTTTAAATTAAACTAACTTCATGGTGTATTACAACGACGTGAGCTGCAACTTCTGTTTCAAGCTAAAAATTCGCTCACACCAAAAATATTTCGCATATCATCATTATATATTATAAAACAAAGTCCTCTACGACGTCTGTGTTATCGCGAGAAACTCAAAAAGTACCAAACGGATTTTCATGCGCTTTTTAACAGTAGATAAAGCGATTGATGAGGAAGGTTTAGGTATATAATTTGTCAAGGTTTCTCGTTTATTATCAGGGCGGGACATCGTCCGCAATGCCCGCTAGTAAATCTATAAACAATTTTAAAAAATACCTCTGTCTAATCGGATCGGTCTTCATCCAGTGCGCAGGAACATCGTTGGATATCTTACAAGTCTTCATCGCTACACACAACTCCGATATCGGACTCATCGGTTCCGTCATCGGTGTGGTTTGAGACACGTTCAGGCATATCCTGGAGATGGACAGTTCGTCCGGCGAGTACTGGGACTGGGCACAGCTGTCACTATAGGCAACGGAACAGGCACTCTCGTATTTCGTCTTTAAGTACTTCTCTAGTAGAGTCAGTCCTTCAATTGTACGTAGATCCGTGAACGTGTCAAGGAATGGCCAGTATTCCTTCCAGTCGACTTTCAGTTCCTCCGCCAAGTTCCTGTAAAATTATATCATTCATACCGCTTTTTTTATTTATTAATACAGTCTGTAATTATCGAGTAATTCCAAAAGAAACAATACTGAATATATGTCTATTTTTTAATAACATTTTTCATAGAAATATTTGATAATATTATGCGTTCTGTGGATGATAAATTGCAAATGTTGTTAGATGATTGGATTTTAAAAATATTGATATCCATTAATCGGAATAAAATGTATACATCGCGATTGGCGTGGGACCAATTAAATATTATTATTTATGGCGTTTTCTAATTAATTGATAACAAGTGGTCGCCTAGTGGTAGTAGGTCACTACCAAAAATGAAAAAAAAAAATTGTCAAAATGAATTATAGTCGAATCTCTACCACTTAGAGATTCGACTATAATTCATTTTGACATTCAATAAGACCAAAGAGAGTACTAATTATTTCAGCGGTTTCATAAATTTATAAGAGAAATATAGGTATTATATATTATTTTATTATTAAATTAACTTACAGTTTGATTAGTTAATTTCAAAGGACATGTAAGGTATGGAACGTAATTCATGTTAAAAATATCGAATGTTGGATAAAAAAGGTAATTGTAACGTAAGAGTAAAATGACGGATGGAAAAAGTCTTTTTCATTTACATTTGTGTATATGTTGTGCGTCGTTCAAGCAGTAGTGTGTGTAATTTATTCTAATTAATTTAATGTGTTATCAATGTATTTTATATAATAAAAATAAATAATTTTGTGCACTTCTCCTCCATATAAACTTTAACTATGCCAAATTTCACATGCATCCATTAGCTTATAAAGGGGTACAAAGTTTTCGCTTCACTTATTAATATATAGTTATTAAAGTTTTAAGAAAACTAAATTTTTTTTACTACGCATTTAGTGCTATGTGTGGTGGTTATATTTTTTCGATCTACATAAAATATATTCTTAATAATAATGAACTAGTATGTATAAAGTAAACATGATCGATTTTTTTGATAACTTCTTGATGATTATGTATGATTGTCCGAACAGGTAGTAGTTTTGACGTTCATAAACCTAATGTCAGGGCGGATTTTTTTTTATTATTACCTTATTCTTGGGATAATACTGACCTGCCAACAGTCTCAAGTCCCTTCGTCATCTCCTTGAGTCGAAAGGCTCGGGGAAGGCGAGCCGCTGGCGTGTTCCGTGGCGGAGTCTTCCACCGGCGACGGAACGTCTCCGCCTCGCGTACTTCCATGGGACCGGCGTACGCACGGATCTCGTATCGGGGGCTCAACGGGTCCTGGTTCAGTTCCTGTACGAAGGTACATCTGCTCGATGAAGACTTTCATATGAAGACTTTTCTACTAGATACCCTGGACAGGTTGCAGAGACGGGCTGTCCGCATTGTTAATGATTCAGACATTACACAATTTATAGAGCCGCTTCAGTTGCGCAGAGACGTTGCCTCACTGAGCGTGTTCTACCGTCTGTATCATGGCGAGTGTTCTGAAGAGCTATTCAATTTAATACCTTCCTCTCCTTTTCATACCCGAACCACGCGCGCTAGGCTCCGGAGCCATAGTTTTACGGTAAATCCTATCTGGGCACGAACTAAAAAGTTCGCAACTTCTTATCTCTGCCGTACCGTGAAGCTGTGGAACAATCTCCCAGCCAGTGTGTTCCCTCCTTCCTATAATATGGGGTCCTTCAAGCGTAACGTGAAGAGACATTTATGCAAGCCGGCATGACAGCGGCGACCGGTGAGGGATAGTGTGTCTCTCGGTGGTCGCCATTGTTTTTAGATTATACTGTGCTCACCATCAGGCACAGTAAAGTCAATTTGCCGTGCTACGATAAAAAAAAAAAACCGATCCTATACTTGATATAGTTTATTGAAGTAAAACTTCTTTACGCACGCTTTACTTGGGGAGTAAGCTGGTGAATACGTTACGAAAACGTGTTATCGGGGATGCGAACGGAAGTAGTGAGACGGAGATATAAGTCAGTGAAGATAGAAATAGAGATTGTTACGTTTCGTATAATCAATAAAAACGACATAATAATTTAAATATTTGTAGAAAATGAATATATGTATATTAAACTGATTAAAAAAAATCCTGGCATGGTAAATTTCAATTTCCCGTATGATTAATATGGGAAAGCTTGTTATTTTGAGTTAAGAATAATAATAAGTACCGTATACGGTACGGTTAGGCTTACGATTTTACATTATTATAGCAACTTAACCAGCAAGAAGTACCGAAGACGGAACATAATGATAATAAAGAACGCAAAGTCGCGGATATCGGCTAATTAACAATGAAAGTGAAATTGTTTCAAGGATTTTATTTTAACTCACAGGTGTTTGCGGGGGTGTGAATGGTTGCCCAATAGTGGGCAAGGCGCTGCCGTCCTCGCAGTGCAGCACCGGCACGTAGTACCTCTGCTGGAGCATCAGTGATATCCGACGTGAAGTCTCTGGTGAGCTATTCGGGGTTCTCATGCAGATTATCTATAAATATACATTTATATATTTAAAAAAAAATGTTCGAATAATCGTACAAAAAAATAAAAAAAAGTGTGTGTGTGTGTGTGTACTTATGTACACGCGTTAGAAGTTATACTTCTTTGGCGTAACAAGATAAAAATATTTCAAAAATTTCATCTTTCGCCTTATTCCACGTTTGTAGAAAAAACGACACTAACAATAGAAAAAGTTAACTATAGCTAAATTCAGGGTGTCGGTTTTACGTGACGGTGTGTGCGCGCATCGTAAAAATTTACCCTCATCATTTTTCCCCTAACGCGCCAAAAGAAGTAGAACTTCTAAAACTTGTTTAAAAATATCTCCATATAAAAAAGTAAGTGAGAAGAAAGTGGGAAGATCTACAAAAATATTGACAGAATTGATAGATTGATAAATCACGTATCACACCAGTTCCTTGTATAAAACATGCTCGTTATATATCACATACACGTTACATTAGTCGCTACATGTAAATATAACAGGTCGTGATTTATAACTTGACTATATTTCGTAAAGTTAGTGGCATATTATGAAAGGTAGTTCGGTTATTTTGCAGAAGTGAAATAGATGGAAAATAATACCACGGACCATGAATTCTGAAATGACATAAAAACTACCTGAAGAGTTCTAACAAGGATGCAGCCATCTTGTCAGGACATGAACATAACACAAGACACTTGTAATCTACACTAATATATAAAACTGAAGGGTTTGTTTGTTTGGTTTAACGCGCTAATCTCAGTAACTATTGGCCCGATTAGAAAAAATCTTTCAGTGTTCGATAGCTCATTTATCGAGGAAGGCTATAGGATATCATCACGCTAAGTCCAATAGGAGCGGAGCACCAATGAAGATTCAAAATCGTTTTCTTTCCTTGTGAGAGCTTCCGCTGCATTAGCGTTAGCCCAAAGTAAATATTCCACGCTGACGAAATCGCAGGCAGAAGCTAGTGATCTAGAAAATTGATTGTCAAATATAAAGTGAAAAAAAAAAGAAGTCTCTCAGTGGTCATGAGTCATGACGAGAGCTATAGATATAGAAAGGTTTTTTTTATGTCATAGGTGACAAACGAACAGGTGGGTCACCTGCTGTTAAGTGATCATCATCGTCCATGGACACTAACAACACCAGAGGTGTCGCAAGTGCGTTGCCATCTTTTGGAGGGAAGGGCTAGGGGAGGGAAAGGGAGAGGAGAGGGGAGGTTTTCTATGAGAGGGTGGTACTACCCCAGATGAGCCGACCCATTCATGCTGAAACCAATAATAGTTTCAGCGTGGCTCTACCACCAAAAGGTACGTACATCTTTGGGTTGTTCACCGAACTTGTTGACTGCGTTTCGGTTGCATTGAGGGAATGACGTCAGCACGTCGACTGCTTCTGCGCCGCCGAACTTCGCAGCGAAATGTAGCGGCGTTTCATTCATCGCCTTGTCGGGAGTGTTCAAGTAACGGTCCACTAGGATGCCGGCGAACTCCTGAACAAAATAAAAATCATCGAAGCAGTCATAAGGACTGCCGACAGCAGTGAAAACTCGAAACAATGGAATAACTGTGTTCCCTTTTGAATTTTGAAATTAATTATAGTTTATTTTAGTTAATATTAATTATATTATTTAAAACTAGCGGGACCGGCGGACGTTAGCCCGCCCTGATAAAAAAATCAGTGTACATATAGCTCATGGGAAGCTTGCGGTGACGATGACGAGAGTTCCATGCTGTTTGTTCAACCAAAAAGTACGCATATACCAGGTGTTAGGTTAGTCGCTTACAATATTCTAAGAGATGATAGTTCATGGTCACATTTAACATATAAAATAGCACTATCAAAACAAATACTAATAAACAACAAAGAGAACCTTAAGTTAAAGACTTTCAAAAGTTTTTCAAGTTTTCAAGACTTTTTATATATTCGATCGATTATTCTATGAAATTATTATAGGAAATACCTACTTTACAAGATTCAGGGTCCGCGTCGATTCCATACAAGGTCTGTATAAACGTTGGATTACCAACAGTAGTCAAAATGAGATTACACATTTCCGCATTCAACGATTTAGCTGCGATATGCAACGCGTTGTATCTGGAACCCTCCTGTAAATCAACAAATAACACTGAAATTACAATACAGTGTTGCCATCTGTTAACCGTGGGGCGAAAATAAAAATATCATACCTTTTTTTGAATAAAAAGATTTGTAATAAAAATACGCATTTATTTATTTACATCGAATTAATACATTCTAATCGAAAAAAAATATCATAAGAATGTATTTTAAATAAATATAGTATAAAAAGTATTTGTTTTCATATATATCTTGTCAATAAAAAATAAATTTACATAGAAAGGTATTTTAAAACAATTTATGTACTCGTTTTAGGCTATAATTGTATAGGACTATCTAAGTGTATTCATACACTTACTTATTTCTCAGAATTAGTATTAATAGCAAGATAATATCATATATAATTATTACAAGCAGTTAATAAACTATGAATTAGATGTAGAATGGAGTGAATATAATAATAATAATAATTAATAATTTTTAATCAATAAATGTAATATGAAAAAGGTTATTCTTTCAAATAATTAATTCTTCCATGGTGTGAACATAAAATATAACCTTTTTGCACATTTTATCTGTTTTGAACACAATTAAATATTGTTAAAGGCAATCTACTGTAAAGTATCCTCTTTTTTTATTGTAGCACGGCAAAATGACTGCACTGTGCCTGATGGTAAGCACAGTACAATCCAAAAACAACGGCGACCACCGAATGACACACTATCCACCGCCGGTCGCCGCTGTCATGCCGGACTGCGAAAAGCTGGATAAGCACAGGCTGATCCCGAAACGCGACCCGCAGAAGCGAATCACTATGACGGGCTTTTTCGCCATATACATGGTGGTTGCGACCCAGTCAGGATGTAAAACCCTTCCACCCCGCTTTCGCCATTGCCTCGTTCGTTACTCAGCAGGGTGCACCACGTGCAGGTGAGGTAGGCTTGGGTGTCTCAAGTCTTATGTTGTTTTTCGACACCCCTTACACCCCAAAATCCTATCTTCAAATACGGCTTTACCCTAGGAAAGATGCGACATGTCTTTCACACATGTTTCTAATAACAAATAATCCATATTCAGACCATGATCCTAAGATTTTGTTAATTTATATTAACAAAAAAATCATAGCATCCGTACCTGCATTATAGAAGGAGTGTTACCGCTGCTGACTAGAAATCTAGGATTATCCCACACCCTGTCGCGTACGGTGCACGCTAAACCCGCCTCTATTGACTTGCGGAGCGCGACCATATCCTGCGGTGAAGGCGCTTTGAAAGGGTAAGGTTTTTCCCCCACCAAGGCTGGAATATAAATGCCACCCGTTATTAAAACAACAGTCGAGTCGTTTGACCGTTGAAATGTCAATTCGATGACCGCATGTTCGAACTGCGACATGTATTACCGATTTTTTTGGAATTCGCTGAAGTTTACTAAAATTAAAAATTGTTAACACTGCCGACTGAACGTGACTGAAATTATCGCGATTGAAACCTGAACCTAAGATATGTCCTTGTAGTACCGTGAAGGGGGGAGAGAAGTCGAGATAAATCTCATGATGTCTCACATGGGGAGTAAGGGAGGTTAAAAATCCTCAACAATGCTTCACGTAATATGGACAACTCTTACGTAGTAATGACAACATCGCAAATAAAAGTTTTTTTTTTCTCGAACTGACGACGCTATTGACCCGGCAGGGTCTTCACAGCTTCACCGGACTACTAAGGTTGGCGCTTAAGGCACTCAACCGATTTGGGTTTTAGGTAACATACACAAGGGTGCATGCACACCTCGGCTTGGGCTGTTACCTGGAAAAAGTCGCGTCTGACCTAGCTACCTATTCTAAGCTATTCATACATATATACATTTGTGAACCATACAATCGAAATTGCATGATTCACAAATGAATACGTGTATATCGGAATAAAGCCGCAAATAAAAGAATAAATGACAACACACAATTAATATACATAATAAATAATAGTTTAAAAAACTAAAAAAACACGCTTTCATAAAAAATCCAAGTAAAAAACAGAAAATAAAATTTAATAAATTTGGATTCAGAATAGTGTAAATTAGAAAGAAATGTATATTTTTGTAAAAAGTAACAAAAAAATGATAACTTTTTTTTAAGATTCAAGATTATTTTAACTTTTTTTTTCGGATTATTGCATTGTCATCGACCTTTGACAGGTAGGTGCAAAATTTGAATTAAATCTGATCGTTCAAAGTAGGACCAAATCGAGCTCAAAGGGGTCGGTTACAAACATACATACATACATACATACATACAGGTGAAGCTAATAAAAGCGTGATAAAAAGAGAATTCCCATGTAACAAAACAATTTTTACGAGAACAAAGTTGCAAGCATCAGCTAGTAAAAACATAAACTGGATCGATTTTCAATGTTAAAATTAATACCTAATCCCCAATACTTCGTCCAATTCATAAATGACAATATCGCGTGCCAATAGTCACAATATTTTATACAACATAATTACATAACAGGAATTGTCATAAATTGGTTTAATTATTTCAGTCCTTGAACTTAGAATTTATGGGTACTCAGGGGAATAACGTTTCCATAATTATTCTGGTATTTGTAAAATAGAGTATTTTATGCCAAGCGCTCTGAAAGTATTTTAACAAATAACGACATTTGTTGACAACAAAAGAAAAAAAAGGTAACTAAGATTTAATCTCAACGTTACTGCACACTAATAAAGTCATTGATCACAATGACGCGGCCTAATGCAATTTACTTTCATAGTTTAAGTTATAAATAATTACAATAACATGCGATAATAAAAAGAAATTATACTTAGTAATTAATATCTTATTCTAAAATGATGAAAGTAGTTATTATTATAATGGCTACACTGTGCTTGGTTGAACTTTCGCCAGTGTCAACAACTTCTACTATTATTTTATACAGTTATTAATAGTTCGATAATTAAAACCGTATTAAAATCCGCCGCCCCATTTCGAACAACTAAGGAAACACACACACAGAAACGAGATGCAACTTTGTCTTATAATATTTTATAGTCAACAATAAACCTATGAGCACTTTATGGAATCGTTTTGTATGTCAGTGATGTCTTTTTATTATTTTATCTTTGGCAAACAATCTTCTCATGGATTATTACTGCCATTGTTGAGTACGTAACAATACTACAAGTTTCTTGCATCATTTCAAGGAATTACCAAGCTGTCTTGCTGAAACTTTCCGGGGAGTTTTTGTGGCAAGTAAGAATCCATGCTCCGTGGTATTATTTGCCATGTAATGTTCCCATTACTTTACTTGTACACAGTAACCAAACAAAATTACGTAAAGCACCACCAATATAACAATAATAAAATATAGAGCCAAATAACAAAAGATTCTGAATAAAACATAAAATCAACTATAAGACATTCCATGATCCCGCCAAAAACTCCCTATGTCAGTGTCGTTAATCACAGATAATCTATACATATAATAAAAATGATGTTTCTGTATGTAATACCAAAATAATTTTTTTTTACTGATTGGGTGTGAAAGTATACACGCAACTGATAACAAAAATGCAATTTTTAAAATTTTTGTCGGTCTGTCTGTCTGTTTGTTCCGGCTAATCTCCGAAACGGCTGGACCGATTTTGACGGAAATTTCACTGGCAGATAGCGGACTTTATAAAAAGTAAGTTAAGCAATTTTTATTTATACTAGCTGTTAACCGTGGCTTCGCCCGCAACGTTATCTCCAAAACGGTTGGACTGATCGTCACAAAACTTTCACTGGCAGATATCTGACTTTACAAAAAGTAATTTAGGCGATTTTAGTTTATACTAGCTGTTAACCGTTCGCCCACAGTGCTTTCTCCAAAACGGTTAGACCGATTTTCACGGGACTTTTACTCGCAGATACCGATTATAAAACGTAATTTAATTTACACTAGCTGTTAACCGTGGTTTCACCCGCTGTGCTATCACCAAAACGTTTAGACCGATTTTCACTGGTAGATAGCGAACCTTATAAAAAATTATTGAGGTTATTCTATTTTAGACTAGCTGTTACCCGCGACTTTGTCTGCATGAACTTTAGCAAGATTTCAACTCGTTCTTTATTTTTAATAAGAGAAATAATTATCGGCTTATTGTTTATAATTCGACATTATAATTATTAATAACTTTAATGATATAGAGGTCTTCCTAATAAGATCTTAGGTTATACACGTATTACGTAAAGAGTTCCATAATTCAATTTATTGCGGAACAGACGAGCGTTTATTTTTTGTGTAGTCACAAAATCTTAATTATAATAATTAAATTAAATACATTAAATGTAATGTAAATCTTTCTAATAATATTTTAAGTTATTGTTTCATTAGTTTCTTATACAGTGTAAGTGAGCACTGAGGTAGTTATATGGTGGGTTGAAATTGCATGATTCACAAATGAATACGTGTATATCGGAATAAAGCCGCAAATAAAAGAATAAATGACAACACACAATTAATATACATAATAAATAATAGTTTAAAAAACTAAAAAAACACGCTTTCATAAAAAATCCAAGTAAAAAACAGAAAATAAAATTTAATAAATTTGGATTCAGAATAGTGTAAATTAGAAAGAAATGTATATTTTTGTAAAAAGTAACAAAAAAATGATAACTTTTTTTTAAGATTCAAGATTATTTTAACTTTTTTTTTCGGATTATTGCATTGTCATCGACCTTTGACAGGTAGGTGCAAAATTTGAATTAAATCTGATCGTTCAAAGTAGGACCAAATCGAGCTCAAAGGGCTCGGTTACATACATACATACAGGTGAAGCTAATAAAAGCGTGATAAAAAGAGAATTCCCATGTAACAAAACAATTTTTACGATAACAAAGTTGCAAGCATCAGCTAGTAAAAACATAAACTGGATCGATTTTCAATGTTAAAATTAATACCTAATCCCCAATACTTCGTCCAATTCATAAATGACAATATCGCGTGCCAATAGTCACAATATTTTATACAACATAATTACATAACAGGAATTGTCATAAATTGGTTTAATTATTTCAGTCCTTGAACTTAGAATTTATGGGTACTCAGGGGAATAACGTTTCCATAATTATTCTGGTATTTGTAAAATAGAGTATTTTATGCCAAGCGCTCTGAAAGTATTTTAACAAATAACGACATTTGTTGACAACAAAAGAAAAAAAGGTAACTAAGATTTAATCTCAACGTTACTGCACACTAATAAAGTCATTGATCACAATGACGCGGCCTAATGCAATTTACTTTCATAGTTTAAGTTATAAATAATTACAATAACATGCGATAATAAAAAGAAATTATACTTAGTAATTAATATCTTATTCTAAAATGATGAAAGTAGTTATTATTATAATGATCACACTGTGCTTGGTTGAACTTTCGCCAGTGTCAACAACTTCTACTATTATTTTATACAGTTATTAATAGTTCGATAATTAAAACCGTATTAAAATCCGCCGCCCCATTTCGAACAACTAAGGAAACACACACACAGAAACGAGAAGCAACTTTGTGTTATAATATTTTATAGTCAACAATAAACCTATGAGCATTTTATGGAATCGTTTTGTATGTCAGTGATGTCTTTTTATTATTTTATGTTTGGCAACCAATCTTCTCGTAGATTATTACTGCCATTGTTGAGTACGTAATAATACTACAAGTTTATCATTTCAAGGAATTACCAAGCTGTCTTGCTGAAACTTTCCGGGGAGTTTTTGTGGCAAGTAAGAATCCATGCTCCGTGGTATTATTTGCCATGTAATGTTCCCATTACTTTACTTGTACACAGTAACCAAACAAAATTACGTAAAGCACCACCAATATAACAATAATAAAATATAGAGCCAAATAACAAAAGATTCTGAATAAAACATAAAATCAACTATAAGACATTCCATGATCCCGCCAAAAACTCCCTATGTCAGTGTCGTTAATCACAGATAATCTATACATATAATAAAAATGATGTTTCTGTATGTAATACCAAAATAATTTTTTTTTACTGATTGGGTGTGAAAGTATACACGCAACTGATAACAAAAATGCAATTTTTAAAATTTTTGTCGGTCTGTCTGTCTGTTTGTTCCGGCTAATCTCCGAAACGGCTGGACCGATTTTGACGGAAATTTCACTGGCAGATAGCGGACTTTATAAAAAGTAAGTTAAGCAATTTTTATTTATACTAGCTGTTAACCGTGGCTTCGCCCGCAACGTTATCTCCAAAACGGTTGGACTGATCGTCACAAAACTTTCACTGGCAGATATCTGACTTTACAAAAAGTAATTTAGGCGATTTTAGTTTATACTAGCTGTTAACCGTTCGCCCACAGTGCTTTCTCCAAAACGGTTAGACCGATTTTCACGGGACTTTTACTCGCAGATACCGATTATAAAACGTAATTTAATTTACACTAGCTGTTAACCGTGGTTTCACCCGCTGTGCTATCACCAAAACGTTTAGACCGATTTTCACTGGTAGATAGCGAACCTTATAAAAAATTATTGAGGTTATTCTATTTTAGACTAGCTGTTACCCGCGACTTTGGCTGCATGAACTTTAGCAAGATTTCAACTCGTTCTTTATTTTTAATAAGAGAAATAATTATCGGCTTATTGTTTATAATTCGACATTATAATTATTAATAACTTTAATGATATAGAGGTCTTCCTAATAAGATCTTAGGTTATACACGTATTACGTAAAGAGTTCCATAATTCAATTTATTGCGGAACAGACGAGCGTTTATTTTTTGTGTAGTCACAAAATCTTAATTATAATAATTAAATTAAATACATTAAATGTAATGTAAATCTTTCTAATAATATTTTAAGTTATTGTTTCATTAGTTTCTTATACAGTGTAAGTGAGCACTGAGGTAGTTATATGGTGGGTTAAGGTTCTAAATATTTTGCTGATGACAAACCTCATTTGGCACGCTGTTAGTATTTATATATCTAATGTACACGTTACATGTTACTTTTAGTGGCGTGCGCGTCGTACGTACAATTGTCTTTCTATAATTCTCAGAATAACATAGTCTCACAATTTTATAATTTTTTAATACGATTTTAAAAAACAAGTCCAGAGCTGCGGGTACAGCTAGTAAAAAATATATTAAAATATAGCCTCTACATATATTACAAAAATAAACCTACTGTCATATTTTTATGTTCTGTAATTGTTATCAAGAAATAATTTTATATATAGAGAACAATTCCAAATTAATATCTTTTATCAACAGACATAAACTGCTCTTATATTAAGAAATAAAAATAAACTGAATTTGGTAATGTGTAGAATTACATTATTTTTGGAATACCTGTCTTACTTACTGTAAACCGACTTTAACCAACAATTATTAATTATTATTTTCATATATCTCTATCTAATGATAAATCTTTATACAATTAAGTCAAAACTACAGCCACAAAATAGTATAAAAATATATGAATCATTTAGTATTTCGAGATTGAAAAGAATATTGTTTAGCATTTTTTGTTATAAATGATCCTTAATGTGCAATTGTTGATTCATAAGTGTACGGCCAGAGAGAATATGCGTTCGGCGGGTAGTCCAGCGGGGCGTGGAGCGGCCGAGAGATCCGCTCGCGCGCCACTCAGGACACTAACCGTATGCGTATTAGTGCATCTGTTTGACACGAACGCCGCACGCTCCGCCCCGCTCGATTTAAGCGTCCACTCTGGCCGTACACTTATGACGAAATCTAAAGATGCTACAGAACCTTGAGAGTCTAAATATAGATTATTCTTATGCTAATTACCTTGCAGGGAGACAAACCAAAACAAAGAAATATGAATCATTGTATTTTTCTGAAACCACTGTACAAACCATATTTAATATTTATATGATACTATTTATGGTTTTGTTTATTATGTTTATATAAAATATATATAAAACAATGTACACTGTTTACTTCATAGACAAGAAACTACATAATTTTTTTAATATAAATTATAAACCCATCCATAACTATGACTTCATTAGAGTTACATGTAAGTTACATGTTATAAAATAAAGTACTCTGCCACGTCTGTTTGACTGTATATTCGGGATAAACTCAAAAACTACTGAAAGGATTTTCACCAGTATATAGAGTGATTCACGGAGAGGGTTTAAGTATAACATTTGTCAAGGTTTTTTTTTTAATTATCAGGGCGGGAATACGTCCTCCGGGCCCACTAGTCAGAGTATAATATTAAAGTCGCTTTATTTGTAACTAGCGACCGGTCCCTGCTTCACATGGATGCAAAATTGACATAAGTATTTAAATGATTTTAATCCACTTTTGGGGATATTTACAGTTCATCAAAGTTACAGAAGCTGTACAAGAAAACTAAGAATCTTTAGACAAGTAACTTTTTTTTTGTTGCTCATAATTTTAAATTCATGATATCTTCTAAGATGTTCGTTGAAATGGTACCCTGTGAAGGACAATTTTGATCTATATCTATGTAAACACTCTACATAGCTACGAGTGTTTAATTGAATAAGAATTAATAGTATATTGATCAAAATAATGTCCCAAATACCTATTACTTTCTAATAATATGTAAAGAAGTAAAATGATTACAGTGGATTAATATTAAGAGAGGAAGATATACCACCCAGTACTTTTCTGTAGATACTTTTAACAATTCTGTACCACATCATTTTAATGTATATGAATATATTAATGATGCCTTAAAAATTCCGATTTTTTGCCCTCCATACAAAACAGGTTACATCACATTTGCCAGTTGTCTAATTGGCTTAGTCGCTTTATAAAGAAATTCAGTCAGAATTCATACTAGTAACCTATAATCTTATCAGGCAACCTATCACACAATAATTAAATAAATAATTATTATTTAAATTACTTTATAACAAAACTTTCCCTAATCTCTATGCTAAAACTAAAAAAAATATTAATTACTATTTAAAATAACTGTAAATAAACACCTTCAAAAGAATCATTAGATGAGGTGCAATATTTTAACTAGCTATGCTTGTCCCTGAAAAATCTGCCACATGTCTGGGACCTCCATCTGCACACTGCTGAATTAATAATTCATACTTTTTGACATACACTTTGTATAATAATTGCTATGCTTCTGCTTGTGGCAATACCTTCCTAAAAAAATAGTCTAAAAAAATTAAAAATAAATAAAAAAAAAGCAATATTTTAAGCTTTCTAATGTTAGAATCTATATAAATATACTAGTTCCGTGAAGCTGTTAAGACCTTGCTGGGTCAATAGGGCAGTCAGTTCGGGGAAAAGTAAATAAATAAATTACTGTATGTACATGCCTTACTTCAGAATGACTGCATTTTTTTGGGCTAGTTTTTTCTTTGTTGTGTGTGCCATTGTCAGATGAAATGCATTGTTTATTATTTAACATATGTTGAAGGGACTACACTATTATTCTTGTATTCTTATATTCAACATCAAATAGAGAATTGTTTTAAAGAAATAAATGGCTATTGTATTGTTTTACAGGTAAAAAGAATACAGATGTTGAACTTGGGGTAGCCCCTAGTAATGAATAGCGGGTTATTATGATGCAAAAAAGAACTAACATAGATTTAGAAAGTATGTTTCTTAGATTAAAATTTAAAAAATAAAGTCTGTGATGATTAATTTGCTATAAATATTGTTATAAACATAAATGCATTGAAATGTATCACCTGTAGTGCCTATATTGTTAGCGTATAACAACTCTTGTTAATAAACATATTAAGAAGGTTATCTGTAGTAATTTAATAATGTTTAGGTAGTAATCTGTATTAATTTAATAATTTAGTAACCTGTGTATTGGAAAGTTTGAAGTTTTATAAAATAATATATTGCATTTGTTATTGCAGTACATACAACACAGAATTGTTTTATAAATTTATAAAATATATTTATATATAATGTAGCACAGGAATTTCAATTTGCATATGCAGATCATATATCACTTAAGTGATAACATAGTTATCAGTGAAATACTTTCGTTTATACAGAACAAATTAGATGTTATGGATATAATGTAGCACAGGAATTTCAATTTGTATATGCAGATCATATATCACTTATGTACTAAAAATATTCGAAAATATCTAACACCGCTGTCAAAGTTTGGTCTGCGTTTGTTTCTGTTGCGTTTTGTGCACTATACCACAGACGTCAAACACAAAAAATATATTGAAATAAAACTATATTCTCAACAATAAAAAAGTAAGAAATCATTACAAAATAAATATGTTACATAAAATTAGCCATTTTTCATTTAATATACGAATTTATTCTAATTTAGATTTCAATTCAAAAACAAAATTAAAAACAAAGGTATCTCACAGTAGGCGTTAAAAGTTATAGGAATGTCTTTAACAACTCCTAACAATAATTCAGAAAACGAATAGTTACTGATGTCTATGAAGGACTAGTTGAATATAGGAACCGGGCATAAGAGACACAGACACAAATTAACAAAATCAAACTTTAATTAGATTGTCTATTGTATCTTAAACAATATGTATCTAAGTTGGCCTATATGTATATTTGTGGGAAACATACAATAACTCCGTCTGAACACACATTAATTATCTTCGTTTTCGAATTACATTTTTTAATCGGTCTTCCTCGTTTATGACACTATCTGCCACAGACAGCGCACACTCTGTATCTACATGACATTGGCGGAATTGTGGATTGCTTACACATGGCCCCATAAAGTAAAAAAGAGGGAGAGAGTTCAGAGATTTTCAAAAATATTTACAGAATTGACAGAGTTGTAATTTTATATAATTGCATGGTCAAATTCTAAAGATAATATTTGTTCCAACCATCTTCATTACCATAACCATGTGAACCCAGGACAAGTGGACAATATATAATAGGACGCATATTTAATTTCAACTAGCTCTTTAAAAGTCGATTAAAACGAAAGGCCAACAATATTTAATTCTTTTGAAAGTATGTATAAGGAGCACTATCATATCAAGAAATCAAAATAATATACATTACATCCTACTCTATAAAGAAACTTGTTTCTTGTGTCGAGAATGTATTTTGAACTGTAGTGCAAACATGAGATTAGATGTAGAGAAATAATAGAACTTACAGCTATCATTCCCATCAGCGGTGTCTGTTGTCTCGGCACCTCGAAGGGCAAAGGAGAGAGCATCGTGTCGGTTCCTGAATGCTTTGAACCTTGCTAGCTTATACTTCTTGACCAGATCCATAGCTTCAGACTTGTTCTTATAAACATGTAATGCCTCTGTAAATAAAACACTTTTGTTTACATTTATGCATGATCCTTTGTTACAAAATATGTATAGTCAGACAGTCTGTCAGGGAAACCAATGTTTTGTGTCACTGTGACTATTTCTTCGGGCAGAGCTTCACCTTACAATAACGTCGACATAGAAGTGCATATAGATCAACATCTTGCCTTTTATATGCAAAGTTGTGGAAATCAAAGCAATTACCATTTACTTAAATTTCCTCAAAATAACTTAGTAACACAAAAATAATAAAGGATCAAAAATTATTGTCATTTAAATAATACTGAATATAATCCTTCTTATTTAGGAAAAGAATTGAAGTATCCCTAATATGGTACTGCTAGTGTTAATGGTCTGGTTTGTTGTAGTCTAGTTTCTCGGACATGTCGTAACTCAACTGGAAGTAGACAATAACACCTTATAATGTAAAGAAACCCCTATTCTCTTCCCACCTCCACAATTTTACACCTCCACACACGTGCACGCATTCACGCTTACACATGCAAGTGGAAGGGTTTTATCTTTTTTCCCTTATCAAACTGAAATAGTTTAGAATATTATCTGATAGGAAATATATATAAGAGTTGTTGAGTTATGTATGCTTGGTACACATATATGTTTCAACAACTCATATATGTATGAATAGTTAGCTTAGCTTACATAGGTCGCGAATTGCATGTATCAGGCAACAGCCAAAGCCGAGGTGTGCCATGCACCCTTGAGCTAGTTGTCAAAATAAAATCGGCTGAGTGCCATAAGCGCTCGCCTTAGTAGTCCGGTGAGCTGTTGTTGTATGAAGCTGTTAAGACCTTGCTATAGCATAGTCAGTTCGGAAAAAAAAATAGTACAATACACATTGAAATCAGAACCTTCTGATCTGAAGAGCGAGAGATCCTGTAATAATTATTTCTGTACAAAGTGTCTCAATTAACATTTTCACTGTATACCTTGAATAAATATATTTAAGATCTCTGTATCATAATTGTATCCATGTTTGGGTCTAGTTTTCCTTAAATGATAATTTTGTAACAAGCATTTTTACTTTAATTCAATAACTGAAAATTAGGTAAGATATAATGTCAATGTCTATAAGTTGAACATTAATATATTTTTTTTATAACATAGGAAGTAATGGAATATATAGGTCACATGTAGTTTAAGTGAACACCTTCCATAGACACTAGCAACACCAGAGGAGTCATGACTGCATTGCCAGCCAGTGTATGGGAGGTAATGGGACAGGAAAGGGGGAGGGAAGGTGGACCTCCAACACTCTCACTGACCGAATGAAAGAAAACTATGGAAGCACTGTTACTTCATGTCGGTTTTCTGTGAGAGGGTGGTACTACCCCGGGTGAGCTGACCCATTCATGCTGAAATCAGTAAACAGCTTCAGCGAGGCTTTTTTTATTATTTTTTTCTTGTTGTTAACAGTTTCAACAGCCTAAGACTTTCGGTTCTATATATAAAGTATATCCACAACATTTATTTTACAAAATTGTATTTTGTGACTTTTTCACTAAACTGGTTTGTTGTGAAAATCTTAAAATGATAATTTCAGAGGCCATAATATAGCCCATATGATTATTTATAGATAAGATTAGGAATTAATATATCAGAGGAAGTTTGAAAATAGCACCAGTGCCAGAGAAGTTGAGGATTAATGAAAGAGGTTAGCATGGTGGTGGTAGTGAGCAGAGATGAAGACCATGTAACTAGAGAAGCTTTGAGTATGTTGGTGAATGGCTATAAGAGTAGAGGAAGACCGAAAGGTATGTTTGGATTGTGTGAAAAATTATATGTGTAAAAAGTGTAGATGCTAAGATGACATGTGATAGGCGAGAGTGGAAAAGGAAAACATGTTGTGCCAACCCTACTTAGGTGGGATAGAGTAAGAAGATGATGATGATAAATTTTAGATGCATTTTAAATCGGAAAATGATAGCAGAAAATCAAAGAAAGTACTTGAAAACACGGAAATGACATAAATATCTTTTGACCTACATGTTTATCAATATGATATAGAGATAAGCATTACAAACAAATAAAATGAAATAAAAATCGTATTAAAAATTACCTTCATCTGGGCCTTTCTTAATTTCGCAGGGTATATAAACGCCATAGTAAGTCGTAGGTGATTCCATTGGTGTAGGACATTCCGGTGTACTGTTCTTTCTACCTAAGGAGTCCAGTCGAAGTAGCCTACTAAATAAACCTATAGCACCATCTTTCTTCCCGTTAGGGGATACAGACAACTCTTCTTTCATACCTCCTATGTCTTTATTACATTCTGGTATTATCACAGCCTTCGACATCTCTACAAATGGTAAACAATAAACATAAGGTTGTTTTGATTATGACGCTATACTCGCTCGTAGACAAATTTAAAACGCACCGCTTATAATTCAACTTGTGTCACAAAGATATCATTTTTAAATCATTACATAATATATCAATATATTAGCACATGTTTTGATACACTCACTGTACTCAAGAAGACAGAAATAATTTTAAACAATACAAAACTAAAATGCGTTGGTAAACGGTGGAATCTGGATGACGTTTTGACACTTTTGACATTATACATTTTTAGAGATACGTTTGCACCACAGATAAATAAAAGAAATTTAACCGAATATACCTGCAATATAATCGATATAATATTTAAAATACCTATCATTCAATAAATCGTGGTAATGATGTAGGTACCTTATACAACAGAATTTCATTTTTAAACTGTTAATTGCTTTACGGTACTTCTGTAAAATATACATTATGCTTTTAACAGTTTCATAAATTTTCTTCGTGTGAAAGGATATGATAATGAATATATGTATATAGAAGAGCATAACATCTCTTGGAAGAAAGAAAAAAATATTCCGTGATAACATCTAACCTCTTTACAAATTCAAACTCAAAGAATAGAAATATAATACTGCTAGCAAAGGATAAACTTATTTTATTACTTACTAGCTTCTGTCCACGACTTCGTCTGCGTGGAATAGTTACTTTGGGCTAACACTAACACGCAGTGGAAGCTCTCAAAAGGAAAAAAAAAACGATTTTGAAACATTTTTCATTAGTCCTCTGCTCCTATTGGTTTTAGCATAATGATATATAGCGTATAGTCTTCCTCGGTAATGAGCTATCTAACACTGAAAGAAATCTTCAAATCGGACCAGTAATTCCTGAGATTAGCGCGTTCAACCAAATAAGCCCTTCAACTTTATAGTATTAGTGTAGATTACCACTCTTCTCTCGTACTTAAATCGAGCCGTCATTGAAATCAAAATAACTTTTGATAGTTTGGACCGATTGTAATGAAACAAAGATTAAGTTACTCTCTAAGATATGCTTTATGATTTTCTTTGTGAGATTTTATTATATACCTCGTACTTTAGCAGTGATGCGTGTTCATACAAACAGACAGACATTAGTCTAGTCAACAAGTTCAAAAACGTGATAAATAGAGATAAAAGTCCTAAAAATATGAGCGATAGCTCATTCGATTCGGAATCACCTCTAGAAAAATGTTTTTCAAGGGTTTTGGGGCAGGTAAAAAATTGCAATAGTTTTTAGATATTTCATTTTGCAATAGTTATAAAAAATCATAATTAACAAATTAATAAATTTTTATGAACTTTTATCGCAGGATCTTATGAAGTATATATACCGCAAGGGCTCCACGAAGTTTAAAATTTATAAGCCAATTATTTATACCTTTTATCCCATTACTTATGCCAACGGAGATTGGGAAAAAATCTGTTAATTAACAATTGTTAACTTTTGAAAAATGGTGATAAACTTTTTTTTCTACGGGGCTCGATTCATTCAAGTGTTCAGAAGCAATTATAATTTTTCAAATTTTTAAAATTGCTTAAATGTTCACATTTTTTGAGTTATTAACGAAAAACTAAATATCATTTTTTTTTTTCATCTTATTTTGTTAATAACAATTGCAATTTTTTACCTGCCCCAAAAACCTTCAAAAACACTTTTCTAGAGGTGATTCCGAATCGAATGAGCTATCGCTCATATTTTTAGGACCTTTATATCTATATATCACGTTTTTGAACTTGTTGACTAGAATATTAACCATTATAAATATCTTGTTTAATAACATTTTTTTAGTAGTTTCAGTTTTCGGACTAACAAAATATATAGCATTTGCGTATGTTAAATCAAAGTTTTAAATATATCTATTAAAAGGAAAGCTTTCTTTTGTTGTATGAAATGTTATTTAAGCTTTACATGTAATTTAAAAGTAAAAGGTTGCTACTTATCATTACACAGTATAAAACAAAGTCTCCTACCGCGTCTGTCTGTTCGCGATAAACTCAAAAACTAATGAACAGATTTTGAAGCGGTTTTCACCAGTGGATAAAGTAATTCATGAGGCACATTTTGGTATATAATTTGTCAAGGATTTTTTTTTTTAAATCAGCGGGGACAACGTCTTCCGGGCCCGCTAGTTATCTATATAAATAAAACACGAAATTAAAAAGAAATACAAGCTATTGTCTGACACACTGGAATTTTAGTAACTAACCTTAACAAACTTCAATAGTGTGACTGAAAAGTTGTTAATTCTTTAAAAAAAGTGGTAGACATAATTTTTTTTAATTGAGTAGATATAGGTAATGAAGAAATTCAGCATTTAACCCTTTATATCGCAATAAAATATTTTAAAATAAAAAGATGCTTTTAGGGTAGTATTTCAATAATAAAAAATACGTATTTTTTTATTTATCAAAAATTTTAATTCATTATCTTTTAAAATAAAAAAAGGGTTTGTGCCATGAGGGGAACATTGTAGCAATATGTTCCTCCACTTCTAAGTATGGAATTCGTTGAAGCAATTATTTTGTTAATTCTTTTATTACATAGTGTAACTCCACATCTTTCACAAATGGTTTCCGATTTTCTAGAGTACTTAGGAAATTTGCATCGGATCCATTTTTTGACGCATACTGTCCAGTGATCTACTTGATTTTGGCGCACAACTGCTGGGGACATAACTTAAAAGCTGGACCTTTGCGATTCTTAGCTTGGATCTCGACGTCGACGCTTCGGCGCTGTCAGAGTGCTTTTATCCCCATCTTACAGAGTAGCAAACCAATATCTTCTCAAAAATCAGCGAAGCCAGCAGTGGGCCTTTAGTATTGTTAGTTTTATAAACCATTTTGTATAATATCCAAGTTTTGAACACTGCAAGGTCAAGAAAATGCTAAAACATCCAAACCGGCCATCTTCTACTTCGTAGTTTTGTTTTGTATGTACCCCTAATACTATGAATGAGATCAACACCACCCATATGGCAGTTACATTCTTCCACAGAATCGTCTGATTTTTTCAATTTGTTTACCGACATTGTATCTTTTACTAAAAGTGGTCCTACATTGCCTCTACAATGTTTCATCACTCTTGGAAGTTGCATCAACGACATAATAAAAACTAGACCAATAAATTATTGGATCTCAGGTTCTGTGATTCGGTATGCCATATTTGCATCTTTTGTATCATGTAAAGATTAGTGTCTGTCTAGCGATTTTTTCAAACAGTTCTTTGAGAATTATGTAAAAAAGAACTGTGTCAAACTATTAACTTCTACGAACTCTGTTGATAAGCTTTCGTCACCTGTACAACTGGTTTGCTGCTTATTTTGGCTGAAGATTCTTTTTTTCATTCTAGTTTCAATTGCCGCTTAGTTTGATTGCGTCCTGAAGATTTCAAGGCCAGATATTGGTCATAGTTTAGGTAGAATATTGAAGAACCTGTTAGTTGGGAAGCACTGCTAGAATTCTCAATTTTTTCAATGGTGATGTCAATATCAACTTTCATTTCATCAACTTCCTCAAAGTCATTAATTGCCAATGGCACCTCCAAACCCGGGACAAAATCAAGATCGGCAAGCTATCATCATCACTCAAATCCATACACACTTACGGCATTAACATTAACGGTAAACGCCTCAATCATCTGAGATTCGCAGACGATATAGTCCTACTAGAAGAAGATCCTATTATACTAGAGCACATGGTCAATGATCTAGAGAAAAAGAGCAGAGTTGTAGGCTTAGAAATAAACATAAATAAAACCAAACTAATGACTAACTCTACAGAAATCAAAATAGAGGTCAATGGAACTAAGATTGAATACGCGACAGAATATGTCTACCTTGGACAAATTATATCTCCTGAGGACCCAATGTCCAGAGAAATAAACAAAAGAATAGCTTCAGGCTGGAAAAAATATTGGTCCCTAAAAGAAATAATGAAGAACAAAGATCTAAGCATGAATATCAAAAGAAAGACTTTCAATATTTGCATTCTTCCATGCATGACATACGGCTGCGAAACATGGGCACTAACAGAAAAGCACAGACAAAAACTAGTTAATACACAAAGAGCAATGGAACGAAGCATCTTGGGAGTCAGACTTAGTGATAAAATTAGTAATTTGGAAATTCGGAGCAAAACGAAAGTAATAGATATAGTCGCTCGTATCGAACATCTGAAATGGACATGGGCGGGACATATGTTGCGCTGCAAACTGAATAAATGGAGTAAGCTAATCACCCTATGGTACCCAAGGGAGAGCACGAGAAAACAAGGACGTCCGAGAATAAGATGGAGCGACGACATCCGCTCAACCTTGGGTCCTAATTGGACCAGAGTCGCAGGTGACAGGGATCAATGGAGAGAGCTGGAGGAGGCCTATGCCAAGAGGCACACCGAAGTGCGAGATATTATTTAGTAAACAAACCATTTTAAAAATAACTTGTTTCGTGAACTTTGTAGCATTTTCGGAAATAAAAAGGCTTTATTATTATTAATTACACAATGTGCCAGAAGGGGTACAAACACATAATGGCAATTATTTTCAAAATTTCTGAATATAATGCAATAACAACAATAAATAGCAAAGAATATATCCTTACCTTATGAATACAGACCACAAATACAAAGTTTTTACATTTTAAATATTTTTCATCTATTTTCAAAACTCTATAAAGACACATATTTCACGACACTGCAACAAGTTTGAACAGGTTGTTTAGTTATGAAAAAGTACAGCATTTAGAATATGAATTTATACTAACAACTAAAGAGCGGTATGTGCCAAGGCGGGAACGTTATTCTATATCCAAAAAAATAATTTGCCTTACATTTTATATGGAAAAAATTGGTATGTTCCAGTACTGTCCCAGGGTGATATAAAGGGTTAATTAATAAAACTTTGATTTGAACATGAAAAGATTGGAAGATTCAAATCAAAAGATTACATTTCCACAAAATAATATTAATATCAAATAAATAAAACAAATTACAAAATTATGTCATTTATTATTAATTAGTCTTACGTATTACTTCCTTTTTTTAGATTTACTAGGTACAGGAATCGATTGCAATGCCTTGTTAATACAAAATGCATATAAATTAGCATTGATTGATTTCAAAGTATCTATTTCTTTATTTGCTTGCTCTTTTGATTTGTCAACTATCTCATTTACATTATAGTCAGCATATTCCACATCATTTTGAAATTCATTCCAAAAGTCAATTTTTTTGTTAACAATTACTTCTAATTCAGTTGCTTCATCTGCATCTTTTTCTAAGGTTCTTTCTAAGCTATGAAGAATTATATTTGGAGAAAAATCTTGTTTGTAAATATTGGGGTAATTTAATGTGAAGAATGCATTGGTGATAGGTCCTTTATGACGTAATATTCTGATTGGCTGTCTACTTGGTATATGCCATAAAATAACTTGTTCATCAACAGATCCAGACATTAAAGTTTCACCATCCAATGAAACACACAAGCATGTTATCAGTTTTGTGTGCGATTGAAATGTTGTTGAAAGTGTCTCAGTATTTACTAATTGGTCTCTATTCCGAGATGGATTTATTAAACTTAACTGATGAATATTTCCTTCTGTGGTACCAATAAATACATTTAATTCTAATACATCCATAATAACTGAAGTGAGTGCGACATCAAATACAAGGTTCAAC
Organism: Antheraea pernyi; assembly: GCA_015888305.1. NCBI lineage: Eukaryota > Metazoa > Arthropoda > Insecta > Lepidoptera > Saturniidae > Antheraea > Antheraea pernyi. Next base: position 58,426 of record MU159316.1, on the reverse strand, counting down.
AGCATCTCTCCCGATGCAAGATCGTATATCTTACAAGTTCTATCACTAGATACTGTACATAAACGACCATGCATTCCTGTTTTGCTTAAACATAAATCTGTCACTGGGAGCGAGTGATCAGAAAAAATATATACTGGGTCATGTTGACCTGCTGATGTTTGTACCACAAGATCTACTTCAGGATTAGCTGCAACTGTTGACAAAGCCCATACCATAACCATTCCATCTTCAGCAGCCGACACAAAATACTTCCCGTCTGGGGTGAATTTTAAAAGTACGACTTTCTGATAGTGTCTATTTATGATCGCAAGGAGATTACCAGACGCCAGTTGCCACAGATATATTTTTTCATCAATTCCCGCTATAATATAAGAACCATCTCTGGTTATAGCTAAGGCATTTGTTTTACCTGGCAGAATGAATCTTATACCTTGGACAGTTTGATGTGAATTTAGTGGCCAAATGTGCAAGACAGGTTTTGTCTTTTCAACAGCTGCTAAATAATCATTGCCAACAAAAGTTAAAGTTTTTGATTCAGCAGTTCCACCGCCTTTGTAAGTCATTAAAGTAGTGCCGGTGTGTGGGTCCCATACGCAACTAGTCCATAAAGTGTTATTAGAATCACATGTCACTAAAACTTCTAACAGAGTGGACATTTTTATTACTGATTCCTTATAAAAAAAATATGAAAATAAGACATGCGGTATCTAGCAGTTTTACGATTTGAAGTTTGACATTTTTGAATAGGGTTGCCTACATTAGTTCTTTTAAAAAAGCTGAGATAATTTCTTATTATAAAAACGGAATACGTATTGGATACTTTGGATAATCTAAAACTGGGAATGTTATTATTGTTTAGCATCAAAACAACAAAAATTATTCATAAAATTATATATTTACTTACAAGATATAGAATAAAAATCGTTGGCACACAAATAAAATTAAATGTCGCCAACTTGAAGACAGTTATTACATGACTCGTAGCATCACCAGCGCAGCGCAGCTTCTCATCTGCCAGTTTCAATCAAAAAGTATATTATGAGATAATGACTTCCATACATAAAGATTCGAACCATTATTTTATATAGAACGATTTCTCCATATAGCTTGATATTAAACATTTTTATGGTACACTAAATTGCTCCTTGGTTTATTTCAAATTTGTTTACAAGGTAGTAAGAAGACGATAAGTCTGTAAGAAGTGTTTTCTTTAATAAAGTTCTGTCAACACTACTTATTTCTTTTATTTATAGATATTGATCGAATAACCTTTTTGTACACGCATAATATTTAGTACATACAATCTAAATACCGTGGAAGAAAGATACACGATCATTTAATTCGACTGAGATCCGTGTTTTACATTTCACTTTCAACTTGTAATAAAATTAATTATGAGACAATGTATTATAAGTAATTTTATTTATAATATCATTGTTATGATAATGATGTAAAAGTGGTTATTGTAAATTATTTATTTCATTGAGTCACTTTATGGTATTGCTTATTTTTTTGGTAATTTCTATTCTGATAATATAAAACATTTGTTTTAGGTAAAATATTGCAGTAAAATATAATAGTAGGAACCTACATAGTCATTTAATGAAGATTTAAATTACTTGTACCATAATTATTTTCACATATTATCTAAGGACTACGAAATAAATGTACATAAAATGTAATGTAATACTATATATATATTACAACTTTACCTGCCAATAAAAATATGCTTCATAAAATATTTAATTATATAAATTGGTTCAGTGGTTTCCAAATAAAAAATTAAAACTAACAATAAGCATTTTAAAATATGTAAGAATTTGTGAGCACTACAGACATTTATATTTACACACAGCATTTCTTACATTTGACACGTCTCTTTCACAAGATAGGCAAATCTTTTTTATTACCCACCTACTTGGTCCCATAGCAGTATTTATTTCTGAACTTAAAAATTAAGACGTAGCATCTGTATGACATTAAAATCAAGGAATGAATAAGTAAACAATTACTTAGAAATTGCTCGAATAAAATATTTTTATACAGTTTTTTAATCTGTCCTTAACTGCTAGAACGCTGCATCTGCAATACATTAGTTTGGTTCGTCAGCTATCATAAGAGTGACAGAGTTGGCATATAAACTTAAGAACGTTGCTTGAAAGCCAATAGGAGTAAATGTATTGCTAGTTTACATATTCTAACCAATAGTAAAGTTGTAGCAATTTCATGGTTTTCAGTTATTGGTTACATAGTGTGATGCGTGTAGAGAACTCTTGGAAGTTATTGCGTTAAAAGAATAATACAGTTCTGTGATTGCGTTTAGTTACTGTGTTCAAGATTTATCAACATGTTCAAAAAGTAAGTATTTCATAATATTTAGGGTTTACCACTTTATTCAATAAATCATTTTGCGTAGACTAATGTCGATCCTCATTTACAGGTTATAAAGTTTTTCATACGCTATTCTTCAATTGGTTGAATTATTGACGTTTTTCTTTTCCAACCAATCGGAGCGCTATCGTATTATTTCACTTTGCAATTTAATCTAGGGATGTTCCCGTATAAATATACACACTTGTGTTTATTATATTCGTACGTATTATTTTGAAAATGTTTTATACAATTTTATTAATTATTTATTGTAAAGTGGTAAATCCTTAGAATTTTTTAGGTTTAGTTCATAGTAGATGAATGTAGTCGAGACTTTGATGACAAAACTAAAAACTTTAATTTTTATTTTGATTCAAATAGTGAAACGAAAGTATACCTTAATATCATTGTCTTGCTGATTTTGTATACAACATCGCTAACCTGTGACAACACTAACTAATTAAAACACCTATGAGTATCTTTGATTTTAAACGCCAACAAGACACCGGTTCTTTAATTTTTTAATGCGTCAGGGTTGTGTGCCTTCTTTTGTTACCGCAATTGTTCGGGTTTACTCATGACTCAATGTTTTCTTCACCATTAGATGAAGACTACGAAAAATTTACAACTGTATTCGGTTGTGTGTACCAAAAGGAAACTGGAATTCATTCTTCGCAAATGTTTCTCGATCATCATCATTATCAGTTTTATCGAATTAAGCAAAAATTTTTCAAATACGATAGTACATTTTTTTTAAATCTCCAATTTTATTTAAAACTTTATTTTTAACCATTTTATATGTCTTGTGTTGTAAAGAATCCCTATTCGACTTACTGTATTAGGATCTGTATGAAAATGTTATATCGGCTAGATAGATTTTGTTAGAGTAGGTAGGGTTAGACTTTAATGCGATAAAATAAATTTAATATTCAGTAAACCAAAGTATGTTAAGTATTAATATAATTATGTGTTGTTTTAATTAATTATTTTTGCTATTCTTATCCTTTATATTACATTTCATTTAATACTATTAAGATGTTTTAAATAGTCTGTTAATATCTAGGCACTAGAATAACGCTTACGTGTTAATTTTTTTTTTCTTAAAGATGACACCTATGCGGATAAAGTTTAAAAGTAAACCATGAAAATGGAAAATATTTCTATCCTTAGAATGTTTTACGTGAAACTATTACATTTAGTACACGTAACCAAAATTGCCAGTAACTGTAATACTTTTGTTGTAATATAAATGTTATTGTAGTAATTTCGCATCACTACGTGAAGGCTGAGTAAAGCGTCCATACAAAGTGTGAGTGAGATGGGCTGATTGAGAAAATGGTGAATGTTTGTCAGTTTAGTAATTCAGTTCATTTTTACAGCTGTTAGTGATCGAGTCTGTTGTGGAGTTGTAGCATATCGATAAATTATATACAACTTACTCTTCGTGTTTGTGATACGATCTGTGTAAATACAGCCGATGTGAATAATTTAAATACATAAAATTGATAAATTTCGAATATAGCGTTTTTTTAATTTTCGTGACGTAATATAACTGTTCGTGTACGCTAACAAAGGTCGCAGCGGCCGATGGTTGTCGCTTTCACTACTTGGTTCGCTTGACGGCGACGAAGATGTGGGAAATCGACTCTGACACGTCTCGCAGCGCGTCCTCGGACGGGCTGCGACGACGACAGGCATGGGACCCCGAATCGGAAAGCCTCGCTTCGCAAATGGATGACCTCGATGAAGTGCTGGCTGAAGAAGAGGAAGGTTGCCCGTTGCCTTCCACGCCTGAAGATCAACATTTACTCGACGCTGAAATGGCAGAAGTGTTAAAGGCTGGTGTGTTGTCGGACGAGATCGATTTAGGGGCACTAGCACATAACGCGGCCGAGCAAGCTGAGGAATTTGTTCGTAAAGTATGGGAGGCTTCCTGGAACGTGTGCCACTTCAGGCACCTGCCACGTTGGTTGCAAGACAACGACTACCTTCACAAAGGTCATAGACCTCCGTTGCCTTCATTCAGTGCGTGTTTTGCCTCAATATTTCGCATCCATACGGAAACAGGCAACATCTGGACCCATCTACTCGGTTGCGTCGCATTTATAGGAGTCGCCATATACTTCTTGTCGCGGCCAGCAATCGAAATCCAGATGCAGGAGAAAATGATTTTCGGAGTGTTTTTCATAGGCGCTATAGTCTGCCTTGGGTTCTCTTTTGCTTATCACACCCTCTACTGCCACTCGGAGATGGTTGGAAAATTATTCTCAAAACTGGACTATTGCGGTATAGCTTTATTAATAATGGGGTCCTTTGTACCATGGTTATATTACAGTTTCTATTGTCACTACAGACCAAAAATAATCTATTTATCTGTAGTGATAGTTTTAGGAATACTGTCTATAATAGTATCGCTTTGGGACAGGTTTTCGGAACCTCGACTAAGGCCTCTCCGGGCTGGAGTGTTCATGGGTTTTGGTCTCTCGGGTATAGTGCCCGCTATTCATTATGGTATCACCGAGGGCTGGTTCAGTCAAGTTAGCAAAGCATCTTTAGGCTGGCTGGTGTTAATGGGCTTGTTGTACATATTAGGGGCAATGTTCTATGCATTGCGTGTTCCAGAGCGTTGGTTTCCCGGGAAATGTGATATCTGGTTTCAATCTCATCAAATATTCCACGTTCTTGTGATTGTGGCAGCGTTTGTGCACTATCATGGTATCAGTGAACTGGCATCATATCGTGTGACAGTTGGGGAATGCTCTATGCCTCCATCATCAATTGCATTCTAGCCCCCTTATACCAAAATGTGATAATAGACCATAGATAAATTTTAGTAGAACTACAAGCGTACAGAAGCTTCACTATATTTTTTAAACATGTTCTTTGTAAAAAGGATTTGTATGTTTTTTAACTGAACAGGAGTCATTTTTATGACATATTCAAAATTTGGTATGGGTAAACTCGCAGACTAATATCGAACAAGTAAATTATTACAATTATTATATCACATTTGTTTATAAGGCGGGACAAAATATTGTTTCTATTTTAAAGTTATTGTTTATTTATTTCTTTGAATAACATTAGTCTTTTTATAGTTCAATTTTTAATTTTCAAGCACATCTTGCACTGTAACATAAGAAAATAGAAATGTTTTTGAATTTTTACATTTTATTAGCAAATTATGACAGTTTTTTTAGCTGTCCTGAAATTTGTACTTAATTCATTTGTTTTATGATTGCTCGGTTCCTGGCACTAAAATTTAAGAACATTGTTAAATAATCTAGATATAGTTAGATCAGACTAGTAATTCAGTTTTATTTACATGTTATATTTCATTGTGCTCTCATATCAAATCCACACAAGCATATGTATATTTAAAAAAGGTACTTCTGTATAACATGTCAGTCATAAGGTCATAACTGTATATGATCATTATAAGCATTCCTGTTTTTTTTTGCTTTGCATAACATGTTGATTTAATGTGGTAGATTTCTTTTGTTCATATATCAAGTTTTTTCAATCAGTTGAATCTCATAAAGGTATGGCTGGTTGCTTTGTTTTTTTTTTTATCTCAAAGAAATTGTTAGTAACATAATTAGTGTGTAATTTAAGATAAATTATTAAGGAAATAGAAGATAATTACTTGCATTGTGATGTAAAGTGGATCACTAATCTTATTTAATGTTATTCAGAAGTTTATTTTCTTATATTGGATTATTTTTACCATATAACTACTACAAATTCAAACAACATTCCATCATTCTACATATTATATTCTATAGTTTGAATTAATATATTTTTAAATAAACAAACTTCACTTTATTTTTAGTCTGTGGTCTTCTATATAATTAATTACATTAATGCTATTATACATAGGTACATATTCTAAATTGTTATAAGTGTTCATAAATGTAAAAAAAAAATAAGAAAAACATAAAGAAAAAAATTTGTTTTAGGTACATATATTTAAAATTGAAGCCTATTGTCTTTATATTGATATGTTGAATGGAATACAAAGCTTAATAGTTAATTAAATTTAATAGTATGTGGAAGTGGCAAAAAAATCTTATAAAAATATGGAAGAGAATGTCTTTATTTTAATTAAAAATAAGTGTTGAAAATAAAATTTATTGTTTTCCTTAAAATAATTCAGAGATCCAACATTCATATCAAAATATTAAAATCGGGATTGGACTGATGACTACTTTAAGACAATATTTTTGACTATTCTGGTTTTGTTATATCTGTTGTACTGTACATTTTATCGAATAATTAATTATCAAATAATTAATTTACAGTTGAATTGTTAATGAAGTTTGGTTTAAAATATAAATTGTCACTAGTAGTATAAACCATACAATAGATTTGATTTTTCATTATTTTTAATGGTTGCTAAGGAACCTGCTTCTATTTTCATTGTTCTTGTAATATTTGTTATTAATTATTTTTGTTTTTCTTTGGTGAGATTAAAACTACACAATAAAATTATAATCAAATCTGGACTGCCTTTTGATTTATGTGTAACACTAACATTTAAAATTATTGTATATTAAGGTAGTTGAATAAGAGCATAAACAAAATTAAATTGTTTAAAATAAATACTATAGTTTCAAGGATTCCCTGAATCGCCACTCTTATGGGCTAAAGTAATCTTTAAAGATTCGTGTCTACTACAGCTGTTTATAAATGGTAACCGACGTTGTAAAAACGGTTATTTCGTTTATTTATAGAAATGCCTTCAAATTAAAAACAAATAACATATTTTCATATAGTACTACTAGCTGGCTCGCCGGACGTTGTCCCGCTCTGATAATAAAAAACCTTGACAAATTACATTAAAACCTTCCTCATAAATCACTTTATCTAAAGGTAAAACCGGAGCATGAAAATCTGTTCAGTAGTATTTGAGTTTATTGCGAACAGACATACTTAGCAGATAACTTTATTATATAATATGTAGTGATCATTATTTATTATATTTCTTAATATTATTATTTTTATATAATTATGTAATACATTATAAATACTTATATTCTATTACATGTTTTACAAATTTAAGGTGTTTCACCACAATCTAACTTGATATTAGATGTGGCCTAAGATTTTAAAAGTGTAACATTAAGTGTAAGGAAGGATCAATACCAAGTGCAGTTGTCAAAAGCACCTTTGGTTGATCTGTGACATTTTCAATTTGAGGATGGGAGCTAGTCATACCGGGAATAGAAAAAGCACTATGGCCTTGTCACGATATTTTTTATCACCGAAAATTCCTGCTCATAGTAGGATTCGTACCTAAGTCGATCGGTGTTCGATTTGGTGATTTTCAAGTAAAGGATAATTTGTATTATGATAATTTGTCAGATGATATACATCCAATTTTATATATTACATACTCATTTATAACTATATGTTAATCATATAGAAGTGGGTCTGAGTTAGGGCTGGCAACTTTTTTTTGAGAAAAGTAACGTAATTATATTTAAATAGGAAATAAGTAATTGGAAGAACTAAGTGTTTTCAAATTTATTTTTCCCTTAAAAAATATCAGTGTGTTATAGTATATGGCAACGACTGCTTATTGTCTTTGAAAGTTTCAAAGCTGGTTTTACAGTGATAATTTGTACAATTTTTTTATTACATTTGATCTGTACCACTCTTCTCGCCATTTCAGATTATTTGCCGAATAACTTTATTCAGTGGAAGCTAAAGTGGCGGGAAGGAGATAAATGTAAACTGTATTTTTTAGAGATATGTAAGGTGAAAATCAAACTAATTTCTCAAATAAACTCATCAATAAAATATGAAGGATTAGTGATAACTGTTTTGACCTTTACTGTTAAAGATTTTTTAAATTATTAATTTTCGATTACTTTTTTTTTAAGCAAAAGTATCTAGTCCGTTTACTAAAAATAAAGTATGTTACCCTATTAAGTATAAAGTATGGTTGGCAACCCTAGTCTGAGTATTATAATTGAACCTGCTACTTCCAGCCCAACAGTAAAACTATCATTACTGATACAAGAGATTTGTTAAAAGACAACTTGAATATTACCGACATACAAATACCACAGTGAAAGTTGGTAATTTGCAAAAATATTCTTCGTGAAGTATTGCATGTTCATGCATGCACTTATTTTTGCATTGAATTGTTCTGATGGTTATTTTATTTAACATAGTCTGTAAAGAAGAAGTGATTAACAGTTCAGTGGATTTGTTACTATTTTATTTCAACCTAATTAGAATATACTCGTTACATGCGAAACAGTTATTTATTTGAATAAATAAGTCAAATAAAAGGAGGTGCTAGACAGAGTAGGTCAGCTGAAAAAAAATTGATAAATATTTGACAAACCGGGATTCTTTTGATAATATTATGGACTCTGAATTGGTTTAAATTCATTAAAAAAATAATCATCAATTAAAATAAATTTATTCTGTCAAATTGTAAGTCGAACCTCTTTTGACGTTTTTGATTGCATGCGACTTAAATATTATTCAATCAGTATTACTTACCAAAAACATAGATTTTTACTAGAATGTGTTTTGGAACGACAATTTGTCTTCGGTCCATTGAGATTAGCTTGTTAGTATTTCTATTAATTCCTTGCATGACCAATTATCAATTCGAAAAGCATTACGGGACTAATTACGAATGACTGTAAGATACTTTCTAGTTTGACACAGGAGAGTTATTACTGTGTTCTTCAAATGTTCTTATATTTTCTATATCACCTTTTGAGAGTTATGAAATATATAAAATCTGTTTTTAATCATGTGTAATTAGTGACACCCGTTTATAATTATTGGCAAATTATTAATGACACGGAAACAAGTTATTTAATTTCTTTTTTTTTTTATTGTAACACGGCAAAATGACTGCACTGTGCCTGATGGTAAGCACAGTACAATCCAAAAACAATGGCGACCACCGAGTGACACACTATCCATCGCCGGTCGCCGCTGTCATGCCGGCCTGCGAACAGCTGGATATCCACAGGCTGATCCCGAAACGCGACCCGCAGAAGCGAATCACTATGACGGGCTTTTTCGCCATATACATGGTGGTTGCGGCCCAGTCAGGCTGTAGAACCCTACCACCCCGCTTTCGCCATTGCCTCGTTCGTTATTCAGCAGGGTGCACCACGTGCAGGTGAGGTTGGCCTGAGTGTCTCAAATCTTAGATGTTATTCGACACCCCTTACAAATGACGTTCATATAATAATTATACACCATATATTATGTACCGGTGTGTCAGTGGTAAAGGGACCCCTAGAAAATAGGGCACTATCCTGACGCGATGTATGTAAAAAATAAGTAAGATGTTAACTCCAACCGCGACTACTTTTAAAGAAATTAATAATTACAATAATGGTATTGATTCTTAGGTCATACATACGTCGTGGAAAGCACGATGTTATTCAACAGTAAGAAGCTACTATCCACCCCTACACCAAGATTTTTTGATATGTGCCCCCACAGAGTACGTTATATAAATAGAGGTCGCACTCGTTCTTTCCAATCAGCGCCTCTATAATATGAGTTTCGAACTACCATAAGTTTTAGGTCATTTTTATTTGTAATGAATATATTCATCGTAGGGCATATCTAAATCCAAGTGTGTATATGCAGGAGTCAATGTTTATAAGTAGATCCGGACATAGATAAAATTGTTTGTGGGAGACCAGAAAATTTAAGGGAGCACACTCTCGTAATAAATACGTAAACAAAGAGAATGAAAACAAATAGTTGAAAGTTGTTGAAATGTCAAAATTAATTGTCATCCACCATCTTTTGTTATCAAACTTGCCAAAAAAATTATATAACAGTGCCATCTAGACAGTGGATTGATAATAAAAAATAGACGAGCCTTTTCCATACAAATCCGTTTCTAAGAAGTGAAAATAGTGTGTGTGCCCCTAGCTCTAGCTAAGTCATCTTGTTGCCGACAGATTTGTTTAACCTGACAAGTCCAACAGTAAAGGACTGTTATGCAAACCCAATAAAGTGGATTAATTTAAAAATATATTCCGAATAAAAACACAAACCATTACTGTTTATACAAATTTAGCACATTTAGATACAAGAATAGACTATTTATTAGGTATGATTTTTTTTCCGAACTGACTAAGCTATTGGCCTGATGAGCCTTTACAGCTCACCGGGCTAAGGCGAGCGGTTAAGGCACTTCGCCGCTTGGTAACAAGCTCAAGAGTGCCAGAGTAGCCGAACCTCGGCCTGGACTTAGTTGCCTTGGATGCAAATTAGCGGATCTTTCAAAGTTAAGCTAGCTATTCATACCTATAACCATTCCTACGACACCATGTGTATCGGCATGTGGGCCTCACGAATTCAAACGTGTATTTCTGGTATGCAATAAACTTCATGAGACTTTAATACTGACAAAGATATAGAGTAGGCACAGAATTTAGTGATTTATAAGCATAATATATTACCTACTTACCTTCGCAGTATATCTAATTAATTACTATACTGTCCTATTAGCTATCGACCGCTTTTAGCCTTGGAAGTGACTTGATAGTTGAAACTTGTGTCGTATTGTCATTAAGTAGCTGTTCGTAGCGTTGCGTCGTTTGCGTGAAGTACTGAATTATACTTTAGGTGTATTTTATGATCTATACATATATTAAGAATGTAAATGTAACGTGTCTCTTCTTTTAGATTTTTGTAAAAAAAAATGTTCCAAGTGTCTAGGAATAAGTAAAAAAACACGTTTCAGACATTTTTCCAAAAGTGGTCATTTGTTTATTGATTAGTGTTACATTTTCATCGCATTTCAATCTTTTTTGTCATCATGGATACGTAAAAAATTCGAGTAATTATGGTATATGAGTACCGTCGTGACAGCAACGCGGCACAAGCGGCACGCAACATCAACAAAGTTTACGGAGCTAACACTACAAACCAACGCACCACCTGTTATTGGTTTGCTCGCTCGTCTCCGTTGCTCCTGCACGACAACGCGCGACCTCGTACTGTACAGCAGACGGTCTCCAAGTTGCAGGAACTGGGGTTGGAAGTTCTCCGTCATTCCCCCTACTCACCAGACCTTGCGCCTACAGACTACTACTATTTCCAGAATTTGGATAACTCCTTGGCGGGAAAAAAATGAAATACCCGAGAGGCAGTAAAAAATGCCTTTGAAGAATTTGTTGCCTCCCGTCCAGCTGATTTCTTTAAGAAGGGCATCAATAAACTGGCACACCTCGGCTTTGGCTGTTGCCTGATACATGCAATTCACGATCTATCTGAGCTAACCTAAGCTAACTATTCATACATATATGAGTTGTTGAAACATATATGTGTACCAAGCATACATACCTCAACAACTCTTATATATATTTCGTATCGAATAATATTTCCTATATACGCGTAAGTTAATCTCTATATATATAATTCTTCTGCCTGTATATACGTAACTGAACTCCTTCTAAACGGCTGAACAGGTTTCGCTGATTTTTGTGTGTTCAGGTGGATTCAAGAATGGTTTGGATTCACAATTGAACCTGGTAGTTGGGGCTATAGTTGAATTTTGTTTATTATCATGGCTAGACAACGTCCACCGGGCCCGCTAGATTATATATAAGAATCAATGTTGGTATGTATATTTGACATTAATAAATACCAAAATCCTTTTACCGACCATCTTACAAGTTCATAGTGCTATTGTGAGATTGAAGAGTTCCATTTCAAAACTTAAATTATCACATGTAAAATATATTTTTCAACATATGTATTTATAGAAGACTAGTTTTTGCTCGCAGTTTCAGTCGAGTTAATATCGCTCCCCTCTCAACTTCCTCCTCCCCCTTCCCCCTATACACAGGCTGGCAACGCATTTGCGACTCCCATGATGATGCTAGTGTCTACGGACGGCGGTGATCACTTAACATCAGGTGACTCGCCTGTTCGTTTGCCTGCACATCTCCAACCAGCATTGGTCAATCGCTCGTCTCCGTTGCTCCTGCACGACAACGCGCGACCTCGTACTGTACAGCAGACGGTCTCCAAGTTGCAAGAACTGGGGTTGGAAGTTCTCCGTCATTCCCCCTACTCACCAGACCTTGCGCCTACAGACTACTACTATTTCCAGAATTTGGATAACTCCTTGGCGGGAAAAAAATGAAATACCCGAGAGGCAGTAAAAAATGCCTTTGAAGAATTTGTTGCCTCCCGTCCAGCTGATTTCTTTAAGAAGGGCATCAATAAACTGCCACTGCCTTGGCAGAGATGCATTGATCGCATGGATGATTACTTCGATTAATACAAATAAAAAATACATGAAAAAAAATCGTTTAAATTTTTTCATATAAAACGGCAATTTCATAGGTAAAGACCTAATATTAAAAGTTTCTTGCGATCATTTCAATGAACTAACAAGATGGTGGTCGTCTTGTTAGAACTTTCCAGGGAGTTTTTGTGGCAAGTCAGAATCCGTGCTCCGTGGTATTGTTTCCGATTATTATGTGCATAATAACCAAACTATATTACATAAAACATTACCAATATTATATCATATAGGGTCAAATAACACAATATTATTATAATAATAACTTTATTCAACAAGATACACTATAATACAAAAGGTTTATATTATGATATACATTATACAGCGTTGTACATATATCTATGTACCGTAACGCTTGAACTAGGTGCGGGTAACTTTGCGGGGTAGGGTTTTACAGCCTGATCGGGTCGCAACCACCATGTATATGGCGAAAGAGCCCGTCATAGTGATTCGCTTCTGCGGGTCGCGTTTCGGGATCAGCCTATGCATATCCAGCTTTTCGCAGGCCGGCATGACAGCGGGGACCGGCGATGGATAGAGTGTACTGTGCTTACCATCAGATATAGTCCAGTCACTTTGCCGTGCTACAATAAAAATAAAAAAACTAGGCCGTGCCTGACGCTAATCTCTTCCTGTGACGTATTATTATCACGTGTCATATATATAACTTACATACATTTTAAATTAATTACATCGTAATATATGGATATATCATAGGGTATACTGTGATAAATAAAATATTTATAGAAAATATTACGTATCATCACTACATAGTATAAAACAAAGTCGCTTTCTCTGTCCCTATATCCCTATGTATGCTTAAATCTTTAAAACTACGCAACGGATTTTGATGCGGTTTTTTTTAATAGATAGAGTGATTGAAGAGGAAGGTTTATATGTATAATAACATCCATTAAATAGTGGAGAAATACTGTTATTTTTGAGGTTTCTAATGTGATGTCGTAAATAATTACATAACCGATTCAATGCAGACGAAGTAGCACGGGTCAGCTAGTAAAATATAAAGTTCACTACATTCCAAGATGCCGCCAAAAACTCCCAGATGCAACTTTACTTCGGAAATCAAAAGTATTGTAACTAAATACGTTAAAGAGGTTGTCATGGTTCTATACTTTTTATTAGTATTTTGCATACATACATAACAGCGATGTTATAACCGCCACACCCGCTTATTATTCGCATATGTATTTGCATTTATATATGTATATTTTTGCAAGAGGAAGTATGAATTCGATAATTATATTATTTTTACAACTACCTGTTTAAACTGAGGAATTTAGGAAGTTGAAGTATGGTTTTGGAGCCTTTCCTTAAGTTTAAAGGTTAATTGCGATGCGACGCTTGTAAATTGATTGTTATATATTTCCGCATAAAGGTAGTTTAACCTTCCGCTTTAAACATTCATCGGTTTGAATATTTACCGGCTTTTACGATTATTTTTATCTCGCTTCTGTCCGCAAGTTCGTCCGCGTGGAATAGGTACTTCGGGCTAACGGTAAAACGCAGCGAAAACTATCAAAAGAAAATACCTCGATTTTGAATAATTTTTCATTGATGTTCGGCCCCTATTGGTCTTAGCGTGATGATATATAGCCTACAGCCTTCCTCGATAAATGAGCTATCTAACACTCAAAGAGTTTTTCAAATCGGAAAAATAGTTCCTGAGATTAGCGTGTTCAAGTAAACTAAATCTTCAACTTTATATATTAGTACGGCGGACGTTGTCCTGCCTTGATAATTAAAAAAATACAAAAGTCAACCGCAGCGCCACCTTCCAGGTCCACTCTAAATCATTCTCGGATTCACTGGAACACGCACAGAAAATTTCATCAAAATCGGTCCAGCCGTTTAGGAGTTCAGCGACATACACACGTGCAGAAGAAATTTATATATAACGATAGATAAAGTATATAATAATAATAAGTCATTAGTATAGATGAGGATTTAGTTCATATTTTTTTTTAAAGTATATATAGGTCATTCCAAGATAGCAGTAACATTCATCTATGAATCCGAGAGAAGTTTTTGGCGTAATTTGTCATAAATATCTTAGAACATATTCTCGTAGCAGATGATAAATATAATCAGTATTTTAATGTAGATTTACGTGGATAGAAATTGTATAATGTTGAACGATTTATTTCGATTGTATTATGAAGTATCCTTCAAAAAGTTCCCGGCTGGTTGTTATATTTGCCATCCTCTTTGGGAGGTCCCAATGAACGTCCACGGGAGTATTAAACATAGATTTTCAGTTCGTTGTGTGTATATTTCGTAAGGATATTTCGGAAGTTGTGAAGCAAAAGTAGGTAGTAAAGAAAAATAAATATAATCATTTGTGGGTTTAATTCTGAACATATTGAGGAGTGTTTTAGCTTATATTTTACATAAAATTGATTCATAAGTTAATGACGTAGGGGCTATTTCAGAATGTGTTTATTGTTGAGCCTACTTTAAATATATTTTCAAATCAGGGTTTAATTATTACGTATGATAATTAATTATCAATTAGATTGTGTTATTATGATATATTATGGACTGGTTATCGTTGTTTTTATCTTAAGCGATTTACTTACATGATACATGATTACATGATTACATGATTCATTGGATTCTATAATCCTTAAATTTAACATATGTATACTCGTATATTTATACGTAAATAGGTTTTCTGGAATATTCCCTCGAATTACTTATATCAATTGTTCTGAAATATCTTTCGCGTATCTAAGTTCTGCTCGCTTTAATTTTTACGGAGATTTAATTGTTCACTTCATTACTATTATTAAGCTTCATACTGTAAGTAATGCGCGCAAAGTCGCGGGATTTGTTAGTCTTATATTAATTAGTACTGTTTAGTACTATACTGTTTAGTAGACTGGTTTGTAGGTAATTAAGTTTTACTTAATTATTACCATATTAGCTGACCCGTGCCCACTTCGTTGTGCGGTAAACATTTATAAAAAAACTACTTTTTTTGACTTAAATATAAAAGTTAGACATATTCTGTCGATGACTTTTTGAAGGCGTTATCAAGCTCTACACATTTTCTCTGGAACTCAATCATACATCTCTTATCGTTAAGGCGGCGTTCGACCGTTTTTTTCTCCTACTTTGCAAATCAGACTTCTACAAAGAAGTCTTGTCATTTTTCGGGTTAATATATAGCCTATGACACTCACAAATTCCGTGGCTTTCTATCCAGATCCAGATATTACCCCCTGCAACGTCACAAACTTTACCTTTTTTTATGTCATAACTGCCAAACGAACTTGTGGGTCACCTGATGTTAAGTTATCATCACTGTCCATATACACTAACAACACCAGGGGATTCGAAAGTGCGTTGCCAGCCTGTGTTTGGGGTAAAGGGAGTGAAGGGGAGAGGAGAAAGGAAGGTAGGTGGGCCTCTAGCGCTCTCACTGACCGAACGAAACGCAACAACGGCAAGCACTGTTACTTCCCGTCGGTTTTCTATGAGAGGGTGGTACTACCCCGGACGAGCCGACCCATTCATGCTGAAACCAATAACAGCTTCAGCGTGGCTCTACTACCCACAACAACACCTTACACCTTTACAATATTATAAGTATAGATAAGAAATCGAAAGCGGTTACTAGTCCTTACTAATATTATAAATGAGAATGTGAGTTTGTGTACTTGTTACGCATCATGAAATTTTACTTACACTTCTCAGGGATGTAAAGAAGGACATGGGAAACTTTGCGTCCAGAAAAAATGTACCGTTCGCGAAAAATAGGTCAGATATATTTTAAAACGAGGGAAGCCGTGATCAAAAGCTTTACAGACAAAAAGGTTGTTACTGGTTTATGGAAAACATTTTAGCATACACTCGTATTTTATTCCAATTAAAATATTCGATGAGATCTCTCTCTTTATCACAAATAACATTACATAACTCTCAAAAACAAGTCTTTGATAACTTTAAGGTTTACTTTCAAAATAAATAAACAACAATACTTGTGAAAGGCTATTGATTGGAAATTTCAAAACTTTAATGGAAATAAAGTAATTTGTAATTATCAATTGTGTCAATATTATTTCGCCTGAGTACTTCGGTATTATTCCTCTACGTATTTTATTGTAAATTTCCGTACTCGTTGTAAATTTGTTGAGGAATGTTAGTTGATTGAAATAACAAAGCTAAGTATTGTAATACATTTCTTGCTACTAATCTACTAATATGGCACGTGTAGAACTGAATACACAACGCACGTTCTACGAGACAATTGACTCGTTTGTGATTACAAAATGGCCGACACCGTTAGAGTACGTTGTTACGTTGCCGTTATATAATAAATAGCTCGAGGTAATCTTAATGAATTATGTTACTTCTTTTCAGTCTTTGTTACATTGCCGTTATATAATAGCTCGAGGTAATATTAATGAATTAAGTATGTTACTTCTTTTCAGTCAAAAACCGTACTATTCATAAATCTCTCGAATTTTATATTGTTTCGTTTGGCTTCAATTTGCATTTGTTTCACTTAGTCATTGGTGGTCCCTGTGGAAAATTCCACAATTCTACCAGTGTCATGTAGGTTTTTATCAAATCCAACGAAAATATAATAAATAAAAAAAAGATTTGATGTTGATTTCAAACATATATCCGTATATCTAAAATAGAACAAAACAAAAGGACAATTCACCATTGAGATTAGCAAGCTCCTAAACAACTAAGTTAGTATATATATAGATATAATACTGTTATATATGTACACACACATGTTCACATAGTATATTAGTTTAACACAACAATTACGGTGTTATTACAAAAAAGTTAAATACGTATTGAACCCTGGCTTTAAAAAGGTCTCGTATGCTCTAAATATAATTGCGCAGAATACAAATTTAGGTATAAATACGTATTATCACTACATTTTATCAAACAAAGTACTCTGCCACGTCTTTTGTCTGTCTGTTCGCGATGAACTCAAAAACTACTGAACGGATTTTTATGCGATTTTACCAGTAGATATAGCGATTCACGAGGAAGGTTTTTAGGTATATAATTTGTCGAGGTTGTTTTAATTATCAGGCCGGGGGAACTTCCGCCGTTCCCGCTAGTATTATATGTATAACATCCAGGTCACTTACGGACAAATAAATTCCAAATCTAGATTCCTATAATAATATATATTTTAACTTTGTTTTGTAACTATTGACTGTATTATGAGTAAGTCCAAACTTACGTCTATATTCGGAGCGGCCAAAATGTTTCGACGAGGACTCTAGCTATATATGTATATAGAAATAAGTATGCAATGACAAACGGTTAAGTATACTTTTCAGGCCTATTTATCCAACGTTTAGTTTACTGTTTTCTTTGTTTAATATCTGTTGACAAGCTTTAGTGTTATTTATTTTATTATTGGCAACCAATCTTTTAGTGGATTATTACTGCCATTATCTAGTAAGTAATTATATTATACGTTTTTTACGATAATTTCAATGAAGTAACAAGATGGTGGCCGTCTTAGAACTTTCCAAGGAGTTTTTGTGGTAAGTCATAATTCATCTCCGTGGTATTATTTCCGATTTACTTGTGCAGAATATGTATATTACGTAAAATACCACCAATATTACAAAATACAGAGCCAAATAACACAAGATTATGAATAAAATATAGTTCACCCCATGACATACCAAGATTCCGCCTAAAAATCAAGCCTTAAAATAGTGTTATGAAAAAAATTTGGGAACTTCTTTTTTTCATAACATTAACGTATAAGAAACTTTGTATGTATCTATACGTCACATTTCACAATTCTTATGTCTTCTAATATTACAACGCTCTTCGTCCACTCTTTGGCAATAAAACATTATTAATACTTAAACCCGCAAGACGACCACACTTTTAGATTAATCAGTAGTGTTTTCCTCTATGAATCATATATTAAAAACCTTTGTTTGCCCTTTGTTACTGACGTGTTTATAAAATGACATTTTATCTTCACAAGTCTTCAATATAGTCTGCCTAAAACTGAAATAGATGTATACTTACACAGCCAATTATCATAACTGTTTACTGCCTTCGATTTTTTTTATTGTTTATTATTAAGAATATTTTATGAAAACTGAGTTATTACATCACCTAATAATAACTGTATTCTTTTTATATTGATAGTATTTTCGATGTGAGTTACAGAATTATTATTAACTACGATTCTTACGCAAAAACTTTCAAACTTACTGCATACTTTGGGATAGAAATGGTCATGAATAACCAATAATGTAATGCATTATTCCTAGGCAATTAATAGCGAATTATTGAAAACATAATGCTTTGTAATCATCATTAATGACCAATGTGTTATCGCAACGTACAGACAAACAAGGATTACGCAACAATAAATATGTATGCAAAGGAGAAAATATTATGTTGTTTACACTCAGTCATGGTATTAATAACGAATATTAATTTAATTATCGCGCCATTTTCGCAAATTGTAAGATGATACAAGACACTAAATTACCTGACAGCGGAATAATTGACAACAGGTATCCAATATATTTAGATTTTGATATTTTTATTAAGTTAAACCTTCATTTGTATTTATTATAAGGTTTTAGTTTAGATTAAGTTATTTATAAATCAAAATCAAAAACACTTTATTCAATTTAGGCCCTAAGAAGGCACTCATGAACGTCAAGACTACCACCGTTTCGGAAAACAACCCAGTCATCGAGAAGAACCGGCAAGAAACTTGATCTGGTTTAACTTTTTAACAAATATATACAGAGACGAATCAATTCCAGACATCACCATCGTTCACATATTGATCCACTCTATAATAGCCTTTTGACACCAAAACCCGCTTGACATGGCGCTTAAATTCGCTATCCGGCAAATCGGTAATATCCTTTGCGACTTTGTTGTAAAATCTAACACTATTTCCCAAAAAAACTATTACCGGTTTTACTAAGTCTAAAACGTGGGACAACCAGTTTGTCACAATTTCTAGTATTTAGATTGTGCCGGTTTTTTACGAAATCTAGTTTTTCAAGGTTATTACGAATGTATTGGGAGGCCAGAGTCAAGGTACCGTATTCCTTGAACTTGGTCTTTAAGGATTCGCGTGGTCCCATATTGTAAATTGCTCGAAATGCCCGTTTTTGTAATAAAAATGTGGTGTCTACCTCAGCTGCTGTCCCCCACAACAGAATGCCATAAGACATATATATCATATATCATCATGTCTCTTTCAAATACAATATGCATACGCAGATACAATATGTATTACTAAAAATCCTTTGCGCTTCTTAATATCGTGATTTTCTTATAATTACGTTCGATTGTAACCATTTATAAAATAATGGTAAAAATTAGCAGCATTCCGACGCTTGTTATTTTTCGTCCCACTCAACTAATGTACTCGTATGTAAGGAAAACGGCAATACAGTGTAAACTCTTTAACGTCGTTCGTTGAAATGTTGAATGTAGAAATTAGTTCAATTTGGTTGGTTTACCATAACATCATTCACTTTTTCTCTTCCTTACGTGTAACGACAATTCTTTATAACGAAAAAAATGCTCAATCCCTTGAAATTCGTTATAAAGAATACACTGTATTTATTGTTTTGTGTAATTGACATTTAGTTGCGATCTTTAACCATGTTCCCGTTCAACATTTCCCCGTTATTTCTAGGCCATACTTAACAGCGTCAACTCTTTCCTTTTCCGCGAACTTATCTCTACATCGTGGATAGTTGAATTCACTAACGAAAACTACATATATGCTTATATTTCTTGGTGCAATGGAAAATAATAATCTTTCGAGCATATAGCACGTATCTTAAGATTATTTAGTCCATATTTCTCAACTCCTCTGTTCGCAATAGGCTATGTAGTTTTTAACTAAAAAGATAATATCGATTAAAAACTTCTTTTTACGTCCTTCGCAACTTTTTTGGTCGATAAGTGCACACCATTTGCTTCATAAAATATGTTATTGCACACCGTTTGCTTCATAAAATATGTTATTGTACTGATGTTCAGTATTTTATTGGTAATCGCTCTTTGGTGTCTTAAGTCGTCTATAGCTCTATAATTCAACTATAGAACTTTTTTAAACTTCTTTTTCTATATTATGAAATCAATATGTCAAAAACATTAATTTCCATTCAATAATTCTCTTGGCTTACTTTGTAATTGATTTAGTTTCTAATTCGTGTTCATTCATATCATCTTACGAATAGCTCTATACCGTACATACAAGTCACAGTTTTGGTTAATGAATAAGGGAGGTATGGGCTGTGGATAAAATAATTTTTTTTAAGTGAATACCTCTTTCGCCACTTTGAGTGATTTTTTGGTAAGTTATAAGTGCTTATAAGTTCACGTCACCTATGACGTCGATATATTCGTGACGCGTCACCGATTACCTCGACATGCTCGTGACGTACAGCGCTTGCGGTTAGCGTTGCGTAGTTAGCGGTCTGTGTACATATAATATTGATATTTTGTATTCAGCTTGTGCAGTCCATCATATGTCTGATATATTAACAACTGTATAAAAATGAATACAATTATCGCTGGGAGTACCAATAGATGTGAATAGCATAATGGTAATAACTTACATTTACAAATTGTGAAATTTAAATAATTCAGACTATAACTGATTTAAAAATTAAAAAAGAACGCAGTCATTTAATTGTTTTGCGGAGTGGTAGGGTTTTACAGCCTGACTGGGTCGCAACCACCATGTATATGGCGAAAAAGCCCGTCTTAGTGGTTCGCTTCTGCGGGTCGCGTTTCGGGATCAGCCTGTGCATATCCAGATTTTCGCAAGCCCGCTGCGATGACTGCGGCGACCGTTGATGGATTTCACTCGCTGGTCGCTACTGTTTTTGGATTGTACTGTGCTTAGCATCAGGCATAATGCGGTCATATTGCCGTGCTACAATAATAAAAAAAAAAAAAAACAAAAAAAAATATTATTTTCAGTTTTCACTTCTATCGGCATTCTTTATTACTGCCTTTTTTACCTGTAAACTTTTTTAAATTTCACATTCCATGTTATAATTATATTTTATATCATGTAACAAAAAGTTAAAGCCTATTAAAGTAAATCTGAACAGGTTTTGCTTTCCTTGACTTTTTATCCGATTTCCGTCAACTCCTCGGGGTAATTTATTTTCCTTTGTATTGTCTGAGTGAGCATTATAAGCGACCTTGAGGGGAAAATGGCCTTAGGGGAGTTTTTCGTTTCTTTGTTCACGTTTGTTTTCAAAAGAACATACGTAAGTTTGCAAATTAATGTACATTCAATGTGGACAATAAATTCTTCTTTTTATTATTTAAGATCTCTACATTTTTTATTTATTTGGACAGGCAACCGATACTCTTTATTGTATATAATGCTAGCTTCTGGCCGTGGCTTCGTTCGCGTGGAATAGTAACTATGGGTTAACGCTAAAACGCAGCGGAAGCTCTTAAAAGGAAAAAAAAATTGTATCATTATTGGTGCTACGCTCCTATTGATCTTAGCGTGATATACAGCCTATAACCTTCCTCGATAAACGGGCTATATAGCACTGAAATAATTTTTCAAATCGGACCAGTATTCCTGACATTACTCCCTACAACGTCACAAACGTACAAACTTTACCTCCATAATATTTGTATGGATTATATTTTTTAAAGTTACTTTCTTATTTTATAAAAAATTAAGATTTATTAATAATTAATATTTATTAATAATAAATGATTTTTCAAATCGGAACAGTAGTACCTAAGATTGTTATGAATGTTCGCGCGTGCTTCTTTATTATGCTACGAAGGTAAATTAAACCTTTACTTAGACCTTAACCTTACTCAGAAGTCAGAATCAAACCGATAGGAAATATTTATTTATATATCTTTAGCGGGATTTGATCAACGTCATTCATACTTTTGACTCGTGGCCCATGATCACAATAATAGTAAGTAATAATGAAGTAAACAATGCTATTATTATATATATGTCAATAAAATTTATTGACATATATATAATAATAGCAATTTAATATATATTTATTATAATTTAATATATTTAATATAAATACCCAGTATGAAATCTCAAACCCATTATTATTACTATAGGTTACATTGTTTTGATGAAGGTGTCTTTTGCATATATTCTGTACTTGGTGGATTGGATCTTTTATGGTCCAAGTGATTAATCAGGGTACCATTTATATTGTCCGGGCAGTATGAACAATAATGAATCTATCTTCTTCTTCGGTACGGCCTCTGTCTATGTAGGAATTTCGCTAATGTCAAGTGTGGCAAATGGAGGTTTTAAACTTAATTGCCAAATATTCAGTGTAACGTAGAATAATCTAAAATAGCAACATGTCAATTTTTTTATATCATTGGAGGCAAACGAATAGGCGGGTCATCTGAAGTTAAGTGATCACCACCGTCCATAGACACTTGCAACATTAGGAGAGTCGCAAGTGCGTTGCCAGCCTGTGTTTGTGGGGAGTGAAGTGAGAGGGGACGGGGACGAGGGAAAGGGAAGTGGGCTTCCGGCGCTCTCATTGACTGAACGAAACGCAACAATGCAAGCACTATTACTTCACGTCGGTTTTCTATGAGAGGGTGGTGCTACCCCGGGCGAGTCGACCTATTCATGCTAAAACCAGTAATAGCTTCAGCGTGGCTCTACCACTTACAAATAGACAACATAGACAAATCACCAAAGAGGGACACTGTGTTATGAATACCTCATAAATAATATACAATAATAAGTTGGACATTTTGGAGAAATATGATTGCTCAATTTTGAGGTTATGTCTATTGGTACAACAAACTGCAAAAAGTGAATTTTCTACGGCTAATTTATTTGTGGCATTATATTCACAGTTTTAAGTAAATCTAACCAGTACGGCACACATCCGAGACTGATACTCTATGATAAATAATGAAGTTTAAATAAGTATTAATTGATTGTTATTTATATTGTTCGGGCAGTAGATATAAATAGTGCCCAAATTAGTCGTTTGATCCATTTGATTGTGTCTGAAATTCGCTATCTACTCCGAGTAGCATCTATGTTATATTACTATTCAAAATAGAAAAACTTTGATTTTCGTCTGTAATGGATAAACTCAAAAAATATTTAAGCGATTTTGAAAATATTTTCTATGTAGATATACAAAGGTACAAGCACTATATTTTTCAAAATCTTACTTAATGCGATCAAAGCCGCGGATGTAAACTAGCGATACCATCGACTTCCTATTCATATTATCATGGCTTTTAGTCATTCCACTGATAAAGTCGTTTCGCAAAAAGGAAGTCTGATTAATTATTATGCATGTCATTTAAAAACTAATACATGTTTCATGTAAAAACTGTACCGGAACGTCACTATGTTGTATATTGCGTATTTTTGTGTTCAAAATCAATTAGTGTTTTTTTTTTTCTCTATTCAGCTAAGTGTTGTAGCACTAAAATTATTACACTGTGACTTCAGTTAGTTGAGATTTACTGTGTCCTATTGCGGCGCCTCCATTTGCACGTGTTTATTACGCAGCTATTATTATTTTTATAAATAAAATATAGACTATCGATTTTACAACAAAATATACTGCCCGTATATAATCTCAACAATTATTGATTGTGATAATTGAAAAATGTTTTTGTTACAATTTCTATTAGTTTTATTAATAATTCTTTTAGCCTATCTATTGATCAATTAAGTAATTACGTAGGTACCCACTTCACGTATTTAGGATTTTGTGAAAATCAGCTAACTATCTATGTAGGTACTTAGTTTTGAGTTAAATTCAGATATACTTTTTAACAACACAAACCAGACATATTTTTAATGTGATTTTTTTATATTCCTATTATTAATTGTAAAACAAAAATTCCTTAAAAAATTAAACCGAATTCGATATGAAAAACCAATAAGGCACTAAAAAGCGAAAAATAACTTAACTATTAAATTAACCAAATTAAATAAATCATATTGATATTTGCGCTACCTAATAATATATTTAAAGTCGTCGTTTTTCTTACACGTATAAGGCTAAATATTTGAATTTAAAGCGTTTCACTTAATTGGTAATTAGTTTTTTACTGAAATATTCGTCAGTGCTTACTAATAAACTTGCAATAAGTTAATTACTTTTGCAAAAGTCTTACTCATTATACAGATCGATAATTTACTTGTAAAACAAGACACAAGTAATAAAAACATAAGTTGTAGTCCCAACTTAAAATAATCGTACACTTGTTGACTTGTCTGCTAGATTAGATCAAATACTAGAATACCGAGACAGCAATTGGCTTAATTAACAATTTATTTGCTGTCTGTATATGATGGTGTGTTCGTGCACACTTACGCACACTTTGCATAAAATAACAATAACGAATGAGTGCAGTGGAATTTTCTAGATGTATGTCTTATTACTTATCCAATTTATAGTTTTCTTATATCTGTCTTTCTATTTATTTCGGCTCATAAATTCTGTCAAAAACTTTTACACTGTGTATGTAATCTATTATATATTTTTTCATAGTTATGATAGTTAGAAATTAAAAGTATAGCCTGACCGCAACCGCCGTACTGCGCCATAGGTACGCGAGCGGGGCGACGGGGGGCAAAGCAGTTACTCCACTTTTTCATTCTGCCAGCATTGCTCACGGTGGCAACTAGGCTTAATTGTTACGGACTGTCTGTGTCAGCCGCACATGAGATAAACTATCTAAAGATAAGGGTTGTGCGTTATCTCGAGATATGAAGAATGTCATTTTTAAATAGGCCAAATATTTTAAGAAAAACAAACAAAGTTTTGAATATAAAAATAAATAACAATAATCATAGTATCTGTAGGATAACTTTGATTCAAGCTCCGATAGCGTATTGGAAAGTGAAGTTGAAACAGAATCTATGTCAGAATAGTCAGTTTAATTTATTTACCTAATAAATAGTTTTTAATGTTTTAGTTTGAATTGTCAGTGATTTATTCTTTTTCATGTAACAGATGGCTACATAATTTTAAATTTCCAAGAATTCAAGATTCATTTTATTTATATTGGTTCTCTATTTCTGCTTATCTAGAAATCATATTGGACAAAAACAGGGATTGGATATAATTATATATTTTGAATACATGCCCTTAATCGACGCGGCATGTTACATTTTTTAAACTTTTTTTTTCGGATTATTGCATTGTCATCGACCTTTGATAGGTGTGCAAAGTTTGAATTAAATCTGATCGTTCAAAGTAAGACAAAATCGAGCTCAAAGGGGTCAGTTACAAACCCATACATACAGGTGAAGCTAATAAAAACGTGTTAAAAATAGTGACTAATAAAATCATGTGAATGCATTAAGACTTACTTATCGATTACTTATCGATTTTTCTCTCCCACTTATGTCGCGTCGTTATTAACATTACAATAACTTTTAATAGAGTGAACAGATTTTAATGAAACCAAGACTAAATGTTACTCGACGATGAACTTTACGATTTTCTTTGAGGTTTCATGGTGAATGCAGTACTTAAGCGGTGATGTGTGTTTAAACACATAGACAGACATTTCTAAAAATGATTGAAATATATCATATTACTTATTCCAAGACACCTACAACAATTTTTTTTACGAAAATCTAAAAAGTACCTACAGACACGTTAGAGACAAGAGACTAAATACTCTTGTTATATGTATAGATAATAAACTATGAGATGGACGAGATGCATTTACAGTACCCGACACTTGATTTGCCAAGTCTGGGGGGGGGAGAGCGAGACGTCCTTGACGACCAACTTGCTTCGGTTTTGTAAAGCATTCTCTCTATCGCACATTGCAATGACTGGGATAGACAAAGATAATGTGCTATACGTAACCGAACTTATAAGATTATCTCATTCTTCTTGACTTGACAAATCAAAAGCCGGATACTGTAAAACCTTTTTATGATCGACTTTCTTTATACACGTATATTGTAATATCTATGGAATAATTACAGTTACATTTCTGATTTAATTACTAAATATTTTTACTCAGTCAATTGCGATAATCTCGTGCCTGGTACAATTAGACCCCAGTCGCGTGTATGTAAGATGAATAAATATAACATGAAAACGAATCATATCGTACAATGAAATATTGTTTGAAATACGTATTTTGTAAGCGTAAAGTAATGGAAGAAATGGTTTAATATCAGTTTCTATACCGTTAATAGATTCTATACCAGAGTTAACTAAATCGTGTTATTTTGTCTATAGAATTAAAAACTCATAGAAAGGTTTTGCTACCACACGTAGGTATTTAGAGCTAGCTACCTTTGTCATTACTTTTGTAGGTCTCGGTTCTGATTGGTATATAATCTAGATTTGTCTGGAACACGTCTGAAAATTACGCCTCTCTCTGTGCATCCACCAAAAACGAATATAACTTATATATCTATAAAAATATGTTGAGTTATCTTATGTACAATGACAAGATAAACCGTATCGAGTTTCTTACCGGTTCTTCTCGATAACTGGGTTGTTTTCCGAATCGGTGGTAGTTTTGACGTTCATAAGTGTCTTTTCAGGGCCTAAGTGGATAAAGTATTTTTGATTTTTCTTGTCATTTTGAAGCTGATATTTAGGCATTAATTTTTTATTCTTGCGTGATATAAAATTAGAAGGAATATTTAGACTGTATAATAATAAGAATTGAAGAATATTTCGCGTAAAATTA
The DNA here is from genome assembly GCA_015888305.1 of Antheraea pernyi. Taxonomy (NCBI): domain Eukaryota; kingdom Metazoa; phylum Arthropoda; class Insecta; order Lepidoptera; family Saturniidae; genus Antheraea; species Antheraea pernyi. The sequence goes on along the minus strand of MU159316.1, from coordinate 31,023 downwards.
TCCATATTAATGTTATTAGACACTAGCCGACCCGTGCCCACTTCGTTGGGCGGTAATACGTAAGCGTGGAATGGTTATTTTGCGCTAAAACGCAGCGGAAGCTCTGAAAAGGAAAAAAATACCTCGATTTTGCAACATTATTCATTGCTGCTCCGCTCCTATGGGTCTTAGTGTGATGATATATTGATATAACCTTCCCTGATAAATGAGCTATATAACACTGAAAGAATTTTCAAAATCGGACCAGTAGTTCCTGAGATTACCCCTTACAACGTCACAAACTCTACCTCTTTATAATATTAGTATAGATTATAGATAATATAATTAGTTAATAGCTTCTGCCCGTGACTTCGTACGCGTGAAACGATTATTTTGCGCTAAGACGCAGCGGAAGCTCTGAAAAGGAAAAAATGCCCCGATTTTGCAACATTCTTCATTGCTGCTCCGCTCCTATGTGTCTTAGCGTGATGATATATAGCCTATAACCTTCCCTGATAAATGAGCTATATAACACTGAAAGAATTTTCCAAATCGGACCAGTAGTTCCTGAGATTACCCCTTACAACGTCACAAACTCTACCTCTTTATAATATTAGTATAGATTATAGATAATATAATTAGTTAATAGCTTCTGCCCGTGACTTCGTACGCGTGGAATGGTTATTTTGCGCTAAGACGCAGCGGAAGCTCTGAAAAGGAAAAAATACCCCGATTTTGCAACATTCTTCATTGCTGCTCCGCTCCTATGTGTCTTAGCGTGATGATATATAGCCTATAACCTTCCCTGATAAATGAGCTATATAACACTGAAAGAATTTTCCAAATCGGACCAGTAGTTTCTGAGATTACCCCTTACAACGTCACAAACTCACAAATTCACAAACTCTACCTCTTTATAATATTAGTATAGATAACGTATGCATAACGTGAACATGCAAGATAATAATATTTACATTTCATATAATAAGAGAGATAATTAAGGTTTTTACAATAAATGTATTTAAGCTGATATAATATGAACGCTTAGCATTTATATTATTCTAATTATATTCGGGGTTTTGCCACATTGTGTTTACAATATATAAAATCCTCTAATTGCGCTGTGATTCTAAATTATGCATAGTTTTTTTTTGTTAAGCCACTACGGTGTTATTATAAAAAAGTTAAATACGTATTGAATACTTGTTTTAAAAAGGTTTAGAAATAAATGCACCGCGGTCGCTCAATGTTCGCCATCTTGCTCTTTTGTCTCGTTTTGATTACTTTACGTTAGACTTGCGAAAAAGGATAACGCGAACTTGCATCGGGCGGGGGCTGCGTATTTAATTCGAAACCTTTTTAAATCAAGTATTTAACTTTTTTGTATTAACACCGCTACGGTCTAAATTAGCTTGAATTCTGAGTTCAGTTTTACTTATTCATTTACTATGAAACAATCGAAACAACATTGTCATATAACTAATGATAGCAGAAATAATAAGCATAATATGAATATAAGCATGAGTTTTGCAACTTTCGTACTTATAGTCATCGCTCGTTCTAGGGGCGTGTAACCTCGACGTTATGTTTAATGTATATGTTTATGTGAGGTTCCATAAAATAAAAGTTATGTGGTTGGTGTTCCGGTGTCTTTAAAGTTTAGGAACTCCTGATGTACGTAACCATCTTTTTACCTTATCGTATAATAAAAAAATAATAACTTATTTGATAAACTAATTCACTCAATATAATATTATTCCGTGTCCAATTAAATATGCTAGTAGCCTTGAAGATTTCATGCACATTAAGATGCCTTTTTACAGCATATCCTTCCAATTAATATCTCAGAAGATATAATAGATTTTATATTACGCACAATAAAAGACGTTGCCTTTTGTGAATTATCAATATCAATTAACCAAAAGATAAATCGTATATTACGTGGCATATTATGACGTCACATAGGTAGCCACGCTGAAGCTATTACTGGTTTCAGGATGAATGGGTCGGCTCGCTCGGGGTAGTACCACCCTCTCACAAAAAACCGGCGTGAAGTAACAGTGCTTGCACGTGCAGGCTGGCAACGTACTTACGACTCCCCTGTTGCAAGTGTCTATGGACGGTGGTGATCTCTTAACATCAGTTGAGCCACCTGTCCGGTCGCCTCCTATGACATAAAAAATGTAACAAATATTACACCCGTGCGAAACCGGGGCGGATCGTTTTCGTATAAATAGTAATTCGTTATTAATATTACAATAGTTTATATAGAATATCTATCTACGCATGGAATAAAATAAAATCATAACAATCGTCATACGATTATAACAAAAAACAAAGCGTCGTAATATCTTTGTTTAGTACGTATTTTGTTTTACGCATTACGAATTCTAATAAGATATAGTACGTGACGTATAATTTCTGTCATAATAAAAATGTTTATTGTGTACTACTTTTCAAGTGAAATTTCTTATGAGAGTCTTAGTATTAAATTTATGTACAAAGGAAAAAACATAAGCATCACACTGCTTAGTGCTTAATTTACTTCTCCACGGCAAGAGAACACGAACGCGTAATGCTGATTTTAAAAAAATTGGTTGTCTGTAAAGTCGGTTAACGGACGATAGTTTTTTTTTTCGAACTGGTTACGCTGTTGACTTAGCAAGGTCTTAACAGCTTTACAGGACAACAGACGATAGTTTTATGTGATAACGACTCGGACGCATCGGCCGATGAAGTGGAAGAGATATAGATGCGTCACAAGCTGAACGCTTAGGCCGATCGCGCCTCTCTATCGCTTGTTCCGCGCCCTCGCTTGCACGCTCGGCTCAGGTGGAGCGGGACAATGAGTCATGCTTTTTCGTGCCTGCAACCGGCGTTCATAAATTTATAAGACGTTATCACGCCAAAATCGTAGTTTCTTACAACTTAAATAACCTCATCATAAATGAAGTGATCACGATGTTTTTTATTTTAGATAAGTACCAAATTAGTGTCTAAGAAGTATAACAAAAAAACATGATGTATCATAAAGACACGATAGATATTTTGTATTATAGGGAAACATTTTAATTAAAATATACAACAAAAAGCCAACGTCCCGCGGTGTTCCCAGGTGGTCACCAATCCAAGTACCAACCGCGCTCAATTTTCGCGCTTCGGTAATCGGATAAGAATCGATGTTTTCAACACTATTCGACACAGTGTTTTACCCCCACTACTTTTTGTCACAAAAATGTTGCGGATCAGAATTTCAAGGCCCTCCCATAAGAAGTATTAGTTTAAATACATCAAAATCTTTTCAGTAGTTTTATCTTTATACCATGTGACTGTTTGGACAGTAGCAATATTTCTGGATGATATTCAAGGATATTCCATTCTCGTTCTAAATCAATTAAAAAAAATAGGTGCTTAATATTTGTCCTAATTTTCTAGAAAAATACAAAAATTATACACTATGCACTACGCAGCTATGTTAAAGCACAGTGCCAATGACTGTTGGGTGATTTCACTTTCATTTGAAAGGGAACATCAGGAACAAAATAAAAGGCCCGTTTTACTATCGAAAGGTATTAATTATAGGAAAATAAGAAAGGAATTATAAAGGTAATTCCGGGTCGCCCATTGTAGCTGTTGGTACCGGTCATTACACTTAGGTTTATTAATTTATTTACACGTTTGTAGCTATAAAGTCTTAGTCTTAGAACAAACTTTAACTTAGGTTGGTTGTTTATTATTATTTGTTATAGTATTATTATTTTATATGTTAAATGTAACCATGTCCGAGAATACTGCGAGTGTCTAAACAGTCACCTGGTATTTATACCTAGACCTATATAATTTTATTTATATAGATAGCTTTGTGCCCATAGAATTTATACACTAAAGGTCAAAGTGCTTCAGCTGATAGCTTTTTGGGAGAAGAGGGATTACTCCGTTCAATATTTCTTCAACGAAGGGTTCTCAAAGTTGCGGCAATTTTGAAGGAATATATTACTTGGGATATTTTTTATTTTAGTAAGTGAGCACATATATGTGTTTTTTAAGGGAAACGTTTTAAGCTATCATTTTTACTATCACTCACCATCTAGGTGGCGCTAAGCTGTATTTTATTGTTAATAAATTTTATAGTGCAATTTTGCGCGGACGAAGTCCGGTTGATTGGTTGTTATGTTATAAACTAGTTGCCGGCTCGGGCTTCGCACGGATGTGCTAAACAAGAAAATGAAGCCAAATCATACCTTTACATTACGACTATATTATGAAACTAGCTGACCCGTGCAACTTAGTTTGCATCGAATCGGTTATGTAATTATTTACGACATCACATTATAAACCTCAAAAATAACAGTATTTCTGCACTATTTAATGGATGTTATTATACATATAAACCTTCCTCTTCAATCACTCTATCTATTAAAAAAACCCGCATCAAAATCCGTTGCATAGTTTTAAAGATTTAAGCATACATAGGGATATAGGGACAGAGAAAGCGACTTTGTTTTATACTATGTAGTGATAAAATGGCCTCCGAACAACTGGAACGTAAAGTTGTCAGTGAGTTGTGACAATCAAACTACTGTCTAAAGAAGAAATTAGAAAGGAGTATTCAGTTCAATAAAATTTAATTTATAGTCCTTCTGAAACATTTATAGTAAAGATGTATTTATTTAAAAACATAACTGGAACTATTATTATTTTTCGGACGGGGAATACTAACTTCTTCAACTTGTATAAGCCAATTGACGAATAAAAAAGTCAATCGTAAACCTACCGCCATTCAGTCAAATTTCCAACTTCTTTTGAAATATTATACAACCTAATAATTTAAAATTAATTAGCGCGTATGATTCTTCATTAAGTATTATTAATGTTGTTGCGTAAAGTTTAATAAAAATTATATACATTTCTACAGTTTTTTACTTTTTGGTATAGTGACATTTACATTAAAATTTTACATGATCCAGCAAATCGTTTGTATCAAAAGCCTCAATATTTCAAAAGTTATGCTTTATGGTAATATATTTATTTGTCAATCCAATTTTGCTTTTCTTTTTTTTTTGTTTGTTTTGAGACATTTGATTTTAATTCTCAACCGACCACATTATGGTCATATTCCTTGGGTATTTACTTAACTTTTGCTTGGGGTTTCACCCGCGTGAATGAAGATTTGACCTATTTCGTGGGAATAGTACTTTTTTCGGGATTATGACCATTTCTTACCCTCGTAACTCCTAACAATATGTTTGGAAAATATTATGACGAACTGTTGAGTCGTTAAGGCATGAAAGCGTAACAAATAGACTAGCAATCGCATCATTATTACATTGTATAAAACAAAGTCCTCTACCGCGTCTGTCTGTCTGTCTGTTCGCGATAAACTCCAAAACTACTAAACGGATCTTTATGCGGTTTTCACCAATGGATAAAGTGATTCACGGGGAACGTTTTGGTATATGATTTGTCCAGGATTTTTTTATAATCAGGGCGGGACAACGTCTGCCGGGCCCGCTAGTTTATAATACTAGTAAGAATATGTAAAAGTGACTAAGAAGATTCTGGAGAAAGTTAGTTTTATTTTATTTCAGATAGTTTGAGAATCTATAGATACAGATTAAGGATAAGCGAGTACGTGTTACGTCACGAAGCTTTCCCTTCGAAAATCGAGTACGCGTTATATAACATCATTGAAAATAGGGACAAAGGCTATTCATGACGTAATGAATAATGGAAAACATGAATGGATGGCAGTGATATGTCACGTATTTGTAATTATACAAAACTGCATAAACAGGCGGGTCACCTGATGTTAAGTGATCACCACCGTCCATAGACACATGCAACACCAGGGGAATCGTAAGTACGTTGCCAGCCTGTGTTTGGAGGAGGAGAGTTGCGCATTCGGTGCTCTCTCTGACCGAACGAAACGCAACAATGTAAGCACTGTTACTTCACGTCGGTTTTCTGTGAGAGGGTGGTACTACCCTGTCGAGCCGACCCATTCATGCTGAAACCATTAATAGCTTCTGCGTAGCTCTGCCACCTTATAAATGGTTATATCTTTGAATAAATCGTATACTAGCTGTTCCCGCGACTTCGTCCGCGTGGAATAGTTTAATTCGAGCTAACGCTTACATGCAGCGAAAGCTCTCAAAAAGAAAAAAAAACCCGATTTTTAAACATTCTTCATTAGTGCTCCTGTCCTATTGGTCTTAGCGTGATGATATATAGCTTATAGCCTTCCTCGATAAATGAATTATCTAATACTGAAAGAATACTCTTAAACTGAAAGAATTAAATCGGACCAGTAGTTTCTGAGATTACCTACCGCGTTCAACCAAATTAACAAATCCTCCAACTTTATAATATTAGTATGTATAGTTTAGATACTTTGGTTATATTCATTTCTACGCCTATTTCATAACACATTAAAATCAATAAAAAAAAATACTTTCATCCACTCATGTCTTCAATTCGTACCTCATATGTTTTAATAAAAATCGTGTACCTACCTTTGTGGTATTTTAATTGCTGTATAACGGGGTATTGAGAAGGAAAAAAACCCCACAGTAGAATAATATTTAGGTATATATTATTCTAATTCAAAATATTATAACATACATTGTTTTCTTATTGGGTACTAATCCGAACAATTGCGAATATACACTCAAATGGGGAAGGAAATTGTTGTATAAGTGTTGTTTTAAAAACAGACACCGAAGTGTTAATTAGCAAATTACCTTGTTATCGAACCGAGCAGGAGGGAAAACATATATAGCTTTTGAAGTTGAAGGTTACCCACGAATAGTGTTCAGTTTTCGAATAAATATACTAACTGTTCGAATGATTTGAAATAAGCGTGTAATATTTTTATATACGATTGATTTTTTATTTATTTGTTATACATACTTGAGATTTAAAAAAAATATTGATTACATAATTCTGAGAAGTGTCCGGAGGCTGAAATTATATGAACTTATATTTGTATTATATGTTTTTTATGTGCGTTTTAAACACATTTAGTCTGAAAATGAAAATATTGTACTATATACTTTTAAATCTTGACGACACCTTTTGTAGGTGGTAGAGCCACGCTGAAGCTATTACTGGTCTCAGCATGAATGGGTCGGTTCGTACGGGGTGATACCACCCTCTCACAGAAAACTGACGTGAAGTAACAGTGTTTGCATTGTTGCGTTTCGTTCGGTCAGAGAGAGCGCTGGATGCCCACCTCTCCTCCTCCAAACATAGGCTGGCAACGTACTTACGATTCCCCTGGTGTTGCAAGTGTCTATGGACGGTGGTGATCACTTAACATCAGGTGACCCGCCTGTCCGTTTGCCTTCTATTACATAAAAAATCCTATAGGGTTCAACTAGGTACTGTGAATTCGACTGATAAAATCATTAAGAAAAAATTTTGAACAAACATAAATTTTATACCTATATTGAAGGTATAACCCGTGTTAGCAAATACTGTTTTTAAAATAATAGTAAAGTAATTCGTATTTTTAAATGTATTCGGCCTGGCCGTCGCATGACTGTTTCCTATCTCGTTGTCACCCGTAAAGTTTATTTTTAAACTCTTCTAAAAATTAACTGACAGTAAAACTCAAAGCCAATACTCGACAAGCACGTGGCACATGAGTGCGGATTTCAAACAGTTACCAGTAAAACGATCGCTTCATGGTTATTCAAAATTGTATGTTATACATTGCGGCTTTTGCTTGAATATTGTTAAAAAGTTCCGTACATAAAATAGCAGTGTAAAATAAAGTGAATACCGAATGTGACGTAGATTGCTTGGATTATAATACCGTGAGTAGGCAAACACGTGCCTCAATGACATTGAACGCGGGGCATTGAGTCGACTTGCGTAGACTGAATAATACAGCTAAAGTCCACCATTGTATGTAACTCTTAATTATATAAAATATACAATTATATATTTTAAAATATCATAAAATCAGCTAGAAACTTCGTACTTACAATATAAAAACTGAATAACAGGAAATTATAGTCTAATAATAGCACAATCTAGTGGCTCGTGTAGTCCTAGCTAATTTTTTTGGTCGCTCTGATAATAATCGTAAGTTCGGCCTTGATCATAATATAAGTACTCGATAGTGTAATACAATTTACATTAAATACTACATTTAATACATACATTTAAATACTATTATAGGAATCTGTAATTGGCTTTTATTTATCACTATATTATCTCAGTATTGTAATTTTTTTTTTTCGAACTGTCTACTCTGTTGACCGAGCAAGTTCTAAACAGCTTCACCAGACTGCAAAGATGAGCGCTTAAGGCACTCAGCCGATTTTATTTTGACAACTAGCTCAAGGGTGCGCGGCACACCTCGGCTTGGGCTGTAGCCTGATTCATGCAATTCGCGACCTATCTGAGCTAACCTAAGCTTAGCTACATATTCATACTTATATTAGTTATTGAAACATATATATGTAGTATTGTACATATTATATGTAATACACTTTTGTATCTAAATTTGCGTCCTATGCAACAATATACAAGGCGGTCAAAAAGTTTGACGAGGACTGTACATGAACCTTATGCTTCAAAAACAATCATATCACTGACATAGTATAAAACAAAGTCCCCTGCCACATCTGTCTGTCTGTCTGTTCGCGATAAACTCAAAAACTACTGAACGGATTTTCATGCGGTTTTCACCATGATTTATGAGGAAGGTTTTGGTATATAAATTGTCAAGGTTTTTGTGTCCGCCGGGCGCGCTAGTAAATTATAATTATGCATTTCTAATTGTAATAAGTGATTGGTAAAGTGATCATCGTTACGTAACACCTGATCACGTGGTCGCAATCTAGTTTACTAAATGTAATTGATATTAATTTACTTCTTTGGTTGTCGGAATCTCAAACTTCGACAACCGGTTAACGGGCACTACTTCGCCAAGTGATCGGCGAATAACTGATTTTAACCGCTAGTTAAATGAGGTGGCTTAGAACTAGGTCCAATTAGTTTAGATTGCAGGCCAACAGTATTTGACCAGCTGTAAACTAAATTAAAAGATGCCCGTTCACGACCAAAAATAATGAGCATGCCACTAATGGCTTTTTATGGTGGATCTTAAGATTCTGCATTTAATTAAATTATAATATTAACCAGTAACGAAGTGTAATTATGTTTTATGACTTGTTTAATGTTCTATTGTTATTAAACAATATTATAAATGTGAATATGAGTTTGTTTGTTTGTTGTTCTGTTTCTGAGGGATGGTTGAAATCTACTGAAATCTACATTAACGCAAACGAAGTTGCGAGCAAAAGCTAGTAACGAATATTTATTATTTAGTGAAGTCTATTCTTCGGTTATAAGCATTATGGTTGTAAAATGGGTAGCAATTGGTCGTGTAACCAGAACAGTAATTGGCAAAATTAGGTATTATTATAAATGCGACTGTATGTTTCTTTGTTACTCTACCAACCATCATAAAATGTTGCATACATGTCCGAGGTACAGAAAGGACACCGGGTACTTTTTATAAACTCGGTCAAAAAGTACTATTAGTCGATTTAACATTTCGCTTATGTGTATATATACTACTACACTCTGTTTTATATATTATCTATGTAGTCTATATATATAGTATATATATTATTTATATTTTATCGATTTTACTAGTTTTTGTTTTATTTGTACACCCTAAATACCCCCGATTCTACTCCATGAAACATATCCACCCAAAGGTTGCCTGGAGGAGATCGCTATTAGCTATAAGGTCACCCTTTGTACTAATCACCTAATTTCAAATATGACTAGTACAAAGTAGTGTATGTGTATAATGGTGTACAATAAAGATTAAATAAAAATATTTTAATATAGAAAAAGCACTGTTACCAAGGAATATGTAGAGCCACGCTGAAACTATTACTGGTTTTAGCACGAATGGGTCGGCTCGTCCGGGGTACTACCACCCTCTCATAGAAAACCGACGTGAAGTAACAGTGCTTGCATTGTTGCGTTTCGATCGGTCAGTGAGAGCGCCGGAGGTCCACCTCCCCTCCTCTCCTCTCTCCGCTCCCTCTCCCTCCCCTAACCCTTCCTCCCAAAGGGTGGCAACGCACTTGCGACTCCTTTGGTGTTGTTAGTGTCCATGGACGATGGTGATCACTTAACATCGGGTGGCCCACCTGTTCGTTTGCCACCTATGACATAAAAAAAAGTCAAATATACATAAGCGCGTGTGAAGTCCTCATAAATCCCAAAAAGAAATACTAAATAATCAACAATTAATGATTTACTAATCACAATAAATGTATATATTGAAACGCGTTAAAGTTTGGGGAGATAAACTTTTTTTATGCCAAAAGGCATCACGCACGCAAACGGTCTACTTGATGGTAAATGGTTATCGTCGCCTATAGACAACTGCAACACCAAGGGCATCACTGTTGTATTGTCGACCTTGAAGAGCGCGTTTCAGTCCTTCTAATATAGGGTTTGGGGGAAACGCATAGATGGAAGCTGCTGCGATCCATTCTGCCACTCATGTTAAAAGGCTTAATATGTAGCCGCTGGACAGCTGACCATGTTAAGAATCGCCACGAGGCACGGAAGGGTCCCCGGTTCTCCACGAGAGCAACTGTCAGGTTCCATTAAACTTGTATTAGTAAACCTACTTAAGATGGCCGCAAAAACAGGCGAAGTGACCCCAATAAAAATTGCAATTTATCAAACGGTTTTGGTAGGCGACCTCGTAACTTTGGCAACGGTATCGTAAAGCGTAACGTATCGATGGATAACAGGGTGGGGCGGTACGCAAGACATGCGATACTGACCTCCGTATGTATTTATTGATGTTTCACGCATGCTGATAAATTGCCAAGCCCTTGTTTATATTAATTGACTAGCTGTACCCGCAGCTCCGCACGCGTTTTTTTAAATCGTATTAAAGAATTATAATATTGTGAGACCATGTACAATTATAGAAATGCTCTTTAAAGATAATTGTAAGTACGACGCGCACGCTACTAAAAGTACCATGTAATGTGTACATTAGATATAAAAATACTAACAGCGTGCCAAATGAGGTTTGTCATCAGCAACATATTTGGAACCTTAACCCATCATATCCCCTCAGTGCTCACTTACACTGTATAAGGAACAAATGAAAAAATGACTTAAAGATAAATAATGATATAATATGCCCATATATTCAATAAGTAATACGTTTATGGTCTAATATATATTAAATATCAGATTAGATTATATGTTAGAAAATCCCCTTCTTCTATCTTTAAAATTACTATTAATAATTATAATGTTGAATTATAAACAATGAATGAGCTGACGTCCTATAATCTTGCATAAATATAAAGCAAATTATAAAACGTTATACCTATCTAAGGTGTTTATTTGACGTAATAAAGTAATATTTGACGATTTCAATAAAATAAAATGGTCGCCAAAATTACCAAAAAGGCAATATATTTCAGAATACATACGTATATACAGATATATGAATTTCAATTATGTTTATTCTTGGAATCCAGTACAACGCACGTCTTAAGCACATGTTTACAGTGAACAACATATTTTTGCTAAATTTCATGCGGACGAAGATGCGGGTAAAAGCTAATCTAAAATAGAATAACCTAAATTACTTTTTATAATGTCCGCTATATGCCGGTGAAAGTCCTGTATACATCGGTGGAACCGTTTTTGAAATAGCACTGCGGGGAAGCCACGGTTATCAGCTAGTCTAAATTAAAATAAATTAAATTACTTTTTATATTGTCCACTATCTGCCGGTGACAGTCCTGTAAAAATAGGTCGAACCGGTTTGGAGATTGCACTGCGGGCAGAGCCACGGTTAACAGGTAGTGTAATTTTAAGTAGCCTAAGTAACCCGCTGCAATTTTTGCTATCTGCCAGTGAGATTCCTGCGTAAATCGGTTCAGCTGTTTCGAAGATTACCCGGAACAGACAGACCAACAAAAATTTTAAAAATTGCATTTTCGTTGTCTGTTGCGTGTATATTTTCACACCCAATCAAGAAAGAAGTGTTATTTTGATATTACATACAGACACTTAATTTTTATTATATATATAGAATAGATAAATTATTATGAAAAAATATTTTATAATTTGCGACGCCATTTTACATTAATATAGTTTTAAGCCTTATTCAATAACATAATTTATACATCTTGTGTTATTAATGTAGTTTAAAATTACTCTTTACAGTGCATTATTTCAATGAATTTCTTAAAATATATCACAAATTGTAAATTACGCACAACAAAAAAAATTGTGTAAAGATTTCTTAATGTAATTTTTGTTGAAATGTAAATACCAAAGCGCCAAAACATGTATCCAGATCATTTGGACAGTTTTGACACTCCACATTAGTACATTGCAGCCATGCGAAGCCGACGCGTGTCGCTAGTTAAGTATATATAAATTAAACAAAGTTTTTATCTTACTGTACCACTAGTAGGTGGTAGAGCCACGCTGAAGCTATTACTGGTTTCAACATGAATGGCTCGGTTTGCCCGGGGTAGTACTACCCTCTCACAGAAAACCGACGTGAAGTAACTGTGCTTGCAATGTTGCGTTTCGTTCGGTCAGTGAGAGAGCCGGAGACTTCCCTTCCCCTTCCCCCTTACGACTCCCCTGGTGTTGCAAGTGTCTATAGACGGTGGTGATCACTTAATATCAGGTGACCCACCTGTTCGTTAGTCTCCAATGATATAAAATAAATGAAAAAAAATATGTGAAAGGTCAAAACGAATAACGTTTCAATAGATTTGCAAATTGATACTGTCCATATGTGTATAATATATATTTGATCAAAAAATTCAGTGTATACACGTGAGTCACGTGTTTGTTGTATCAAAATAATCCAAGATACCGTATCATCATAACGTCGCAACACTTGTGAGAATACTGCGATAACGCGTTCTACAAGACTTCCTAAAACTTGTACAGAATTAGGTCACGCTGTTTTTTTCTTTTTTGTTACAAAACATTTTAAGTAGAAATTTATTTTAGAAATTTTATCGTCGCAAATTACGACCAGAGTTCGCTTCAAACGAAATTAGGTCAATCTATCTGATGACATTTACCGAGATCAAAATTATATAGTACGTTTCTATTTTAAAGGATTCTTTAGGATGTTGTTAAGGTTTTTGGATACTAGAGTTTATTTATTAATCTATACTAATATACTAATAATAATATATAAAGAATTTGTGAATTTGTGACGTTGTGAGTTTGTGAAGTTGTAGGGAGTAATCTCAGGAACTACTGGTCCAATTTGAATTCTAATTCAAATCCAATTCTTTCAGTGCTATATAGCTCATTTATCGGGGAAGGTTATAGGCTAAATATCATCACGGTAAGACGAATAGGAGCGGAGCATCAATGAATCATGTTCCAAAATTGGGGTTTTTTTCCTCTTGAGAGCTTCCGCTGCGTGTTAGCGATAGGCCAAAGTAACTATTCCACGCGGACGAAGTCGCGGGCAGAGGCTAGTTAAAGATAGTTAACAAAAATGTTTAGCTAACGTTGAAAATCTGTTATAAAGCATTTATAGATAGATGTGTTCCGTTCGTTGCACTTGTGAGTTTTTTTTTGTATTTGATTGTTGAAGTTGTTTCTTTGCACTTCTGTCTGGAATTTATTGGTCGCCACGCCGCGCTGCCACGTTTCTCTGCAACAAAAAGTTTTATTTTATTCGCGAGTCGCATCGTGTACATGAGTTAACTGTGAAACTGGTAATGGAAAGATCGAAATATTAGTAACTGAGACAACAGAAATTGTTTCGCTGTAACGTCGGTTTACGGACGACAGTTTTACGTGATAGCGACTCTGACGCACCGGCCGATGGAGTAGAAGAGAGAGATACGTTTTGATGGTGGTAGAGCCACGCTGAAACTATTATTGATTTCAGCATGAATGAGTCGGCTCGCCCGGGGTAGTACCACCCTCTCATAGAAAACCGACGTGAAGTAACAGTGCATGCATTGTTGCGTTTCGCTCGGTCAGTGAGAGCGCCGGAGACCCATCTCCCCTCCCCTCTCCTCTCTCCTCTCCCTTTCCCTCCCCTAACCTTTCCCTCCGAAAGATGGCAACGCACTTGCGACTCCTCTGGGGTTGTTAGTGTCCATGGATGGTGGTGATCACTTAACATTTTGCCCCCTATAAAAAAAAAAAAAAAAAAAAAAAAAAATACGTCACTAGTTGAACGCTTATGCCGATTGCGCCTTTCCATCGCTTATTCCGCGCTCTCGCTTGCACGCTCGGCTCAGACAGAACGTGACAGTGAGCCGTGCTTTTTCGTGCATGCAGCCGGCGTTCATCGATTTATAATATAATATATCACGTCAAAGTAAAGGGAATTAAACTCATCGTTGGTTGACATTGTTGGTATGTAGGTGTATATATTGTAGGCCACTTATTTAAAGTATAAAAACCGTATCCAAGTTTTATCATAAAAAACAAAATACAAAATGATTATGATAATTTTGTGATATTATAAATAATGTGAATGCATTATTAATAAATGTACACAGATAATAATAATTATATAGATATTATTAATTATAAGATACGATAAGCCGAGTTATTTGAAAGTTAAACAAATATGTGGATAATTGATTTTATTTCATAAAGCGTTGGACGTTTTAGGCCTTTATAGGATTTTATTACGCTAACCAGCTTTGCCCGCGACTTCGTTCGCCTGGAAACTTTTGTAAAATAAAACAGTGATTAATAAAATCATCTGCATGTATAAGTCCATTTACATATTTACATTTTTCTCCTACTTAAATCGCGTAGTCATAAAAATTTCAATAACTTTTGATAGACCAAACCAATTAATGAAATAAAAGGCTATTTTTTTTTTATGTCATAGGTGGCAATCGAACACGTGGGTCACCTGATCTTAAGTGATCACAACCGTCCATGGACACTAACAACACCAGAAGAGTCGCAAGTGCGTTGCCACCCTTTGGGGGAAGGGTTAGGGTAGGGAGAGGGAGAGGAGAGAGGAGAGGGGAGGGGAGATGGGCCTCCGGCGCTCTCACTGACCGATCGAAACGCAACAATGCAAGCACTGTTACTTCACGTCGGTTTTCTATGAGAGGGTGGTACTACCCCGGACGAGCCGACCCATTCATGCTGAAACCAGCAATAGTTTCAGCGTGGCTCTACCATCATTAAATGTTACTCGAAGACACGCTTTATGATTTTCTTGAAGAAGTTTTATCATGAATGCAGTATTTTAGCAATAGCACGCATGTGTTCATATAAACATACAGACAGATAGAAATGTTTAAAATTGTTTTATTTTCAAAAATCTAAAAACTACAGTTACGTTGGATTCTTATTATACATATATATTATACGATAAACCGAGTTATTTGAAAGATAGACAAATATCTGGATAACTGATTTTATTTCATAAATCGGTGGATGTTTCAAGCGTCTGTAGGATTTTATTACGCTAATTGTAATGCGATTCATTTTATAACCTCGTTATTTATATTATCCATACCTATTGATATTGTACTGATTGTTCTAAAGAGTTGCTCGGTTTTTGGGAATACAATTAAAATGAAGCAAGCTTTATAATGTTTATAAAACTCGTCTTGTTTTTTACATAATTCAGCGCAGTTCGCTTGTTTATCTATACTAATGTTATAAAGCTGAAGAGTTTGATTTCTTTAACGCGCTAATCTTTTTTTATATGTCATAGGAGGCAAACGAACAGGTTGGTCACCTGATGTTAAGTGATCACCACCGACCATAGACACTAACAACACCAGAGGAGTTGCAAGTGCGTTGCCACCCTTTGCGGGGAAGGGTTAGGGAAGAAAGAGGGAGAGACGAGAGGGGAGGGGAGGTGAGTTTCCGGCGCTCTCACTGACCGAACGAAACGCAACAATTCAAGCACTATTACTTCACGTCGGTTTTCTATGAGAGGGTTGTACTACCCCGGGCGAGGCTACCCATTCATGCTGATACCAGTGACAATGGTCCGATTTGAAAAATTCTTTCAGTGTTAGATAGCTCATTTATCTAGGAAGGCTTATAGGCTTTATATCATCACGCTAAGACTAATAGCGGAACACCAATAAAGAATGATTCATAATCGTTTTTTTTTTGGACGAATTCAGCTGCGTGTTAGCCTTAGTCCAAAGTAGCTCAACCACACGGACGAAGCCGCGGTCAGAAGTTAGTTAGAAGTAAAACTATTCCGGGATATTAAAATCTCATTATAAATCGAACGGGCCGTAAATCGGACTTTGATCTAAATTTCTCACTGTAGTCACGTGAACGAATTGTATAAACAGTATGGATGCTCGCTATTCGACCCTGATAATGAAATGTATACATATAAAAATGCAGACTTAAAGATACATTGAAACGCCCGTGACGTCATGTACCTGTCATAGATTTGGAATTATACGACTTCAAAAATAAACAGTTTATTTAACCAGTTTAAAAAATGTCCGATCTTAATGACTGCTTTTTTTTTAAGTGAAACTTCTTTAGGCGCATGAGGGTAAAATTTTTACAGATGTAACGTCACGCAGGTATGCAACGGAAGTGACGTCATTTGCAGTAAACGCAGATTTTTGAAGTGAAACTTCTTTAGGCGCATGAGGGTAAAATTTTTACAGATGTAACGTCACGCAGGTATGCAACGGAAGTGACGTCATTTGCAGTAAACGCAGATTTTTCATCTATTTTTCAAGTCTCGGAAATCTAAAATTTTAGATTTGTATAAATATAAACAAGACTTTCACTTCTGACATGTGTTCTTTGTACGCACGCTCTTTTTTTTTTCGAACTGACTACGCTATTGACCAAGCAAGGTCTTAACCGCTTCACCGGGCTACTAAGGCGAGCGCTTAAGGCACTCAGCCGATTTTATTTTGACAACTAGCTCAAGGGTGCGCGGCACACCTCGGCTTGGGCTGTTGCCTGATACATGCAATTCGCGACCTATCTGAGCTAACCTAAGCTAAGCTAACTATTCATACATATATGAGTTGTTGAAACATATATGTGTACCAAGCATACATAACTCAACAACTCTTATATATATTTCGTATCGGATAAGCGTAATGACTGTTTAACAGTGTTCTTCTAGGTCTAGGAATATATAAAGAAAATGATTTCATACCGCCCAGCACAGATTTCTCTATGTGTTTATAATACCACACCCACCCTTGCGTGACGAAGTTTCTAATTATTGTCCCGCTAAAATTATCTTCACAGTTGTTTCAATAATGCTACTCCCATACCTGCGAAACGAAGCTTCGACTACTTATCGCGCTACAATTAACGTCAAATATCATTTCGATAAAGGTGCAGATTATACGTTGCCGCACCTGTCTTTCCAATGACTCGATGTTAGTGTTCGCTAAACTCCTTTGATGTGTGTAAAAACTGCCAGACCGCTTATAGTGTTGTGTCTATCGTCACGCAGCGTGATAGTTCGTAACGTGTAACGATATGTTTTCTATTTGCATTTAATGTGACCATAGGCATAACTTCGTGCCGATACACGCAGGTATGGTACTAGCTTAAAAATGCAAGTTAAACACTCGGACACCAACGTCATTCCATTCCAAAAAAGTGCGTGCGTACAAAGTACACATGCCACAAGTGAAATTTCTTTGGCGAACTAATCTATAAGTCTTGTTTATATTTATACAAATCTAAAACTTTAGATTTCCGAGACTTAAAAAATAGATGAAAAATCTGCGTTTACTGCAAATGACGTCACTTCCGTTGCATACCTGCGTGACGTTACATCTGTAAAAATTTTACCCTCATGCGCCTAAAGAAGTTTCACTTCAATAATTCAAAATGAACTTCCGTTGAACCTCTTTGATGTGTGTAAAAACCGCCGATCCGGCTATTGTGTTAGATCTATCATCACGTAGTTAGTTCACTATAATTCGTAACACGTGACAATAACGTCCTCCCACACTCACGTTAATTGCGACCATAAATAAAAGCCGTTAAGCTTTTAATCATTCGGCAGTTACAAGACGTACTAAACCGTGACGTCACTTTTGGCGAGAGTCGTTTGTTTTTAACGTGCCATAACAATATATTTACTCTCTTAATTTACAATACTCTTAAAATGATATTCATTTTGTTCATAAGAAAAGTTGAAATACGGCTATTAAAATTGGTTTCTCAAAACAATAGAATAAGAGTTAGAAAAAATATAACATCCACGTTATTATTTCGAGCACAAATAACGAAACAAGGTCAGATTAGAGTATACACACTTATCACGGCAATCGTAAAAAGTTATATTTATCGATTTATTGGTGTGAAACTAGGTGTTGCAAGGCGTATACGAGTATACTTGTTATGTTTTTATTATTCTATTTAATTTCATTCTTTTCTATTTATATATATTTGAAGTATTTTTCTAACCATCGATTGTCATTTAGAAGTGAATGAAAAGTGGTTTCTTAGTCTATTTGGGATAACCTCTAGGTTGTATTCATTATAATGTGTGGCAAAACTAGGACATTGCAGTAACCTAGTAACACGGCCAATGAATGATTGCAATACGAGCCTCCCTCCGCAATTTGGTCGATGTTTCGACATGTAGTGTCGATTACCGTCACGCATAACCTATTTGTAAATAATACTAGTAACTCGGGGTGCGTTCATAGACTATCCAATAGTTTTTTAGCATAAATACCAATGAATATAGGACAAAGAAACGATCTTGGTATTAATTTTTGGCGTTTGGTAATCTCCGAGGGTTCGTGTTGGCTGTGGAGCGAAATGAAATACAAAAGGCGTTCTGCTGACTGTCCTTTATACAAATATCATAGGGACATGTTATATCACACTGTTATACAAATATTCCTAATATACAGCGTCTTACATTATGTTGCTACGCGTCCCGGGTGATAGTGACAGATGTCTGGGTAGCGCGTAGGTTTTTTTACATTTTTAGGCACCCGGTTACAAGTCCTTTGAGTGCCTTATTTGCAATGTTGTCTTATGTGCTAATATTTATAACTAATATTAAGAAAGGACGGAACGCCACACCATCTTTCAACACTCTAATGCTGCTAGCATTATTATTTTCAATTTTGCAGCTACAAAAATCGTCAATCAAATTCAGTATAGAAGAAAGCAGTTATTATTGGTGATGTGTGGGTAGAAAATATTGTTGAAACAATTGTAAAAAATGGGATAAAGAAAAATATAAAATCAGTGGGTAATAAAAATAGGACAAACTTATTATGAATGACATGAAAATGATTATATAGAAATTGTACAAAGTGCCATCTATTGAAATATACTAATAACTTTTAAAATTATAGATCTTCAAATTACCTGAGAAATCGATGACAACGTAAACCAAACTGCGTTCTGAAACTCAAATCATTTCGCTTGAATTGAAAAATGGGTTCATTAGCATCAGTAGTTGTAGATAATGTATTAATATTTATAAGGATAACTATATATTTATGTTCTCTTTTAAATGATGGCACGAGTACGTCTGACACGGTTAAAAATGCTTAAGAAACGAAATAAGTAGTCAGAAAAAGAACTACATTTTATTTCACAGAACACTCATTTGGAGAACCGTATTTACAATTTTTGTGTTAAATAATCTGGTAAACAAAATAAAAGTTTATGTGTACTTATGTACGCATGTAAAGAGCTATACTTCTTAAAAAATCATTAAATCCAATTAATAACAATTTAATTTAAAAAATATAATCACTTCAAAAATCTTTAAAATTAATTTTCTTTATATCTGTATACCAAATCAAGTAGGATACTAAAAATAAGTAGAATAAACTATTTATCAAACAATAATCATTTCAGATGTAAAAAAAAAAATAGAAATAATACATACTGACTATTATGACGAATTTTCTTAATAAATTATAGCACCATGTATAATTTAAAATCATACACAAGTGCATATCTATATTTATATATTAATATGTTTTTATCTCCACTGATATAAACTACGTTTTGTTGATTCATATATATTTGAATAACTACCTTAAATATATATAGTTGTCAGTTCTCAAAAAAATTGACATACAATTACCAACCAACTTCATGGTGTCACTTTTATATCGGTGTGCGCGTACATCGTAAAAATTCACTCTCATCATTTTACCCTACGCGCCAAAAGAAGTATAACTTCAAAAATATCCTATCAAATCTAGATCTTGTAGAAAACTGTAATCTTATAAATTAACGTAAAAATATATTTTAAAAAAATATTCTCGTCCGCAGATTCGACGAGAAGGAAAGCATATCTGGAGTACAGCAGCTCAAGTCTTCAGTGCAGAAGGGAATACGAGCCCGTCTGCTTGAACTGTATCCACATTTAGAGAACTACATTGATCAAGTAGTGCCCAAGAAGGACACATTTCGGATTGTAAAATGGTAAGACGCATTATTATCTTAAAATAAATTATATATTGGATTATTCAAGACATAATATACAGCCACTGGAATGTTTTCGATGTAACTTTCGTAGCTTGATGTAGAATGTTGACGGAAACTTTCGATAGATGGAGCTATTTATGGGTTTACGCTGTTTCATACTGTATAATATTATTGTATTTGTTATGTTTCTCTTTTACTTTACATTCTATTATTGGTCGTGGACCCACGGATACTGAAAAAGTAATGATCTTTACTCACTCTAGTTTAATTTTTACATAAAAAGAACAGATTGTTAAACCATAACCTAAATACACACCAATACATTTAAAAGGCCGTAGTCCGGTGAAGCTATTAAGACCTTGGTTGGTCAATAGCGTAGTCAGTTCGAAAAAAAAAAAAATTAAAATATTATAGTGGAAATGTAATTCGCAGTATCTCGATCGATAGGCTATGTAGAGTTAGCTTTTAACTAATTACAATACAGACGTATGGATAATATTTTTCCTGTTTTCTTTTATGGGGCAGAAGTCCAGGACCCTTAATGAACCCTTTGAAGTACTGACGAAAACGACCCATAGCGCGCAATTAAACGTATACTGAAAGAGGAACTAAAACGGTCACAAGTCTGGATACCCAAGAATCCCCAAAAGGCCTAAATCGGTCCCGAATTCCTTTCATATTCTCCGATAGAGAAGTTCCGTACTGTTTAACAGAATGTTGATATTGTTATCCTAAAAAATGCGAATGTCAGTTTGTTTTTTGTTATATTTTCACGCCTTAACTATTTAACTGATCATCGTAAGAATTTGCATACACGTTGTCAGTTCACAGAGAACAACGGAACTTTTCATCCCGCAAAACAATACTCTTCCCGAATGATAGAATAAATATGGATTGACACAATCTAAGCCACAAGCAAAAGCTAGTATTATACAGGTGGTTCGTAAGTTGTATGTAAATTATTTGCTTATTTATTTACAGCCACGATCATATCGAGATAATGGTGAATAGCGCTGGCGAACTTCTGTTCTTCAGGCACCGAGAAGGTCCCTGGATGCCGACATTACGTCTTCTTCATAAGTGTAAGCATTTGTTATTATTTAAACCGTTTCGTTTATCATCTAAACAATATTTGTATGTACAGAGGAGAAAAACAAGCACAATACCGTTTTCCTCATTTCTCCACGGCAAGATAATACACATAATTATAAACATCGTAGTTTCTTTAATAACTTTATATGAAATGAAGATATCCTGATATTTTATTTAGATATGAAGTAAAATTAAAGAAACTTGTTTTAAGTCCATTAATACTTTTTGAGTAATGCGTGCACAGTGGTAAACCTTTATCATATCAACGGGAGACGGAAATGTCGTAATTTGCATTTTGAGCTAAATCACTGTTTTACCATATTCTTGTATTTTTTAAAATACAGCTTCGAATGGTAAGGGTCTCGATCGATACGACCTTGGTTTTTTGTCTAGTTTTAGCACTACACATAAAAAATATGTAGTAACTAGGGAAAATAATTTTTTTTTTTAAATAAAATAGATACTACTTTGTGTCTCAGAGACTGTTTGGAATTGCTTGTTATGTAAGTACCTACATACCAATTTTCAACTTTCTATCTCTATAAATATAATTCGAGTTATGAATTTTTGAAATAGTTGTTTGACTCTGGTGTAAAGTTGGGTTTTTCAAGTTAGGACAATTCCGATTTCTTCCGTCGATATTATGATAATAAATTTACTGCTTTGATGTACGCCCAAAATACAACACGCGAGGGCAAAGTGCAAACGGTTTTTTGTTTTAATTCTTTGCAAATATACTAAATACCTTGCCATGCATTGCGTCTCTGTAGGTACCTACCTACTTGCATATTTGCTCAAATGTCTGGCTCCGGCTCTACGATTGCGCAGTGTACTACTATAATTTGCATTATGTTATTGATTGTATCTTTAGTGTTTTGGTAATAGGCGCGTTAATAAGGTTTGAGGTAAAAATAGACAACAAGACTTTTCCGGTCGACCTTGGATATATTTAACTATGCTCGAATGTATCGCCTAGGGCTGTCATATACAATATTGTATGAAATTTCAATGACGATGAATATATTCATTACAAATAAAAATGATCAAAAACTTGTATACGATTTACGCAGTACCGCTGTATGCATACATACATAGCTATAAATGTACATTTATAACCAACAATGTTAGTTCGAAACTCATATTATAGAGGCGTTGATTGGAAAGAACGAGTGCGACCTCTATTTATATAACATACTCTGTGCCGCACTTTGCGTCTCTGTAGGTACCTACCTACTTACATATTTGCTCAAATGTCTGGCCCGGCTTTACGATTGCGCAGTGTACTACTATAATTTGCATTATGTTATTGATTGTGTCCTTAGTGTTAGTTACCAAAAGGTAATAGGCGCTATTGTGGAACATACTCCTAGATCCATTGCTAAAGGACTTAACATCAAGAAATACTTACTGCCAAGCGTGTGCCGATGATATAGTGATTGTGAAAAGATAACCAAAAGATAACCTGTTTTTATTACCCCAATTATAGATTAATGCTAGTGTTTCATTGGCCTCATCTTGTATTTTGGTTATCTTTTGGTTATCTTTTCACAATCACTATATCATCGGCACACGCTTGGCAGTAAGTATTTCTTGATGTTAAGTCCTTTAGCAATGGATCTAGGAGTATGTTCCACAATAGCGCCTATTACCTTTTGGTAACTAACACTAAGGACACAATCAATAACATAATGCAAATTATAGTAGTACACTGCGCAATCGTAAAGCCGGGCCAGACATTTGAGCAAATATGTAAGTAGGTAGGTACCTACAGAGACGCAAAGTGCGGCACAGAGTATGTTATATAAATAGAGGTCGCACTCGTTCTTTCCAATCAACGCCTCTATAATATGAGTTTCGAACTAACATTGTTGGTTATAAATGTACATTTATAGCTATGTATGTATGCATACAGCGGTACTGCGTAAATCGTATACAAGTTTTTGATCATTTTTATTTGTAATGAATATATTCATCGTATAGCTGGTCTGCTCCCACTCGATCTAAGAGTTAAAGAGGCGGCCACGCTCTATGAAGCGAAAAGGGGCAGACCCCAGATCAGAGAACTGTGTGACAGACAAATTGAGGAGAAAATCTGTTATCTGAACGCGCCACACCCCGCAAAAGTCAATAGAATACAATATGAAATAATAAAGGATACTGAAGTGGAAGCAAAACTAAACCACCAAAATGGAGTCTACGTTTATACAGACGGGAGTAAAATTGAGGGAAAAGTCGGATCAGCCCTGACCGTCTGGAAGGAGGATAAGGAGATCCTCAAAAGCAAATATAAATTGGACGATTATTGCTCTGTGTACCAAGCGGAGCTATACGCGATATCCAAAGCGATTGATTTAGTCGAGAAGCACGGAAAAATCAAAATAATAAGTGATTCAAGAGCCGCGTTGGACACAATAGTGAAACACGAAGAGTACCATCCACTTGCATACTCTATACAGACCAAAATAGCCGAGCAAAGCGACAAAGGAAATAGTATTGAGCTGTATTGGACCAAAGCACATGCAGGAATCAAAGGGAACGAAAGAGCCGACCATCTAGCAAAGGAAGCAGCACTGCGTATAAAAACCAGACCGCACTACGACAGTTGCCCCATCTCCTTCATAAAAAAGACCATTAGACAGGAAACCGTGAATAAATGGAACGCGAGATACACAGAGGAGGAAACGGGAGCAGTAACAAAACTATACCTTCCCGACGTAAACACAGCTAGAGAGGTACTTAAGAAAGGCTCGCTCCACCCGGACGTCATACAACTGATAACCGGCCATGGAGCGTTCGCCAGCTACTTATATAAATACAAAAGAAAAGATAACCCGGCCTGCATGTGCGATGGCTCAACTGAACAATCCGCTCTCCATCTAGTAATAAGCTGCCCGGTTTTCGGAAAAATAAGATTTGATACAGAACAGGAATTAGAAATCAGACTAGAAAAGCAGAACTTAAAGGACATTTTAATAAAAGAATACAACATAGCAATATTTCAGAAATTCTGCTCCAAAATTATTACAATCTGCAAAAAATATAATAGCTAAATTACAAATCGAAGATCAACATTGTCCCATACAAGGGACCTACGAAATGAGTAAAAAAACTAGAAAAAGTAAACAAACAACAAGACTGTTCCGATCGACCTTGGATTTATTTAACTATGCTCGAATGTAACGCCTAGGGCTGTCATATACAATATTGTATGAAATTTCAATATAAATTTATTCCTAGTAAATAAAAGTTTATGATAAATAGGTTACTTAGAAACATTGATTTAAAAAAATGTGAATTCCATTCGGTTTTAAGTAGAATTTGAATTAATAAATACTCAAAAACTACGATAAGACTGTTAACTCATCTTTTTCTAAATCTTAGTTTTTTTCTAAATTCAAGTTAAAAATTTAAAATTCAAATTTAATTCTCTTTATTCAAGTTTTCTTTTATATCATAGGAGGCAAAGGAACAAGTGAGTCACCTGATGTTAAGTGATCACCGCCGTCCATAGACAATAACAATATCAGGTGTGTCGCAAGTGCATTGCCACCCTGTGTTTGGGAGGAGGGGGGATAAGGCTAGGTTGAGGTGGGCCTCCGGCGCTCTCACTGACCGAACGAAACGCAACAATGCAGGCACTGTTACTGTCGGTTTTCTGTGTAGTACCCCGGGCGAGCCGAGCCATTCATGCTGATACCATTTATTGCCAATAGCTTCAGAGTGCCTCTACCTATTTTTTTGCCATTATCAAGTGGGAAATATTATTAAAATGTATTTTGTGATAATTACAATGTTACACGTCTCACTTACTTCGGTTAAGCTGTAAGGGCCCGTCAGGCCGATAGCGTAGTCAGTTCGAGAAAATTGTGACGTCATTAGAATCGGTTCAAGATTGACGAAAATACTGATTAGCATATAGCTAAACATAGAGCATCATCCTTTTTTGAAGTCAATTATAAAATAAAATTCCCTACAAAACAGATTAAGATCACGCCTAAAACTCCTTTGTTTTCTAGTTGTAATTTTTTTATGACTGCTTTTTCACTGGCGATAAATAATGGTATGCTGTATTTGACATGTGATGGTTATTGCCACCGTGATTATTAATACTTGCAGATTTTTTTTTAAAGATAGACAACCTCTTTTCGGGTATTATCAGGATATAAAAAATTAAAGCTAGCTGTGTGGTACTTTTTTACGTAAAATATATTTTCATGTTTTTAATAAAAACTAAAAGGAAATAAAGTGATGTGAATTCATGTACTCACGCAAAATGTTGCGAGCGTATGTAGTATATTATAGTAAAGTGAATGATTCACTCGTGATATTTTTGGTAGATACTGGGAATACTGCGAATGATTATGTAGTGAATTAAAATCATACTTATGTAAGATGTAGCAGGCGTTTCGGATCCATATATGAAATTAATTTTTGGTATCATATGAAAAATAATTGTGGTATACGATATTTTTCGTGCTTATGCTCGACCGATTTAGTTTTCTAATCTCGAGGGTTCGTGTTTGTTGTGGAGAAATGTGAAATGCAAAAAAATAAAATAAACCGCTTTCGATGTGCATAACTAATAAGGCACTAAAAAGCGAAAAATAACTGAATGATTAAATTAACCAAATTAAATAAAAAATATTGATATTCGCGCTACCTAATAATGTATTTATGTATTACTTGGATGGTTTTTTTGTATGAGTATGAGGCAATGAGTTATGATTTAAAAAATATGGAAAAATGAAAGCTATTTGAATAATATAAAATACTGTATATTCCAGATCCTTTCTTCTTACCGATGCAGCAGGTTGACAAAGGCGCTATTCGCTTCGTACTGAGTGGTGCCAATATAATGTGCCCTGGACTAACTTCACCTGGAGCACGGATGTCATCTGTAGAAAAGGGTCAGGTTGTTGCCGTCATGGCTGAGGGGAAGGAACACGCTCTGGCCATAGGGACCACTGCATTGTCCACTGATGACATGTAAGGGCTAGTTTCATGAAATAAAATTAACTGTTTTAGAATAAATGTAGTTTTAAATTGTGCAGTTTTTGGAATAAAGTTCCACAAAGCGGCTTGTGGAAGATTTGATTGATAGAAATCATCACGTTTGGAAAATACGTTATGGCTGTTCATGCTACTTTCTCTCGCTATCTGTCTCATTATATTATAGTTACGACTTACGTGTATCGGACGGTGTTGGATGTATAACTTCTATACTGAACGTTGGGAAATTTCATTACAACTTATTTTTCTTTAGGTTTTTTTATGTCTAATTTACATTTTTATCCTTTAATTTATGTTATTATTCTTTGCTTTACGTTATTTTAATTGAAACATCAATATATATACATATATGTACTACGTGACTGTTTAAAGTTTAACACCCTTCAATGATTTGGTAGTTTGTGGTCACATTTAACATATAAAATAATAATATTAAAACAAATACTAATAACCAACAAAGAGAACATTAGTTAACGTTTATTCTAAAACTTAAAAGTATGAGAACGAATGTCCTTTCACAATACATTCACTTCATCAAGTTTTTTTACTTTTTCAAAAGTTCATGCTTATTGTAGGATTCGAGCCTTTATCGATCGATGCGGTGTCCGAAGAAACTACCACTGAACCACCATCGTTTTATTTTTATTTGTAAACCTGGCTTGCCAAAACTTAGTAATCATAACGGCATAGAGTCACTTCCACCTCATTTTAAAAGCAGTGATTACTAGAATCGAAATATCGTATTTTGGATCAAGATTAAAAAAGAACCACCACATCGATAAAACTCAGACATAGAAGAATACACAAATCACTGATTATATATTCTAATCTTAAAATTAGCTATAACTGAAACTTTTGTGAGGAATGCATATTTATTGAAATTATTATGTTATGGAAATCTCTTAGCTAAACTAATATGTTAATAACTGCATATTTAAAATGAGAATTAACTAGCTGTTGATTTATTTGTGAAGAAATAATTAAGTTTTTTTTGCGAAAATGCTTCTTACATGTCGTATGAAAGTAATTTAAATTCACGCGCTAAAAGATGAGTTAGAAAACTTTATTTTCTGTTGATGATAATTTACTTGCAGTTTTTTATAATTTTCCTCGTGTCGCATTTTATAAATCTTAGCCCAACCATTAATAACCATTAATAACATTAATACCAACCATTTTTGTATTTATATATATGTGTTATTTTTCCAGAGCTAAAGTGAACAAAGGCGTGGGCATTGAAAATTGTCATTATCTTAACGATGGCCTGTGGCAAATGAAACCAGTGAAGTAACTCTTAAAAGGCGGACACGTCATCTTTGCTTGCTATAATTTATTTACTAAACTGTGCTTAAAATAAATTGGTTATAACTGTGACCATTATTTTCTCTTTTACTCCTCGTATTATACTTAAAGTGTTAAGGTCTTATGGGATTTTAAAATTAATCTGACTTAATAAATTAGCAAGTGCTTGCGGTTTTACTATATAAAATTTAATAAAAATACTAAAAACAATTTGCCATCGGATTAAAAGTAGGTTGATGAAAGCACTTTTAGTATCGGATTGGCAATACCAGAGATTACACTATTTACCATTGGATTAAAAGTAGGTTGATGAAAGCTTTTTTAGAATCAGGTCGGCAATACCAGAGATTACACAATTTACCATTGGATTAAAAGTAGGTTAATGAAAGCATTTTTAGAATCTGATCGGCAATACCAGAGATTACACAATTTACCATCGAATTAAAAGTAGGTCGATGAAAACATTTTTAGAATCGGATCGGCAATACCAGAGATTACCTACTACATATGGGGTATTCCATGCCAAATCGACCACTTTTGATCCTTACTCCTTTAGATTTCGCTGAAATTTTTTTATCTTTTTCTACTCGATGAAAGACGTTTTTCAGAATTTTTTTTATCCAACCCAAAAAAGTTATGAAGCTTTAAAAAAAATGGCTCTTTTATTTTCAAATAGCCATAACTCTCTTAACAATTGACCTTTCGGGAGGTTTTTTTTTTTCAAAATTTTTGTTCTTAATTGAATTTTTTGAAAAAATAATTTTTTTTTTTTTATCATGATCGCTTCTATGAAATAATCGCGTTTTTTGTATAAAATCGTTATTTTTTCGAAGTCGTTCTAAATTTTTTTTTCTCAAAAAAAACTTCAATCAATTCTACAATTATCCCCGTGTATCCCAGAGTGGGCCGATTTTTTTTTCTATTTTTTATATGTAGTTGAAAAAAAAAATTTCAACATTTTAAAAATGCAGAATTATTTTTTTCATAAATATTATTAATATAACATAATAAATGTAATTATTAGATTTTAAGGTATTATATTCTCCATATATTGACGGAATTTACCATTATAATGACTAGGATTAACGATTGATGCAGTTAACATTTAATGACTCAAAAATAATGCAACAAATTATTTATTAATTTCTTTTTTGGCGTTTTAATATTTTACAAATTCTGTATTCATTCGAGTTAGAAAAGTTTTTAACGCATAAACAACCTTTTTGACGGGAATTACACAGTGTAATTGTTGAGGTCCTACAATGGTTTTGTTTTCAAAAATCGTTCATTTAAATCATCAAGTGCTGCTGTATTATAATCCTCTTCTGGTGAAAAGTTGACGATAATATTTGGCAAGTTGTCCGAATAAGAAGTCCATTCAAAAAGTCGTACAGGTGTCGCTATTTGTTTATCAACCGCGATTTTTTTTTTTTCGAACTGACTACGCTATTGACCATGCAAGGTCTTAACAGCTTCACCGGACTACTAAGGCGAGCGCTTAAGGCACTCAGCCGATTTTATTTTGACAACTAGCTCAAGGGTGCACGGCACACCTCGGCTTTGGCTGT